>OZ010696.1:13304191-13397569 GCA_963932265.1 Thymelicus lineola | reverse complement strand
TTGACTTGCATAGAATGCATGAACGCGATGAATCTGTGTTAATAAATGTTTTACTAACTTTATAAGGAGCGGGACTAAATTTAATATTACTTTTATTATTATCACTAGACGACGTATGCGGTGAAGGAAATGTATGGCACAAAGCCCTATTTTGCTCGAATAAAAATTGAATCAAATCAGAATATCTTGGTATGTTAACTTTGCGGCACGACATTTCAAAGGCTTTTACAGTTTCAGTATCTAATTTTCTAAGCGCTATATTTAAAAAGAGAATATCAGATATGTCATCAATTTTAAGTTGCTTAAGAGCATTAATAGAAGCGTCGAACTTGTCCATAAATTTATGATAACCAGCGGGCGTATTAGCGTTAACATTTTTTATTTCTAACAGCTGATTTATGTAAGTAGTAGCGAGTGCACGCTCGTCATTATATCTGTGGATAAGTGCGTTCCAGATCACTGAATAGTTTTCAGCTGTAGGCATAAGGCCTGCGCAGACAGATAATGCTTTGTCTGATAACTTACTGACTAAATAGTACACCCGTTCAGCGTCTGTTAACTGGTGGTTTTCATGGACTAGCGTTTTAAATTGTTGGTAGAACATAGACCAGTGTCGTATGTCTCCATTGAAAGTTAATAATTCCATAGGCGGGAGCGAGGGCTTAAACTTAGCGGGTAAATTATTGTTATCTAAATTCAAAGATGAATGCGGAGCGGATAGTTTTGAAATCTTGCTTTTAACGCGGCTGTACAAGTCATGAAAAGAATTTAATGGTTGGAAATCTATTTCCGCGTCTGGATTTATCCTTAAATTCTTAACATTATATTTTTCCAAAGTGTCCTTGAACTCATCGCGTAAGTATTCAAGGTCAGCCGCGGTACTAAGTAAAGAACTCTGCGAGTCAGCGTCCAATGCACTGATTGACAAATCATAGATTGATTGCATGCGTGAAAATATGGAATTACGTTTAGCGATTAATATTTTTAAACTAATTTCGTCGTCTGAAATCGTCTTAGCGTCATGATATTTGGCTTTAGTAGTCATTTTGTGAACAAAATTAAGTTACGCGTTAATAATAATTATGCGAGGATAAGTACAAAAATATTATGCGAGCAATGAACGAGTTGTAAGTAATTACGATTTGTCGTAAATACAAAAACGGCGTATTACTAAATGCGAAATATGGAATGCGTTTAAGTATAATTTTTCGATATCATAGAAAGTTACACAACAATGAAGTACAATAGTAAAAGCGGTGCGGTGCGTTTTGCAAATGAAATTAAATAAATATGTATAGTAAGCCGTGAAGTTATATGTAATGCGAGCGGAATATACTACACACATAAATTTATTTGCAAAAAGTGATAGAAATATAATAGGATATGAATCCGGTTGATGACCAATTTTATACGGCTCGAAGTGACCAAAACTCTTTTGGTGTGAATGCGATGCAGACTTTGAAGACTGCTACTGGTTCATGCGGGCGTTTTATATAGTGGACTGTAGAATGCGTTGAAGGAAGAAAGTCAAGGGTTATTTGGAGGGTTGGCAAGCACACTAACCTGGTTGCAGGACTCGACTGGTACTCGTATAACGTCGTAGCAACGACGGCTAGGCGGCTGCTGCAATGTCTCCAATCTTCTTTCTTCTTGACTTCTTATTGGTTATTATGCCGTATTTGATTGGTTTAGTTTTACTTTTACACTTCACAGTAATATCACTTGCTTTATGAGAGTTATTTAGCGGATGCGGTGATGCGGTTTTTAGATAATATGCGGATTAGTTCATTATATTCGATAATGAGCGCGAGTTGCATTCGATGTTGGCGGGAGACTTCTTTACGACTGTCTAAACCTCGGCGGTGTGCGAGTGAATCCGCTATATAAGAGTGCGCTTGCCAGAAAGAGAGGGAGGATAGGAAATTAAATAGAGAAGGAATGGATTGCCGCGCTTTCATAGAAGATATAATAATTTTGGCGGGAACAGCGGGAGCAGGCAAATGCATCCACAGAGTAATGCCATTATTGGCGCGAACACCCGATCCAGCAAAAGTTGAAATACTACAAAAATATCCAATTCCAACTAACGTAGACGAAGTGAAAAGATTTGTAGCCTTTTGTAACTATTACAGGAAATTCATTGATAATTTTGCAGAGATAACGTATCCTTTAAATAAATTAACAAGGAAATTTGAACCATTTGTTTGGAACGAAGAGCGTCAAAAGGCATTTGAAACATTAAAAAAGGCTTTAATAATTCCACCAATATTAGAATTTCCAGATTTTTCAGAAGATAATGAATTTGTCATTCAAACAGATGCATCAGGTATCTATCGGAGCGGTTTTGTGTAATAAAAACTTGAAGCCAGTAGCGTATGCTAGTAGGCCACTTAATAAAGCAGAAATTAACTATCCCACTATTCAAAAAGAATTGGTTGCAATAGTTTGGGCTGTGAAATATTTTAGACCATACGTGTACGGTAAATCATTTACAATCATATAAACAGATCATAGGCCATTAATATATTTGTTTTCAATGAAAGATCCATCTAGCAGGCTTCTTAAATTTAGATTAGCACTAGAGGAATATAATTTTAAAATTGTATATGTTAAGGGAAAAGACAACAGCGTTGCAGACGCGTTATCAAGAATAACTATAACATCAGATACTTTAAAACAAATGAATGACTTTAGTAAAGCATTCGATAAAGTTGACCACCAAATACTTTTAGACAAACTAGCTCGTAGTGGAATTGGTGGCAACCTGCATAGGTGGTGTTCTTCTTATCTAAGTAACAGATTTTCTAAAGTTGTATTAAATGGCTACGAGTCTGCAAAATTCCCAGTATTATCCGGAGTACCACAAGGATCCCATTTAGGCCCTTTATTTTTTAATATTTTCATAAATGATATTACCTCATGTTTTCAATATTCTAAAGTCTTCCTTTACGCCGATGACTTAAAGATTGTAAAAGAAATAAACAGTCCTCATTCTAGTAGTCTTCTTCAAGATGACTTAAATCGTTTTAATGACTGGTGCCTTAGAAATCACATGACCCTAAACGTAGATAAATGTAAACACATTCGATTCACTCGAAAAAAAGAGATACACTATCAGTCTTATTACATAAATAACACGGGCATTCAAAATATAAGTCTTGTAAAGGATCTGGGTGTTTTGTTGGATCAAAAATTACAATTTAGCTCCCATATTGATAACTTGGTGTCAAAAAGCTTCAAAATGCTAGGCTTTGTCATAAGAAATAGTAAAAGCTTCAAAAACCCATCCACAAAAATAACACTTTTTAATAGCCTTATTCGAAGCAACCTTGAATATTGTAGTGTTGTATGGAATCCCCATTATGATGTTTATGTTAAACGTATAGAAAGAGTGCAAAAACGATTTCTTTGGCACTTAAGCTATCAATGCAACTTGGCTAAACGATTACCGTCATATCAAGACCGTCTTAAACATTTTAAACTAATCAGCCTTAAAGAACGCAGAGATTTTCTTGACGTTGTATTTCTGTATAAATTAATGAATGGCGAAATTGACTGCCCTGACATTCTAGAAAGAATAAAACTAAACGTGCCTTTTAAAACACCCAGACAATCAAAACATTCGCGAACGTTTATCTTAAACGTAGCCAAAAGTAATCTTGGTCGTCACTCAACTCTTAACAGAATACAACGGCAGTACAACTCTCTGGCCAAATCAACAGTAATGGATATTTTTAGCAATAAAATTTTCACTTTTAAAAACTGTGTAAAGAAATCTTTAAGCAATAGTCAATAGTCAACATTTATTTTATATTCTATTTTTATTTTTACTTTATATACAATTTTTTTTTTGAATTAAGTTGTTTAAGTACCCATTATAATTTTTAGATATTGTATGTATGTTATATTTCTTCGTCCACGATGCATGCCGTGGTAACCTATAATTAAGGCAACATTTAATTCTTAAAATATATGTCTCTTGTATTTTTGTATACTTAATGTGTGTCTTGTTGGTTATCCATAAATAAATAAATGTATAAAATAACGAAAATGACGAAAATAAATAAAATGACGAAATTATGCTAGTCCTAACTCGAAATGATAAAAGGCGTTTAGAGTTAGACAAGCAGTTAAAAACATCTACTATTAGTAACCCCGACAAGGAGTGGCCTGATCAACCACAAATAGTTGAGGTGCTTAAAAAACCAATTAATTGCGTAGAAATGACTTTTATAGGACAAGACGAGTTAAATAAATTAAAAAGACAAGGTAATTTAGTAGAAAGTGAGTGTTTTGTTTATTGTCAGCGTAGACAAATTATTTTTATTAATCTCAACTTTAGGGCACAATTTACGCGAGACGAATTTGTGACTAAGTTAGAGAAATTTTGTAAAAATATGAATTTAAATGAGCTATGCATAGTAAAAAATCAAGAAAATACAAGTTTTATTAAAGATTTATTAAAGGAAATTAAAAATAATAAGGATTGGACCGGTCCACGGATTAATATATTACGAGGAGTTAGAAGAATAGATAATGAAGATGAAAGAAATTTTATTTTACAAGATTTTCATCTATTACCCACCGCAGGTCATGCAGGTGTGCGTAGGATGACGAATAACATTAAGAGAAAATTTTACTGGCCAGGCTTAGATAAAGACGTCATTAATTTTGTGAGGAAATGCAGTAAATGTCAGAAAATGAAGCATTGTAGATATATCAAGGCGCCCATGGAGATAACTACAACTGCTTCATATGCTTTTGAAAAGATCTATCTCGACATTGTAGGTCCTTTACAAAAAGACTATGAAGGTAATTGTTACATTTTAACCCTGCAGTGCGAGCTTACTAAGTTCGGCATATCCTTTGAAAAACAAGGAAACAGTAAGTGTAGCGGATGCATTAGTTAAGAATTTTATATTAAGGTTTGGAATACCAAATACTGTCGCGACGGATCGTGGAACAGAATTCGTTTCTTCGATAATGGAACAGGTATGTAAAATCTTAGGAATAACTAAATTAACATCTACAGCCTATCACCACCAATCCATCGGTGCGCTTGAAAATTCCCATAAAAATTTAGGTGATTTCTTAAGAATACATTGTGACGGTCAAAAGGATACATGGAGTCATTGGCTTCCGTTTTGGTGTTACAGTTTCAATAATACTGTTCATACAGAAACCAAATACACACCGTTCGAACTAGTATTCGGTAGACCTAGTGTAATACCATGTAGAGTAAGTCAGTATATAGAACCTTTATATAATCCAGAAAGTTATCCGTTAGATCTTAAGTATAGGTTGCAAGTGGCACATCAAGATGCTCGTAATAATTTACTTCTAAGTAAGCAAAATCGTAAATATACTTATGATAAATATATGAATAATGTCAAATATACTAATGGACAGCTTATACTAGTAAAAAATGAGACAGCTAATAAATTAGATCCACAATGGGATGGACCATTTGTTGTTTTAGAGGATTTAAGTACTAATGTAAAAATTTTAAAGGGTAATAAACCTTATGAAATCCATAAAAATAGAACTAAACCATTTATAAATTAAGTATTATATAATTTCTTATAGCCTATACGCTGTACCTTATATTATTAAGCTTTATAGAATATGTATTCATAAACTTTATATTTAATGATACAAAAAAAAATTGTTTCAACATTTTTTTTTTCTTATCACCCCCGAGGTGAGGTGTAGTAAGTATGTGTAAGACCTATATAATCTCTTCTAATTGTATTCATGATGGCAGTAATAAATGATAATTGATCGGGTACAGTCTTTCAATAATACAACATCCCCACAGGTTGTAGATCGAGGAGTCAATAATAATGTGTAATCCCTTCCTGCTTTATATTCTTTCTTTCCTTTTCTTGGAATGCGTTTACACAATGTGTTGGCGATTGTATCAAATATTGCTGAACTAAGAGAAATAAGTAGATCAATTTATCAACAGAGTTATGGATACGTGCTGTGTATCTATCTAATCATGATACGATAACCAATCAAGACTACGAGAATCGACCAATTATAAAATAAAAGATACATTAAAACTTAGACCAAGTTTAATTGGCGCTAGCAGAAGCGAACTGAATTAAGCCCGGGAGCGCTGTAAACTTCACTAGCTGAATTCGTTTTGGACGTGACTCACATAAAAATGTATAAATACGTGTGTCATGTTCATTTTCAAGATCGTTTGTGGCTTTCAGGGTTTATTATAAGTTTAATGGTATTTGAAGTTGCTTTTTTGTAACAAACTTTTTTTTCTGAACTTAGTCTATAGATATAAATGAGATATCAGGGATTTTAAGAATCTTTTTCGAGTCAAAGAGCCAACATTTTTTGCTTAGGTACCCTTTAACGATGGAGACTGATTGTGTTTTAATGGCATCTTGGATTTAACTAGTGTTTATTTTAATTCAATTGGTTAAAAAAAGATAATTATGTCAAATAATAATCAAGTAAGTTTAAAAAATTCCATCTGAATAATTTTTTGAGTGTTGGTACTAGATAGATTTCATGAAGTAAAGTACAATAAATCTATTCCAGTTATGATTATTGTTAAAATGGAAATATAGGTTTCGATAATAAATTGTCATATTGATTTTACTAAACCACAAACTGTTTAAGCAATTCATTGCAGTTTAATCACTACGCCTCGAGTTGCAGAACTTGCGTTAATTCGTGCTAAGTTAGTCGTAGATTCTGCTCTAAACATCGAACATAGTATTCAAAGTGTTTCTCTTCTGTGAGCATTGCTTTGAGAAATTAGTTCAAAACATCATACTTCTAATTGCTAGTTTACTTATATGAAAGATTATCGGAATCTAAACGCAAAACATAAAGTATATTTATATATCTATTTGATGACACAAATACAACATAATGTATGGTTAAAAGAACTTACCTGTAAGTGAATTTCAACCGGGAATATACGAGATATTGCATCAGAAGAGATTTAGACTCCCACCTACCCGGTGATACACGCACTAGCGCTCAAACTACTAACTTTTACTAGGAATTAATTAACGATAAATAATTATTTAATAAATTATCCTGTATCAATGATTTTCAGAATATGTGTCTGTTTGTGTGCACACACAAACAGATTGAAACAAATTGTTCTGGATAATCTCAGGAACGGCTTAACAGATACAGATGTGGTTTTCACTGACGTAAGTTAAGTATTAAGCTTGGATTAACATTAGTAATTGTTTTATTTCAAGGTTCACCGAAACGAAGCGAGGGCATTTACTCGTGTCAAATAAAAACACTAAATTGCTAACTATCTCTCCATGGACACTATTAATCAACTCACGCCAGTGTGTCAGATGAATATGTCTTCAAAATTACATCTGTAATCGTCCATGATACCCGGAAATGTCCGAAACTGAGCTGACATCTCTAAGGTAGTGTAATTTATAACTTGACAAGAACCTTCAGGAGCGCTTACACAATTTCCCCTTAAGATCCATTACTCGAAGAACCCTCTATATGGCTCGCAGTTACAATGGGTGTTTTGTCCACGCGGACTAATTGAAGAATCGTTCGTCTTTTTAACTCCCGACGCAAAAACGAGGGGTATAAGTTTGACGTGTGTGTATGTCTACGTGACATCATAGCTCTCAAACGGATGATCCGATTTTAATTTAGCTGCTTTTGTTTGAAAGATTTCTTAGTCTGAGAGTGCTTTTAGGCTATGTTTGAAAGGGGGGGGGGAGTTATTGGGAAGGGGATGAATTTACTGAATACAGCGAACATACCCGAGTAGGGTATCAAAAGAAAGGAGTTGGTTTGTGTAATACAAAACTGGTTATTTGAAGGGGGTGGCGGGGGTAGTTATGGGGAAGGGGATGAATTTACTGAATTCAGCGAACAATACCCGAGTAGGGTATCAAATGAAAGGGTTGTGTATTAAATCAAAAAGTCAATTGTGTATTAAAAATTGGCTGTTTTAAGGGGGAGGGACCCCCCAATTTACCAAATACAGCGAACATATCGCAGTGGGCTATTTACCTACTATGGTAAAACACCATTTGTACCTATATTTCATTTTGAAACAAGAAAATGCCTTCTATCTAAATCTAAGTTTAAAAAGCGTAAAATAAAACTTTAATTAAAAATTTAAAAAACCTCTAAGTCACTTTGTATATTATACTGTCTTACATGATTGTATCTTTAAAAAATATATTTTTTCATCAAATAATAACGTAGAAATCAGAAGTTCAATCCATAGTAGATACAGAAATACAATCGAATATGATACAAATAATTCAGGCTCTTTTGTTCTGGTCACTGTATCGACGAAATGGAATATTATAACATCGTGTAGTCCCTTGAGCAGCGAAGCTTTAACAACCTCATTTGCAAGTTATTGTTTTACAGTACCAAGCGGTAGGTTCTATTTGCCCTTTACCTTGGTATGATATTGTCTTTGAGTTATTTTAGCATAACTTGGAGAACTTGTCAATAATATTAGAAATTTCGTCTGACCGGGTATTGACGGGTCTGACGACCCATGTGGCGCAACGATTGCCATGCCGGATCGCCGTGCCAAGGGTCATAAGTTAAAATTTTTGATCTCGGTCTTGGCGTGTCTGTTCCAGTCTTTGTGTGTCCATGGCACTCACGACACAGGGAAAACTAATGTGGAGCTATGAGTATGTAGGGTTATTTATTTATTGAGATGTGGCCTCGGGGACAAGAAAAGAGAAATACGTGTATTGGCAAAGAAAAACTTTTGCTTGTTGTTCTTTCAGTATATTCTTTCAATGGCTTCAACCCATTATCTGAGCACGGGTCTCCCCTATTGAGAAGGCCTAGAACATACTATTACTACACCACGCTGCTCCAGATCGGATTAGTGGAGTGTAATGTTTTTGTATCTGTACATAAAGTATTAATAACGGAAATTTTATACGCAAGCATATTTTTTTAACCTGATTTGCCTTTGATTATTCTGCAATGTATAACATCAAGGTATGAATAGTTAGGAACTACAACACCGTCTTGAAAACCAAATATAATACGACTTAATCTCAATCGATAAATTCGTCAATATGTTACTTTGTAGTTTCTTTTAAATGTATAACGTCACGATTTCATTTGTGTGTAAAGTTTGTTATTATAAAGATGAAAGCTTCTCGACCCAAATGCCATTTGATGCCTAGATTATTTTATGAATACACATTAAAATCTCGCTACGTTTTAATCAAGCCAATGAGAAAAAAATGTTATTTAGCAGCACTCGCTTTGGTGAGGTTAAAGCGTTCTTTTAAGAACCTTTAGGTATTTTTTGCTTGCCGACTTTAAATAAGTTCCAAGAAATATTTTTATGATGAATGTTTAATAAGAAATCTCTTATTATATACTTAAAATATTACTCCATTTAAGTTAATACAAATAAAATCAATTCGCTTTTTACTAACCTTTCTTTAACTTGCTTTGATAATTAGTTTGTTAGCATGTAGGATTGTAAGTATGTGTAGGTGAAATCTTGAAAGCTGAATTAGAACTACTTTTTCTCATCCTACGGAGATTAAATTTCACGTGTTGCTTTAAATCATTTATTGCTGGTGTAATTTTGGGTGTGTTTATAATTGTGTTATAATGAAAAATAAACTGCTTTGGGTTATGCGAATCATGTGAATTCTGCGCACACTGTCCAAAATAACATACTAAGTGCACATACTATTCGCACTACATAGATAAATAGTATGCACATGTATGTATAATAGATTCTGGAGTTTCAATAAATATGTATATCCAAATTATAGCTTTCTAGCACCTAGAGTCTCGGCGCTTTGATTCGGATAGACGGACGGACAGACGGACAGACGGACAGAGAGACAGACGGACGGACAGACATGACAAAACTATAAGGGTTCCGATTTTACTTCAGAATCCTAAAAAAGCAACTATTATTATGCCCTACTATTAAATTGATCCAATTCTTAATTATAAATATCATAATAATATCTGGCGTTCGCTAAACAACTTCTTAAGTGCTTGATTCAAGTATTGAAAACAATCTATTAATAGAAACTACCAGTTTGTATACACAAAATTATTCCAGCAAATTTTGTATTGTGTTAAGCCCAGAATGATGGAGTAGGACAAATTCCCAAAACGAACCACTAGAGCACGTTCGTTCTTCGCCGACAAAGCTGAGATGATTGTCGCCTTTTAGCAGCAGTGTTTTATCGCTTAGAATTTCATCAAATTATTGGCAAGATAAATGACGTGATAAAAATTCGTAAATTAATAATGTCAATCATGTAGTTATTAATACGAAAAATAGATTTACTATTATGAAAAAATACTAGATAGTAAATTACAATTTTCCTAATGTTCAAATCAATTAAAAGCTCTACTACTCCGTCATCAAAAATAGAATCCCATAGAATGTCTTACGCATGTTACAAATGTATGGTTCCAAAATATATTGATATATTCCTTATTCCAAATATTTAGTTTTTCTTCATGACTCTTCTCGTGTCATTGTCATAGCATCTGCATCGGCCGATCTTTGTAGAACCAAAGAGGTTGCTCGCCGACATATACATGTATATTATGTCGGTGCACCCTAAAGTAAATTCGTACAAATCCATCAAATTAAGAAAAAGGAGGACTGTCAATATGGTAGACAGATTGACAGGACCACGGAATCAAAGTAAAACTAAATAACGTTGAATTTTTAAATCGGGTGTTATCAGGCTATAAACGAAAAGTATCCTTGTGTCTCTTGAATTGTGTTTTATTTAGTATCCTAGCAATCCTGACATATAACTACGCCCACAGAGAGATCCATGTCCATAGTAATGAAGTGCTCTTTATGCTATGTAGTAACAAGATGATACGGGTTAAGTAAGGGGGTATAAGTTAGTATGGAAACTTCGTGAGTTTTGAAGTGAAAAGGCTTAAAATTTATTTATATTAGTTTAAGGTAGATATTAAACGTTATCTGTCAGGTCAGCTTGTATACATATATATATAAAGTATCATAATGTAAAAATTACGACGGCATACTATCATGTCTTCACAATACCTAATTATTTGAAAATTATATTAATCTTGATTATTTTGATTTTACAGTATTATCAAGCTTACTGCATCTATTAAAACATATATTACAACTGTATAATTCATTCGCTGTACTGAGTTTGGGTTTTGTACGTTTTTCATCATCTTTTTTTCACTTAGTTTTAGTACCGTTTCTTGTTTCAGTACAGGTGTCGTATTATTTACTTAACAAATCTCTTTCAAATAGATTATCGCGTGAACCAATAAGACTGCTCGAGTGGCGATCTCTTCACCAACATGAGGGCTCTTGAAGCGCCTTTAGCAGGCAAACGAGGAGCGTTTTAGACTTCAATAACATGCCAACGGGGCCAAGGCCCAATATTTTCATAACACTGTATATCGAATCCGAATTTCTTTTTTGTGTATTACGCTTTGTATTTTACCTACCGCATGTTTTAAACGGTTTTATTTAGCATACTTACCTTTGTTTGGCTCAAATCTTGCAAGCCTAATTAGACCTAACTTTTTTTTTGAAAAGTTTGTACCTACAGCTTGGTGCAAAAAGTGTGATGTCATAAAATGTTACTAAAGTTTTGAACCTGTGGCTCGTCCGTGCCTCTTACGAGGCACGGCTCATGCCCGACACGTTCTAGCATAATTGATCCCTAACTCCTAAATCTCGAATTTCATTAACTTCACTAAGAGTGACACTTTGCAGGGTGTATACCGGTATCGTGGGTTCCCTTTTCCCAATTATGATAGCACGTTTCAATATATAATTTCATTAAATTTTTTATGTTTCACAATTGCAGCTTATCAAGTTCTCTCTGTAAGAATTTGATATCGTTATTGGTCTTAATACACTGATACAGTTTAAAATCATTGGCGTACATTTTAAAAGGACACCTCAATTGGTTAGCTAAGTCATTTATGAATAATATGAAGAACCCATATGGGAACCTTGCGATACACCAGTTACAATAGCTTCGGTTTTTGAGATGTAAAACCTCCTGATTGTGACCTGTTCCCTAAATATGGCTTGCACCATCGCAACAATGAGCCATGAATTTCGAGGACTGTGGTTATTTTCAAATAAAATGGAGTGGTCTATTAAATTGAAAGCCTAACTAAAATCTGTATATTATTATATGGCGTGCAACTCATCTCCGTCATCCAGAACTTCAGCAATATAATTAATAAAACCTATTAAATTCGATGTGATAAACTTTTTACACATAAATTCTTGTTGTTCTGAGTGGATGGTATCTTTTACATGCCAACAGATTCTTCGCTGTATTAGCTTTGAAAATTTTTCCAAGTGCAGGGAGGATTGACACCGGCCTGTAATTGGATACGTTGATGATATCACCTTTCTTGTGTATTCGAGTTAATCGAGCTTGCTTCCATACGTCTGGGAATATGACATCTTTTAAGGATTTATTATATGAAAACTATAATGGTTTAGCCAAGGCTTCAGCACAGTGTTTAAGAAGCTTATCAGATATTCCATCCAAGCCTGGGCCTCTATTTTGATCTAATTTATTCAAGGTACTTAAAATTTCAACTTTAGGTATGCCGACTATGACGTTTTTGACTTCTTACGAAAGACCAAATTTTTTTGAGTTAGTCTCTTATTGTCTTTGCAGCATTATTTTTTAAATGATTTGTAGTACTGTTTTAACATAATTATTTTCATATCTATTCCTAGGCGAGTTAAATGTTTCTTTATCCCTAGGATTACCATATTTTTTATACTTTTTGTGGTTATCTCAATTATCTTTTGCACACTGTACCTATACGGGGATAGATAACCCAATAAGGATATTTTTCACTATGAGGCTTAAAATATGGAGTATACATTTCTATAATGGGTTTTATAGTAGAGTAAAACAGAGCTGTCATTTTCTCAATTATATAAGTATTTTTCCATTCATCCAACCAATTTCTTTGAGGGCTCCATATATGTATATTTGTTGGTAGTCAGATTTGCTGAAATTTACTACCGGTGTCCTTTTAGTCTTAAGTAAGTCTTCTGTTTGAGTCACGTTTACACTTATTTCAAGGGCTGGATGGTGAGAATGTAAACTTGTCAATGGAGATAAATATTTAGAGAAACGAGTCTTGTCGGTAAGTTAGTTAAATTATTTATTAATTTATTTATATAAACTTACCACTAACATTACAGGATAATCAGTTATCCTAATGCGTTAGCATAAAACATACAATAATTTAAATTTGATTAAAATTAAATCATCACATCACATCAAATACATTATAATAATCTATGTATAATAAACTAGGAAATCGCCCTCGCTTCGCTTCAGGAAAAAGAGTAAAAAAAATAAAATAAAGCCTATGTCACCCGGGGATAGTGTAGCTTCCCAACAGTGAAAGAATTTTTCAAATCGGTTCAGTAGTTTCAGAGCCTATTCAATGCAAACAATCAAATCTTTCCTATTTATAATATTAGTATAGATAATAACACAATTTAAATCGATAAAAGTACAATAATTAATAACCAAATCACAGCATCAATTAATAAAAGCAATAATAAATATCTTAACCAATAATAATTCCATTTAATTGTCAATAATAATAATATAGTATCTACTTAGTCTAGCATACGATTATTTTCAATAGTAATATTATTACATTGGTATAAGTTGTTAAAAAGCATTTCATCAATAAATATATTATCATTATATCGCTCACAAAGTAATATAATGGCACATCTGCAAAAAATGTGAAACTGAGTTTATATGGTATAAAACGTGATTAAAAGTGCCTAATCTACATAGTGGTAAATATGTATTAATGTCTATACTAGTAACCACACCCATACAATCTGTAAAAGACGTAAAAAGAACCCATAAACTAATTTAAAACATTTTTATAAAATTATTGAAATTCGTTTCTGTAAAATATGACAAACGTAGATGTGCCGTTGTATTACTGGGTGAGCGATATATATCTATCAATCAATGACTAGTCCACTGGATTTCAATCGCTTTAAGTGCGGCTGCTATCTTTGTTTCAAGAAGTATTGTTCTAATAACTAATACCTACTTTGAAAGCAGTTTGTACGAATGACACGAATCAGGTCGTTATGGCCACGTGCCAGTTAGTAATTATTGTCCACCGCAATCTTTTATATTCGGAGAATTGTAAGATAAGTTGAACTGAAATAACAATGGCGAAGGCTGACGGCTCCGAAGTGTGTGAAAAAGACGATTATGTCGAAACAAATAGCAAACTTACGTTAAAACCTTTATTAAAATATAATTACGTATGTAGCTAACGAAATGAACTTAATTAAAGTTAACTACTTAACCGTAAATTATAATAGTATCATCATAAAAAACGAATATTTCTTACTTATATGGTAGTTGGTAAATTGATCGCACGTAATGAGGACGAGAGTTTTCCAACTACCTCTATTGCTAGTTAATTTTGTTAGCTTCAAGTTTGTTCGGAACCCTCGGTGCCCCAGTCCAACTCGTACTTAGCCAAGTGTTTGTATTACAGACATAGATACATGTCTGTGGTTTGTATGTACTAGCCGACAAATGTCGCCAAATGTACATCAATATTACCTTATGTCCTATGAGACATAGACATCACCGATGTGTTGCTGGCTCAGCATAAACAAAGAAAGAAAGAATTGCCTCCATTTACTGATATGAATATACCAGTAAATAATATAATATACTTATTATATTATACCTATTCTAATATTGACTTGTTTTATTTTGTAATGATGATTGTACTAGTTTTAATTCATATTAATATTATAATATTGTCTGAATTCATGTGAAAAACACTAACGCATTAAGGACATGCCTGTAATGTTAGTGGTAATATTTTGGAATGAATAAATAAATATTCGGATAATACAGCCATAGGTTTTTACCATAATCGTTTACTTCTTAACCATTTTTACGTACATTATTGAAATCGCTTACTAATGTATCACGCCGCGTCATAAAACCAGCAGCTTACACATACACGCTTGGTATGAAAGCAACAGAACATTACTTAGGGAAAATACGGAAGCTTTTTGCCGATAATTGACTGTCTGGTTATAAATTGGAAGGAACTTTTACGAGGAAAAGAGCCTAATTTATGGTTCTGTACCGGAGACAAATAATTTTAGTGTACCGCAATGCGTTCTTGAGGATTATTTTGGAAATGTCGAAATAATACGTTTAGAAGTACAAGATGTAAGAATAAAAGTGTTTATAATATTCCTATAGTTTTTATTAAGTAAGTAGTCAATAAACTAACAGGTGAGCCACCTATTAGTTGGTAAGTGTATTACGAGTATTAAGTAGTGTGTAGTAGTGTTAAGTATCTCAGTAACAAGGGTATCATAGATACGTTCCGCGCCATGAAAAACTGCCGAATTTAGAGTAATTTACCGCTTACCTGCACTTTATGTGTTATGTTCTTATATGTTATGTTATTTCTTATATATTATGTTATTTCGGAGTTCAAAACTTATAAAAACTTGAACATTCAAAATTGAGAATTCAAAATAATTTTATTTTATTAAATGCATCATATATTGGTGAAAGACTTTCAAAAAATTTTTTGTCCAAAATCGTTGCTTTTTATTGGCAAAATTCTTGTTTAGTTAATTATTTCAATCAAAATAACCAAGTACTTAAACAGCACCGCAGGTGCTTAACTTTCCTGACAATACTGACGCGAAACACAAAATTTTAAATGGGCTATCATTCTTCAGTCCCAGGCGAAATGGCCCCATAAAATCTGGCATAAAAATTGTTGCCGTTAGCGAACTTAAAACACCATAAACTTAAGGGACAAGAAGCATTTGGGCATACCTCACAATAAAAATATCATCAGATGATCCCACGTATTTATTTACGGGAGGAAATAAAGACTTCAGAGGTAAGGGAGTCGTTTATCGTCTCCAACTATTATAGCCGGTGAGCATAGCAAAAAATTGGAACAAAAATTTGTTAAAGAAAGATGAAAAGGTTACTACTCATAAATTTTTACATAACATGCTGCTTGAGTTCTTCAATTATTTACTTTTAGCCAGAAAGAGATAAGTGGACAAATCACTAAATAACCAAGACAACTATCCTGTTACTTAATTTAAAAAATCACGATGATTTTTTATGAGAATAAACGAATATAATTTGATATTAAATAAATTAAAATTACTGCATCGAAACGTTCATAGCCCGATCGACAAACAAGACAAACGATCGACAAAGTTAAGCAACAGCGGGCGCGGTCGGTAACTGGATAGGTGACCACTAGTGGCAAAAAGTTCTTGAGCGCTTCCGTGTTTCGGAGATCACGTTAAGCCGTCGGTCCCGGTTGTTATCGTAAGATAACAGTCGTTAAGCCATGTCAGAGGCCCTCGGGTGGCATGAAAACTTCCGACAATCGGGTTCCAACCAATCCGCACTGGAGCAGTGTGGTAGAGTATGCTCTAAGCCTCCTCAAGAGGAGAGATCCGCGCTCAGTAGTGAGCCATTAATGGGTTGAAGCCAGCCAATCATGCATAAGTGCATGGGTAAGTGTGTGTTTAAATGAAAACTAGCTGTGCCCCGCGGTTTCACCCGCGTTAATTTGTGGAAAAAATTACTATAAAATATATGATGTTATATAGCCTATAGTCTTCCTCGATAAATGGACTATCAAACACAAAAAGAATTTTTCAATTCGAACCAGTAGTTCTTGAGATTAGCGCCTTCAACCAAACAAACTCTTCAGCTTTATAATATTAGTATAGATGTAAAATTGACTTCATTAGTCAGCTACGTAAATAAAAAATCTTTGGTTAGTTAAATTAAATAGTATCAACGATGAAATTTACTGGTGTCTTAAACGCTCGATACGCCTATTATGTTTTATAGAACTGAATTTTAGGTGCTTCGAGTACATTGAAACTTTACGGCATCATATCGTTGCTTTTCATGACCCTACCTTAAACTCACTACGTAGCCTGTGGCCGTATTTCTGCTTCCGTTTCAGTTTTAAGTCCTATTTTCTGATTTGATTACTGTAGCTTTATTACTTTTAGTTTGTTATCTACGTCAATAAAAGGGTATTATTTCAAAATACTCTGCTTTTAATGTCTAATTATTTAGCTTGATTTACCATAACTGTTGGTAGAGGTACGGGATTTTTATCATAATGTAAAACAAACCACTTAATATTAATATGATAGTGTACGCTAGCCAACGCTATTTTTAATTAAAAACGATATTTTAGTATAAAAGTGTCATATCACGAATGAGGTTTCGTAATATCCAACGGTTTGTGTACATAGGCTCTGCAAGTTGTGAGTTCCAGCTTTTTCAGTGACTTTTACGAAGACCATCTGGGAAAATTCACATTATTATATTAATTGAAGCCACCAAGACAAAAATAAACTCTTTATTTTGTTATTAAAATGCTTGCGTGAAAAGTTTCAGTAAAAAATTAGGATTGTGGTTAATATTTAAAATTGAATCAAATAAAATTGTCTCCCAGACAAGAGTTCAATATGTGGACACCATTGTATCCGTATAGTAAGTACCGTAAATAAAGCCATGGAAGTTGTTGAATTTAGAAGGTCAAGTACTTCCTTATTTTAAACTATTCGAGTTGGTGTCTGTTTTCTAAAGTGAATTTCATACATTTCGTGTTATTAGCATTTTATATAAGGTTGTAATGTATACCATTACACCACTTGGGAAACAGTATTATCATCAAAACATTGTTTTCTCCATCACAACTTTAAAAAGTAATGGGGTATCATCTACAAACAATACAGTTTCAAACAATTGTAATTAAGAATACTGCAATAGTACTATTATTATTTGCAAAATTACCCACATCGGATTATTATAATTATTAAATATACTTTTAGTTAATGTTTCTCATGTAAGTGTTATTAATATTGTATATCAATGCAAAATAAAGATTTTTAAACCGAATATGTAATTTATTTTCAGGTAAGTCTCGACCAGTCGATGACACAGCCAAGGAGGACCCATGTCTTACTGGTAGGCCTTCTTCTTAGCTTCTTAGCTTCTAATTCAAGAGCCCTCGACGGCCAGACCTTTCTTATTCTATTTTATAAAACCTGAAATCTTCTCAGCGCTAGTCTCCAACACAGGTAAGAAAGCTCCTGGACTATGAAGTTTGGATGATCGTTACTTTGGCATACATAGAGTAACAAAAGCGTATAAAATAGTACGTAGTACATAGTTTTTTTTTAATATATACCTGTTATCTGTAGTAACTGTTAGAATAAAGCATTTTTTTCTTTCTTTTTTACTTACTCTTACTCTAGTAGAGTAAATTGTAGATGCTTAATAATTTTCATCAGATAGGATTTTTAATTATTTTACTAAGAATTCTAAGCGGAAAGAATCTAATTTCAAACATTTTTGCAAACACAGCGAGTGAATTTTGCAACGCGGCGACGTCTAGAATAAATTCCGCAAGTTTCCAAGACGATCCAGACAATCTCAAGTTTTAGAAAGCTGTCACTCTGCAACCAAGTACTGATTGTGTAGTCAGTAGTATGGTTTACGAGGAAAATTGTTCTCGTATACGGGATATTCTCATGTAAAGATTTTGAATCGACTACGCGATTGTGAAGAAGGGTAATGTTTTTTCCTCAGATTAAAGATCTTTGTTCTTTAATCTGAGGTTTTCCTGTCACTGCTACTTGAAAATCATAATCATATAAATCAAAAGTCATCAATTAAGTTTTCTATACAAATCATGGAGTATAGAGGTAAGGAGGAATAAATCTGTTGTGAAAAAAAGTCTGTAAAATCTGTCAAGTCCTGACATGACCTTCATGAGAGGCTATCATCGCCCATGAACGGGAGTAACACCATATGTATCACATAAAATATGTATTGTCATCATATAAAGGAGAGACAAAAAAGTAGGAAAAACAACAAGGACTTCTGTTACTCTTGTAACTGGCGAGTACGACATGTATAAAAAGAAAACCACTGCAGTCAATCATCAGTATATTTTGACTGCCAGTAATTATAGATGTTATATTGATAGAGCTGATTTGCAATGGCAAGTTTTGATCAATAAGGAAAATAAACGAAATTTTACTAAAGAGCTAAATCATAGAATAAGTATTGTCTTGTCTGTCTATCAGTGGACTCTATTACATAAATATTTAGATGGCATAGTTGCCACTATGCCTACAGATCGTTCTTCTTACCGGTTAACTCTCAGATTCCATACTAACATTTAGTGTTGTGTTATTATTCAATTTTATCTGACACGTACGTGAAAAGTACTTGACAATTATACTTGATCGTGTATGGCCTCTATTAGGCGCGCTGTTTATTTTGACGCACATCATGCAGGCTATTGCCATTTGCCTTTTTTTGTCACTCACTCTTCTAAGTTATGATAATTTTATACATATTTACCGCTGTTAGTTACTCGCTCACAATACGATTCCACAATTAATATAAACATTAGCAAGCTATCTGTACCATGTTGTTTTATTAAAAGAAGGTTGTTTAGATCGGATTCATATTAATATTTGATGTTCTGTCAAACCGTTGGGAGCTGATAAAGTACCAACCTATGAATTTACTACTAGCTATTAGGTATCTAATGTTTGCTGAAAAATGTGTTGCAAAATTCGGTTTATGGTTACGATTCTTTAATAATTTATCGCTTTCTTGTCTGTACATTTTTTCTCACGTGTTTTGGTTTTAAGTTTAGTATTACTTAAGTTTTTTTACTTTTTTAACCCCCGACGATAAAAGAGGGGTGTTATAAGTTTGACGTTTCAGTGTATTTGTATGTCTGTGTGTGACATCGTAGCTCCCAAAGGGATGAACCAATTTTGATTTAGTTTTGTAAAAGGTGACTTAATCGAGAGTATTTTTAGCTATGTTTAGTGTAAATCAAATTGTCGAGGGTTTTTTAAATTTCAATTTAAGAAGATATAAGAAAGTAGTGAATACCCGGTGTGTGCTACTACGCTACAATAAAGAATTTTTCCATTGAGGAAACATTTTGTATGGGAAAAGTCGAAAATTTAATTTATTAATAGACCGAATGTGACCAATGCACAGTTTTAGTGATCTCAAACCATCATCGCACTTTTGCCTTTCAAATGAAACAATTTTGCAGCATATCGGTTGGGTCGTTTCAAATTCTCTAAAGGACATTCGAAGAATAATTCTAGTTCAGAGGTAAATGACTTTAGACCTGTAGCCGTATTATCAGTATTTGGTAAATTATTTGAGACGGTGTTGCACCAAATAATAAGTGTTCAGGTTGAGAGCCAACTTTCTGATGCCCAACACGGCTTTCGAGCTAGTCGATCTACAACTAGTAACATGTTAACATTCTGCACATACACCGCTCGGGCGCTGAATGTTGGTTTACAGGTTGACACAGCTTATTTTGATTACCGGAAGGCATTTGATACAGTCGACAATGATCTGCTTCTCCAAAAGTTTGCGACTGCTGGATTTACTCCGTCATTGTTACAGTTCTTCTCCTGCTACCTCCGTAATCGGAGGCAGTATGTGCAGTTCAATGGACAAATCTCAAGACAGTATTATACGTTTTCCGGTATAAGCCAGGGATCAAGCCTTGGTCCGCTGGAATTTTTAATTTTTATAAACGATTTGCCTGATACAGTTAGTGCGGCTCGTTGTCTATTATTTGCAGATGACCTAAAATTATTCTTGGAAATTGGTAGCCCCTCGGATTGCGAGTTGCTACAGCGGGATATTGCGAATGTTACGGAATGGAGTACGAAGAATAAACTGACATTTAACAAAAGCAAGTGTGCTGTAATGTCGTTTACCCGCGCGCATCACCCGGTGGTGTACGATTATCGGTTGGACGATATTATATTGCATAGGCACCCTGCAATAAAAGATCTAGGAATTTTAATGCGTTCAGATTTTAGTTACGTCGACCATATTCGTAGTATAACTAGTAAGGCCTACAGATCATTAGGGTTTGTCTTGAGGCAAGCAAAAGACCTTGAAAGTGTTGCAGCGATAAAAATGTTATACAATAGTTTTGTAAGAAGTACCTTGGAAAATAACGCAGTTATCTGGAGTCCACATGAGACAAAATACATACTCATGTTGGAGAAACTTCAGAAGAAATTTTTGAGATGGCTTTACTTTAAAAAGTATGGGTATTTTGTGGGCTACCCTTATGTGTACCCATCTTTGTTCATTCAGGGAATGCTGGAATATGATTCTCTTGAAGTAAGAAGGGAGGTATTCTTGATGGAATATTTTTACAACTTAATAACGGGTAAAATTTCTAACCCTTCAGTGCTAAGTCTGATATCTCTGAACATACCAAAGTATAACCACGTTCGTCGGCATACTCTGTTCGCAGTCCGGGATTGCAGACTAATGCTGATGAGAGAGTCACCGCTTATTCGAGCATTGACTCTACTTAATGGTGTACTAGCATGGGATCCTGCTCTAGATATATTTTTTTCAACGCCTGCTGTTTTTCGCAGAACTGTCAAACAATATGTGGAGACATTGTAAACGCATTGGATGTTTTTAAGATCTGTAATGTTTACAATAAAATTGTCTGTATAAATAAATAAATAAATAAATAAATAAATATTTTTTATTGTTTATGCATAAAAAAGATTTGATACATCTTTTTTTGCTTTCAAACGATTGCCTGAAAGAGATCGCTATTTAACGATAAGGCCTCTTTTTGTAAACATTTTGTCCCTTTATCTCATTGTCCGTATTTATTTTTGGATTAAAAATAAATGGAATAACATAGTATAAGGTTCTTTTTATCCCGGGAAACGCGGACGAATTCGCGAGTATCATAATAAGTTACTGAAGTATATTGCTAATGACTGACTTGTTAATATTTTGTACTAAAACGACTCAAATACATTTACAAAATATATTTAAACCATTTAACTAACGAGGTTTATCTAGTGTGAAATCATAACATCAAACTGTACTGTAAAACATATCGTCAAGGTTTATAATAGCCATCATTTCTGACGTGCAAATCTTCTCGTAATTGCGTGTGATAATTACGGGAATTTAACTAATGACCTCATTCATTAGCTGACTTAAGGATGTTGAAGATTAATCACTAAATGTATGTTAGAGTTTCATATACTCATGGTTTATCAATCGTAGCCGATTTTATGCAATAAGAAGAAACTTACGGTGGAATTTTGAACACAATGCGAGTCTCTTGTAATAATACTTCAAAACATACTGTTTCTATCGAAAGCTCTGTGCATGATATAACATGATTATAACCTTTTGAAATTGTTGCTGCAGTCCAAAAAAAATAAACTTCTTTTTCAAGAGTTAAACGTTTTACCCTACCTACTTTTTATTGGTAAAATAAGCATGTAAAAACCGTTCAGTTGGTAGGACAGTACCCGCTTTATGAAATTATAGAGACGGTTTTGTTTTTACTATTATTTTATTACATACATTAAACGGCTCGTTTCAAAGAAATATATTAAATATTACCTACATTCAATTCAATTTGCGCGTCTATCGCCCTCAGCAATTCTTCGTATTACCCACAGACGAAAATTCTTGCTAACTCCGATTGTGTCCCGATCAAATCAATTTAACAATACCCAAGGTTCAGCGATTCTTTTACCCAATGAGTTTATCGAAAATATATTACATAAAAAGTCATCTGTTACTTTATTTTATTATAGAACTATATGTTTTTATTATTTAATATTAACACCTTGATAATAAAAAAGTTATAATAAAAAACTAAAACTAACTACGTAAAAATCGTGCATTTAAAGTAAGAATTTATACACTGACACCACACCTAAACAAATCGTGAATGACATAACTATAAACATTTTGACGGTAGCTAAAGTACAATTAAGGGTGCTTTTCCACCAGAGATGTGCTATGCAGCTATGCTGCGAAGATGTGAAATCCAATAAATATGATTGGTTCAATAAATTGATTGATTTCCACCAATGAATATGATTGGTGGATATCAAACGCATCCATAGCAACGTAACATAGCATATCTCTGGTGGAAAAGCACCCTTATTGCCACGAACAGAAACAGACAAGAATATAAAAGAAATCAATCCCCTTTGCGTTATTAATTCCCGAAATAATAGTAAAGTTATTCGCATCTTTCAACGTGTATGTAACTAAAGTTACATTTTCACTATATTACAGATAAGTATACCTAAAATAATTGTTGATACATATACCTAAAATAGGGTTGTGCGTGAAGTTATATAAATAAAACGACAATTGCCTCAATATCAGTTAGCGAACTTTTCCTATGGTACTTCGCTTAACTCGAAGTTTCTTCGTAAGCTATATTTTCTTTCAGTTCGTGTCGTCGTTACCGAGAATCGTGACTGCCCTGATTAATTCATTGGAGTGGATAGGGTTTTTTGAGCACAATTGTTTTCTCCTTTTATATCATAATTAAATTATATTTGTTAACTGTTCTATCATCAGTAATGTTTTTGCTAAAATGCTATGCGTTTATTTGTCCATATAACCGCACTGGCGCAGCGTGGTGGAGTATACACTAGGCCTCCTCAAGGCCTGTGCTCAGTAGTGGGACATTAATGGGTTGAAGCCATGTGTTTAATTATAGTCTGCTATGCTTATCCTATTTTTAATATTATAAATGTGAAAGTTTGTGAAGATGTATGGATGTTTGGATGTTTGTTCCTCAATCACGCCACAACTACTTAACCGATTTGGCTGAAATTTGAAATAAAGATATATCCTGGATTAATATATAGGCTACTTTTTATCCCGGAAAAGTTCGGGATTACCGCGGGATTTGTAAAAAATCGATATCCACGCGCGCAGAGCCACGGGCATCATCTAATTTTTAATAGTAAAATCGATATCCACGCGCGCAAAGCCACGGGCATCATTTAATATCTAATATTATTTATCCTAAACCATCATTATACTTATAGGTGCACTTTATTTTATGTGGTTCTGTAAATCTAATATTAATTGATTAAAAATTTCGTTTCGAAACCACTCTACCGCGGGCGAAGCCACGGCCAAAAGCTAGTAATATAATATTTTTTTCGCGATAATCATGTTTTGGTGGTTCAAAATCTGCTCGCCATCAAATTAGAGGCCTTCGCTCATCGAAGGACTGACAAAGGCTAATACACAAGGATCATTGTATCCATGGATCATTTTATCGTCGGATCATTTTATCCTTGCATCATTTTATGCTCCTGAAAAACGAGCCCGTCAATGAGACAGCAATATCTTGCGATGTCGTTAATATTTTAACCACACTCATCATGGTTTATGGTCCATTGTTATTTACTACCTTTTGCTTTTCATTACTCGCATTCAATGGGACAAACCTCGTTTAAATGACTTTATTAATTATTTCGTGATAATATCACTGTTCTGTAAACTCTGTTGTTACACGAACATAAATACCTCTGATTTTGTTCGATTTGTATCATTGCTTTGTTACTTGTTATCTGATTATTCAGTATAGCCATTGAATTTTTGATCATACCTTTCATTAAATTATACTTCTTCGTTTTTAGCTCAATTGTAATATTAAGACTTTTTTCACCATATAAATGTATAAGAATAAAAGGCGGACTATAAATACAATTATGGACGCTTTCCCTCACCAGAGCTACGTCGAGGATAAGACCTCCACTTTTGTTGTTTATTTACGACAAATTGTTGTGCACTCTATGGTTAAATATTTCATATTATGTGGCTATTTTATTCATCCGATATACCTACATGTTTGTAGATTCTAGCAGGCTTGTTACATGATACTAGTGAGACTAAATAGTGCCAGTTGTGCCATAATGGGACAACTCAATGGGACTTGTCGGATAGACCCGAATTTAAGTAAAATGTAATAAATTTTCATGAAAGAAAAAATATAAACAACGTAACTAATAATAAACAACGTTCAATTTAGTTAAGCGGATCAAGCAATAAATAAGCCTTCTTGTATTGAAACCACATGAAAAGTAATAAAACATTTTTAAATTAAACAAGCTCAGAATCCGTTTTGCCATCGTAAAATCCCCATATATTCGTATCTTTAAATGAAATCTGTGTTTAAAAATATTTGCTTTCGTATTTTTGACAATAACCCTGAATGGATAAAGCGTAGAGGCAAAAAGCGATTGTATCAAACTGTCTTTGAGCGGTAGCGTGATACTGACAATCGGAGAGGGGAAAATACTTTTACCTGATGTTTTTACAATTTCCATTGAATCGTTTTTAAAATAATATGATGGTTTTAATCTGTTTTGATCTTGGATGAACTTACTGCACCTATCTTTTAAAATAATCTTATCTGTAATCATTAGATGTACTCTGCTGAACATTGAATGTAGTCGGTAGTAAAGAGATAGATTCATTTCAATTAGAAGTAACTTGACTCAACACAGTTTGATTCCAAAATTTGGCCATCAATAGGTATCTGTATAAAGCTAAGGTTTCATAATTTACTAAAATTAATATTTTGTAGGTAATTCATGTAAACTCATTCTTTCAGTGGTAAGCATTAGGTAAAAACCGGTCAAGTGCGTGTCAGGCCATACGCAATGTAGGGTTCTGAAGTAGTAATTTTTATCTACTATTACTAATTAATTACTTATGCTAATATAGCTGTGATAGTTTTCTTTGTAAATTCATCATATAAACTATATTTGAGAATTTTTTCACTTATCCAACTCCAACCATTTAGCCTGCAAGGTACATTTGGATCTAAACAAAATTAGCATTTTAAAGCCAAATATTTCGTTAACGAAACCCTAAATCCAAAAGGGTTCTGGAATACCCATAATATTTTTGAAAGAACTTTTTAACGATACCCCACACTATGGGGTACGCAACAAACACGGAAAAAAATATTTTTCAATATTTTATATTTTACGAGGAGTTTTAATAAATATATTCATATCAAATTACAGTATCGGCACCTATGCCTTGGACAGACGGACGGACGGACGGATATAACAAAATTATACGTATTTACTTAAATATACGAAGATAAGATAGACACATTATGATAGGTGAAAAAGTAAGAGTAACTTAATATTCAATGAAATATTATGAAATTCACAGACAAAAAGAATCTTTACAGTTTTTATATAAGGACAAATAAATACGAAAAAGTGTACGACTTCGGTCCACGTCTACGTATCAATGGAATGATTTACATAACCGATGGGTTCAGTAAGTACTTGTAGTAGTATGAAGCTATGAAGCGATGTTTCAAAACTGTGGGCGTCCAATACCCAGGCACACAGCGATGACGTCAAAACAACAAATCCATTTACAAAACGCCTCAACTCCGAAAAGGCGGATAAGAAAATGAACTTTTTGTACAGGGAATAAGACTGTATTTCAAATAGAAATGTAACTTTGCCCAAACTACGTGGTGTTATGAGCGTTTGTCCCTAGACGCGTACGGGTTCGGGGTCGGAAATCTCTTATTTTTAATTGACTCTGTATGTAGAAGACATGACCGAAATTCAAATGTCACAAAATAATATTTGGTTGCTTTTAATACCGAATTTACATCGTAAGAGTACATAATATAATATTAATTATTATCATTGAAACAATCGAGATGTGTTTAAGTCTATGTAGTTATCAGGTTTATTCACTTTTAGTTCACATGGTAAGAAAGACAGTTCTGGTAACAAAATTTCCAAAAAATAGTGTATTACGGAAATGTGTGTAAAAGTTAATTACAAAATAAATTAAGATTGCTTAAATGAACACTAAATTATGCTTAAATATAACTCACTCTGTAAAAGTATAAGTAATAAATTGGCTTGTATAAAGAATTCAAACTCTGATCCCTAGAGGAATATCGCTGTTTGAATAACTTAAATAATGTTCAATAATGTGTACGGGATTCCAACCAAACCCGACACGACAGAAATATAATTTTGCCGCTTCTTACCTCAAGACATAGTATTATTGGTATTTGTTGAAGCCCTGATCAACCAAGGGATAGGGATGTAGGGATATGGATGGGCTTCAGCGGACTTGAAGTAGTTTGTGGAGAGCCACTTCATGTAATGAGCTATGCTGGGAAGCTCGATATTACGACAGAGATCTACATTACGTACGAACCACGGGCAGCCCGTGGTCATAAGCAAGAAGCGATTTTAAATCAGCAAGATAAGAGTATCAGTCAGTATTAAAGTGGTACAGCAGAGATATTTAACTCTATAAGCATTATTTACTTGACAACCATTAGTCAAAGTAGATATCATTAATAACGGCATTGATAATTATGAAAGGAAAAAGAAAACAAGGTAAAGGCGTTACAAACAAAAATAATATCATAATATTTCTGTTGATAAGTTACAATGCATAGATATAAATATAAAATATATATTTATATAAAACTATATTAAGTAACTCTGGGTCTATGAAAAGAAAGTATGAATCTGTACTAAAACACCTGTTGAAGTTTGTGGACATTAGCCTGACCCTATCAAGTTAAGTAAACAGCTCAAGTCACAAAAACAGATTATTTACAAAAATAAAAGAACTTCTCAAGTTATCGAACAACTTTACAGCTCAACAAAGCTCTGATTAAAGAGACTATTGCTCTTGGGAACTTTTTTCTCCACCTACCCGCATTGAAACTTTAAATCCTGGTACTAGAATCTTTAATTTTTGGAACGAATCCAAGTTGGCGAACTAGTTAAATTCCGAAAACCGATAAGACCTATTGTTTCAATGCTAAACTTGGGCTAGAACAATGTACTCAAGTCGTGTTATTTAGTGGTTTCTGCGAGATATGTACGGAACTTCGCTTGTTACGAATTTATGTAATTGAACTTCAAACGCTGCGGTATTTATGATCACGTCTCATGTTTTGGGTATGTAAAAACTTATAGAAATATTAATTATTCGTGGTGTCAAACCTTTAGTGGCAGCCGGCATATCGTAGGGTTCAGATCTCTTTATGTTTCAATCAAAACTAATTTATTTGATTGATCTACATTATGACCTTTGTACTAGGAGATATTATTTTGCCTTTTTATTGATGTGGGCACCTTTGTCCCACATTCGCACTAAGTATATGTATGTAGTTAGGTTATGACCATGGCCATACATGTTAGGCCATGACAAAGCACCTTCCGAAAAGCCAAAAAATGACGTGCATAAGTGTATCAATGATACCTATATGAATAAAATATTTTGACTTTGACTTTGACTTTAGTTAATCTGTTTAATTAAAGGCAAAAGTGATTGACAAATGTATCAACGCACAGGCCAAACTCTAAGGGCTAGATACTTAAATTTTGCACACGTATTCCTCTTATGACGCAGGCACCCACTAAGGAAGGATTTAACGATAGGGGTAGGGATAGAGGTGAAATAGGGGATAAATATGATAAGCATAACTCGCTGTACTTAAGACTGCTTGTGCTTTCGTTTCTACCGTTCTGTCCTATCACTCTTTCTCCTTCTTTATTTCATGGATGTTTCTTCTATTATATGTTACTGTGTAGTATTATACTCGTAACTTATTGTTTGTGCTTGTAATAAGTGCTTGTAATTAACTTTATTTTGGAGTTGACTTTATTGCTCACGCGTGTCTGCAACACTCCTCCATGCGCTTATTATTCTTATATGCTTATTATGACAGCGTGCTCACACTATTACATATATGTATAGCAGAAGGAGGTATTCTATGGTATTGGTTATGAAATGATATTCCTTTTACTTTGCACCATGATATATTTCCAGTTCTCCTAACATTCACATCAATATTCCAAAGTACTTCAACACTACGTGATCAATAATAATCTGTCCTACATTATTGACAATTCCCTAATCTAAATATGACATGACATTTCTTATATGCCAGCCTCTGCATCAGACAAGCGCTGTAGAATAAAGAGGTCCGTCCCTGGACCTTCACTGGAGATTCATGGCCTCACCTTTATATGTATAAAATCAAACAGAGAGCAAGAAATTTTGATATATCTGATAAACAAACCTTTTGCGGTATTAAATCTGTATGCACTATTGAGTAGATATACTTAATAGTTATATAATGTGTAATAAAAGTGAGGAAAGCTAATAAATACTCTTCTTCACCCTATTCAGTTTCAAACAGGATCTTAGATTGCAGATTTATTGCAATTGCAGTGCTCCGATTACGTGCAAGCTTACAGTGACTTTCGTTTGGAAATCCGATGGATTACTCTTAAAGAGTACGACTTCCAAGGGTAAAAGACTTTGATTTATTGATCTATCTGCAATTTGTCTGTGATTTTTATCTTTGTTAAGGAATTATTGTATTCGCAGCTTCATAAGTAAACACTGGATAAGAATTAGTAGTATATACTCAGGTTAGTCAGACGTGCATAATTTTGAGTTGTTTTGTTGTATTGTGAGTGACTCATGTGTTTTTCTAATGCACAGTTGCTTTTGGCCATTTACAGCTTCAGCTTTTTGGACAGAATGTGTTCGTCTATTTCAATCGGTGTACGAATTAAAATTTCGTCTAAACATTTTTTAAGAGTAGATAGTATAGAAATAGGTTTTACGATTCGAGGAGCGAGCCCTAGGGTACTAGTTCTGAAATAAATATTCACACACATCACCCCATCCAAATTTATATGTTGCTGGAATAATTTACAAAATATTGATGAGACATTTGAGACTCGAAAACAAACATTTATTTGTCAAATGCTTGATGCAGGATTCCTGGGGTCTCCACTAACTGAACTTCAAATTAATTATCTTCCTCGAAGCGTGATAATCAACGTCAAACAAACTTTCCTTTAATTTTAATATTTATGTTGCTTTAGTTTAAATTAAAATGTGGTTAGTCCTCGCGTTACATTTTCGCACTGCGCTGGTTCTTATTTGCATGAATAATTCAAGGTCACTTAACTCATCGTGTTTAAATTTACTCAGTACGGATTGGACCTGAATACTGTATTTTACACGTCTGTATTTTCTTCTGATAAATGAATTATTCCACTAGAAATTATAGACCAAATGTGAGCTGACATAACATTTTAATATCTTTTGTGTGAGAAAACCTATATGTGTGTATCTGTGTGTACTAAGTGTGATCAAATAGTTTACAGAAACAGTCTATGCGTCATTATGAATACGTGTTATTATAATAAATTTTATGACACTTGGTACCGTAACTGAATATTTAATGAAAGTACTCGTAATAAGCAAATATGTACCATTCTCCGGTAATGTACGGGTCTTTTTCTTTTTCTTTTTATAAAATTATACAAAACTAACCATAACAGTCACCATTTATAATCTTTAAACAATTTATCAGTTCAGTTAATTACAGTGCTTACCAATGTCCCTCGCGGAAGCAAAATAAATAAGACGACAAACTTATAGTAAGTTCTAATCTCCCAACAAGTCAAGCTAATAAAGTGTGTTTAAAAATAATATTGTCTGCATTCGCCAGCGATCTAACAAGAAAGTTATCGGTTATAAAACTTTATAGGCAACAAATAAATAAGTTTATACGTACTGGAGAGCTGCTATAATTTCTTGCGGCGGTTTATGTCGCAATGTCTCGAATTTATCGCCCAATAATTTTGAATGTCTAACATATTCGCATAATGGGAAGTGTTATGACGACCTCGGGGTCTGTTTAGCCAACGATCGTTTATTGAAATTGTTCCCAACGTCACTTAAGCTGCATTTTACTGCGAGCTGTGTTTTTGTCAGTATTAGATCTCATAAACATTTAAGCTTTAAAAGTATTTAGTATTGGGTAACCTCGTGTAACTTGGAAAATTTTATTTTAAGCCAAGCGAATTCCATAAATTTCTAAATTTTTCTATTTAGATCATTATCATGATCATCATGATCATGATCATTATCATGTAGTCTATGGCAGTCGATATTCTGTATAATATCCATCTTGTCATCCACCATTCTTCAAAAGTCGGCACATAAGCCTTCCTCAAGTTATGCAGCTCTTATCGATTCTAGCCGTATTCAGAATATCTTTATTGGCAGTGATTATACTCAGTTGTTTTCAATTTAGAATTGGTTCCAGAAATTCATGACTTTACAGCACTAGGCATATAATAACCTCTTCTTTCACTTAAACCTTTAATGCTACACATGCAATTAAATCATAGTGTAAATGTAGGGTCCAAAGTCCGAAATATATTAAATATTAGCAACATGGACGTGTCAGAAGATACGAAACTAAGAAATACTGTTTGTCTAGAGATACAACTGTGGCAACGGCACGGTGGCGGTGCGTTCTAAACCCAAGTCGGCTTTAGCTAACAAAAGCCAGCGTCATACCTGCAGGGCGATGCACTCTGAATAAAGATGATACACATGGTTTGGGAAGTAGGCCAACTTTTGTATGAAAGTGCTTGATTTATGCATAGATTTTACTGGGTTGGTGCGTACGATATGTGTTTTGTGCTAGATTTGACCCAGTTTTATTGATTGTCGAGATGTTGTTGAGTCATAAATTGAGCAAAATCCATGCATTCGACTTCAAAATCTTACGGTTATATATTATTCATAAATCTATATTTATAAATAAGACTAACTCCTCGCTTTATTGTTGAAGTTATGTTTTGTATTATTTTTGCTGAATTATCGATTTTCATGTTAACGGATTTTAATAATAAGATAGTTAATCTATATATATAAAATTGAAAAGAGACACACCACTGATTAAACAAAAAATCTCAGAAACTACTGAACCGATTATGATGAAATTTGGCAGGGAGATAGATTATGCTAAGAAGACGTCAGCTAAGAACGGATTGTTGGAAATTCATCCCCTAAGGGTAAAAATAGGGGTTAGAAGTCATTTTCATACAAGCCGACTTCGTCAGTTTTAGTGTTATAAATATGAAATTTTTCATGTAAGTTTATAGTAATAAATAAAAGTTAACTTTAACACATTTTTTTGGAAAATCATCCCTTAAAGGGTTAATTTATCGGATTGAACTCAGTAGGCAACTTCGTCATTTTTGAAGTTAAAAACATGAAAATTTACACATTAGCTCAAAATTAGAAACTAAATTTTGAAGTATTACGGTTTTTTGGAAAATCATCCCCTAAAGGGTTAATTAAGGTGGCGCAAGTTGGTATGGGAACTTTGTGAGTTTTGAAGTAAGAAGGGTGAAAATTTGTATGTAAGCTTATAATTAGGCACAAAAAATAACTGTATCACGGTTTTCTCGAAATTCATCCCCTAAAAATAGGGGTTGGTAGTCATCTACATACAAATCAACTTCGCCAGTGTTCGAGTTATAAATATGAAATTTTTCATGTAAGTTTATAATAATAAATAAAAGTTAACTTTAACACATTTTTTTGGAAAATCATCCCTTAAAGGCTTAATTTATCGGATTGAACTCAGTAGGCAACTTCGTCATTTTTGAAGTTAAAAACATGAAAATTTACACATTAGCTCAAAATTAGAAACTAAATTTTGAAGTATTGCGGTTTTTTGGAAAATCATCCCCTAAAGGGTTAATTAAGGTGGCACAAGTTAGTATGGGAACTTTGTGAGTTTTGAAGTAAGAAGGGTGAAAATTTGTATTTAAGCTTATAGTTAGACACAAAAAATAATTGTATTACGGTTTTCTCGAAATTCATCCCCTAAAAATAGGGGTTGGTAGTCAACTATATACAAATCAGCTTCGCCAGTTTTCGAGATATAAATATGAAAATTTTTATGTAACTTTATAGTAATAATCAAAAGTTAAATTTAACATATTTTTTTTTGGAAAATCATCCCTTAAAGGGTTAATTTACGCGATGTAACATATATGCAACTTCGTCATTTTTGAAGTAAGAAGGGTGAAAATTTTAAGCTTATATACAGCTTATAGTTAGACACAAAAAAATAACTGTGTCATGATTTTCTCGAAATTCATCCCCTATGGGGCAAAACTAAAGGGATGTAAATATTTAAGAAACTTCGTCATCTTTGAACTCCGAAGTATGTAAAACTTGATATGTAAGCTTATAATTAAGAACAAAAAATAATTGTTGTAGGTTTTTTTGGAATTTCATCCCCTAAGAGGTAAATAAAGGGGTTGCAAGTTTTTCAGGAACTACGTCATTATGAAAATTAATATGTAAGCTTATAGTGAGAAACAAAACTTTTGTATAGGGGACTTTACGGATGGGACGAGGAGGGGAGAGGGACAAAAAGAAGGAAAGAGACCGGGAGTGGGAGAAGGACAGGGAGCGCTAGAGAGAGAGGGACAGGGAGCGGGAGAGGGACAGGAAGCGGGAGAGGGATAGGGAGCGCGAGAGGGAGAGGAACAGGAAGCGGGAGAGGGACCGGGGGCGGGAGAGGGAGAGGGAAGGGACAGGGATAGGAAATGGGAGAGGGAGAGGGACAGGGAGCGAGAGTTGGACCGGGAACGGGATAAGCAGCGGGAGAGGGAGCGGGAGAGGAAGAGGGACAGAGAACTGGAGAAGAAGAGGGGCGGGGAGCGGGAGAGGGAGAGGTACAAGAAGCTGGAGAGGGACTGGGAGTGGAAGAGGAAGAGAGAGAGAAAGAAGGGAGAGGGACTAATAGTGAAATTTACATATAATCAATAATTAACATTTCAATAAGTAACGTGTTAGAGCACCAAAAATTTGTTTTAAAATTATTGTCTTTCTGTCTGTCTGTTTGTCTGTCCGGGCATCACATCAAAACCCTTGAATGATTTTTGATTGTATCGTAGGTTTTACTTTATAAATTCCTAAATTCAATATAAATTAACCTGTTATTAAATTTTCTTCTATGAGTGGTACAAAATAAATATGATAAACATAATTTCCGCGTGCGAAGCTGCGGGCAACTGCTAGTATCATTTATAAACTCACTTATTACTGATATTAGAAGGCGCATGTTTGTCGATCACGTGTGTGGTATCTTTAATTTACGTGTCTCTATTTCTAAGATAATCAGTTCCTGCAATATATCTAGTTTATTAAACGTATATTAAAGTACTTTCCAGTGATAGTAACTGTAATATGATATACCTTATAAGTATATAATATTAGTAAGTAGTAGTTCGTGACCTTACAAACAATAATAGTTAGCTTACACAGTTTCAAGTGGATACTTCCTACTTCGTACGTATTAATGTATACTGTTATACTATTCATACGGCAATTATCCGTTTACTGAAGAGTTATCTTCCATAATTTAATTGAATACTTTTACCAAAAGTACTTAATGAGAATATTGATAATAATAATTATATTTATTCTCTATACTTATGACCGTATGTGACAGACAATCTTTTGAATGAAGAGTACTGAAAAATCCATACAATTACCTAAGTAAACCGACAACCGACGATGATACTGTACTAGGAGCATACAAGTTAAATGAATTAGCTCCGAACTATTGTCTGCCCACAGATTTTTAAATGTACCTAATACTGAACAATTAAACCAAAGAAGGCTTAAGTTGGGAGCCATTAAAATTTTACAGGGCTGCTTGGGAAATAACAAACAAGAATTGATTTGTTGAAGAATGGATCCCAACTTAACAGTTAACATACTTTTTGTTCAGTATTACTTTTAAGAACATTCTGAACTACTGGGCTTATTTATTTCTTTTCTTTTTTTTTACGCAGTCGGGTTTTTGTTTTCTTTTTAATTATTGCTATAAACAGTCAGCCATCTCGTTCACAATCACTTCCTCTAGAGATCCCAATTGAGACAAATTACCACTTGACATAATACTAAAGTTATTAATCATTGATGACTCGAGTACTTTTATACTGACAAGACATGTCTTAGGTATTAATCTAGGATACGGGTGCCTTTCCACCAGTGATGTGCCATGCAGCTATGGTGCGAAGATGTGAAATCTACGCTACGAAAATATGTAACCGTTTCCATCAATACTGATGCGAAGATGCGCCGCCGCAAAGTAGCTGCGCGAGAAAGATGCGCTGCTCGAGCTATGCTATGTATCGATAGTAGGGAAGCAGCGAGGGCGGCGCGGTGACTCCATAGCACGCATCCATAGCACGCATCCTTCTATATAAAAACATATCTTAGTTGAATCCATTTACATCAGTGCTATGTACACCAATGAATATGATTGGTGGATATCAAACGCATCCATAGCAACGTAGCATAGCACATCTCTGGTGGAAAAGATCCCTAAAACTTACGATTATGTATGAGTGGAACGCTGTATGCATACATGAGATAGTTGAAATTTTTGAAAGATGGTGAGTTAGTGTCAAAGTAATATAATAATAATTTACGCACTTTGATGTTACTGATTTTGATTTGTCTCAAAGATCAGCTAGGTATCTTTATTATTGCTCGTTGTAACTTTATATCGCATGATTTACTGACTTAACGGTGGTATAAAATGTAAAAGTATTTTATTTCCTTTCAGTTTCCATAGCAATTCATAGCTACTCTGAGAGGTAATTATTGTAGCCATCAAAGAACGTTTACATTCACTAACTGGCCGGCATGTACAGTGAGGTATTTTTACGATTCGCTAGATGAGCTCTATAAAAGAAGTTTAATTGAAATGGCTTATTCTTTGCCTTTTACGACTTCTACGATTCAATCGTAAAGCTGTGCGATTTTGTGGTAAATCACCCGTCTTCTTAATTAATTCTTTTGAGTAAGAGCTCTTTGGAATGAATGGCGCAACTTCTTAACTAAGTAAACTGACTAAATTATTGGCTTTCGCACTATTTCCTGCTTTTTAGGGTTCCGAAGTAAAATGGGAACCCTTAGGGTCTACGCACATTTATTCAGCTCTATTCAGCTTATGTCCATAGAAAACAACGATTTTATATGGAGACGCCAATGATGTTATATGTATACAAGATATGCCAAGATGGCGCTGAAATTATGTCAGTCGAATTTAGACAAGTGTAGCGATTTTATACAGTTGATAGCTGCATCTGAGTGAGGCCGTCTAGCTGTCTTTTTCATTATTATGGTTTTAGTAGTGATTGATTGATGTAGTGAAACAAAAGATAAACGTGTGTGCGTGTGTGTTGTAGCTCGGTTGGAATAGATTTTTTGGTTGATTTGCAAGGGCGTATGTATAGTTTAATATCATTGGGAGACGCATACGCATCCTTTCAGCTTTCCACGTCTATTCACCTTTCGCGGCAAAAAAAGAAAATGAGGACAAAATTGTGTTTTTATTAAGCGAGTGCTCTAATACAATTCAGCGCTGTTCTGCCGCGTTCAGCGCTGTTGCGCCACGTACAACATCAGCGTCAGCGTTGAACGCGGCGGAACAGCGCTATACACGGATGGTTTTTGACTCCTTGTCGACAGCTTGCGACCTGCATAGTTTTCGCATCGATTTAATTTATTATTACGTAATCATTATGCATGCAAGGATTGAAAAAGTTCGGACGAGTTTTAAAATTATTATAATTGTTTTATCATTACGAAATAAATTAATGACAAAGGAAGATAAACTTATACTTATTTCTATTGCGAAAATATTCTTGCTTTTATGATATTATAACGTCTTCACAGCATATTCAGCGCCGTACGTAGTAGATAGAAGCGTTGACATTTTTTATCGCTTCTTTTCTCAACAAATTAGGAGTCCACAAAGTATTAAACAATACAGAAAAAATATTATTTTGTTTGCGTTATTAATTTGTTTGCCATTTATTCCTGGAACAATAAAACCATTTCTAAAGTACTAATCATGCCTCAATACCGTTCGCAAAGTTTGGTACAAGTTTTGGAGATATCCGGAGTTGCACATAGAACCGAGACATTTCCACCCCACTCAGTATTATTAAGATTAACACAGATATTGCCGTCAGAGAACGTGGTGTATTAATGCGATAAATCTTCGCGTTACAATGGAGTTCCGGCAAAATAAAACGACTACGAAATGTTGGCGTGCCTTCGAAGTTTCTCGATTTATGACGTTCGGTCGGCGACAGATATCGGCGGTATGATTAACCTATAGGGTAGTTCTTGAGTGCAATTTTGGCGCGTTGTTCGATGCTGTAGACATTTTGTCGCTTGATTTATATGTAGTTATCTATTGTTCAACAAACAGATTACCGTTATCTGTAAAGATGTGTTGACTATTAGTGATACTATAGGCCAATAGTAATCGTAGGTTTGATGCAGGAAACTTAAGCTTAACTCGAAAAAAGTTAAGACGAGATACTTTAAATGGATTATATCGTTTTTTATTTGCGAGGCAATTGAAATTAATTTACGTTTAATACTAGCCCAAGTTAACTACAGATACATCAATGAGAGCTGTTACCAAATTGATAAAATCTCTTTTGAGTTAGCAAACAAATGTACAGACATTTTTAAGGATGGTGGTTTTGGGATTAGTGGATTCTGTATTAATAGACCCAAACTAATCTGTTAGTAAATAACCGTAACAACTCAAGCATTGGAAATTTTTATGCTGACCAAAGGATTTCAATATGGTTTCCCTGTAGTAATCTAAAAAACCGGGACCAGTGTCTTTAAATACTTTCCGAAGCATAGAATCTTTTAAGAAATTTTGCCAATAACGATCATCGATACATACATACAACTTTTGACAACACTCATTATTGCTTATCTCGGCCCATCAGGATTGACATAAACCGATGGGCTTTGAGCGCTTTGATAGTAGTGTCAAATATATAAGTGGAAACTTTTAATTGGCCTTTGTTACCTATTTAAATATTTTGTATGTGCCTAGCTGTTAGTTTCCTGAAAAGTTAAAAAATAAAATAAAATAAATCTAGGTCATAGCTAGGTGTGTAATTATTTTTGTACGGTAAACGTAATTTGTTTAAAAGTAAGTTAATATTAAATAGAACATTCTATTACATTCAAACTCACATGAATACAGGTCAAGCTCATAAAAAGCGTATAAACAACCTTAAAAAGTAGTACGTCAAAGTGTTACTTGAACAGAAATGAAGGAAGCGTCATCTTTCACACGACGCTAGTACATCTGTATAACCAAAGAGATCGGTACGTAGACAGGATACAACCAGCCGTAATTACGTGACTACGTCACGTGAAATGGCTACCATTTCAGCAATTTCAGCATACATTGCCGGTTTTGTACTGTATCGTATGTGAAAACGTTAGCGAAACCGGCAGTGTATATCAAAATTTTCCGCGTACACGAATGACAGTTGCATCGCATGTATTATAGCAGAGACGTGTGTCCTATATTTCAGTTCCAAGGGACTGTTTGTTGAGGTTGTGTAATAGTTGGTGGAGGTTGATCCCTCACCCTGCTAAATTGAAATTCTCAACCCTTTCGCTCGAAAGGACGTTATTTCACGACCACTGAATAGCTTCGCCACTTGTACACATAATATAGCGACAATAGGTGTATAAATGAATGGTTCGCCTCAGGCCGGACCACCGCCTTTTGCTAAATTTGCCGTGAAGCAAATGCCTGAAGCGATTTTACGCTTCGGTTTATGGGTGCCGGGGTCAGCGACACTTAAAATTAAGGCTGTGAGCTTTTATGAAAACTATGCGTGTTTGATCGAGTTGATTTGAAATAGGTCCGCAATTGTTCATAATTATTGTGAATAGAGTAACCTTAAACACGAGCATTTAACCACCAACTCATTATTTAAATTTTAGTCCATGTTACGTCGAAAACTTTTTTAAAGTTGCGTGTCTGATTGATATCTTTCATCCGCTATTTCTCCGATTGTACTGAAATAAAAAATGTGAAAATTGTTGAATAAGATTTTCAATTTTATATCTCCACGCATTCCTGAGACCAACGTTTACAGACAGACAGACAGAAAGATGGACAAGGAAGTGATCTTTTCATAAGGGTTCCGTTTTTTTATTGTTTTAAGGTACAGAACTATAAAAAACAAATTTTCGTGTTTAGCTAAAGTGTAAAGAGCCATTTGGCAGTATTTGGTTCTGCCAAGTTATAATATATAACCAATGAATGATATTTAAATACTGTATTCCTATTTATTTATTTATTTAAATTTATGTCACCTCTTAAATTAAGTAACAAAGGGTAAAACTTAATGCCTAATGGCATTGTCCACCAGTCAACCCTGGGTGACCCTCCTATCATATGTATTAGCAAATTTGGTATGCTCTTTGTTAAATTGTCCTGTGGTTATAAAATCAGTGTTTTGTGTTGCTATATTTAAATAATATATTGATATTAAATGTATGTTAAAATGGTAATTTTTGAGTACACAGTAATCTAGTTAATAGTAACACTTTGTGGAAATTCATTGTTCATCATTTATAAACTTCGTAATCGCAGCAATAATATAATTTGTAATGATTGCGTTGAGATAACTTATAATAAAAAGCTGTCTTATTAGTAAGTGAAAAAACCCTCATTTTTATGCCTGCTGAACGAAGCTTCGATTGTTAATAAAATTTATAAAGATATTTTCTTATTTTTTATTGGATTAGTATGAGTGCGTTGAACGCACATATATCCGCATCGTCCGCCCCGGACGCTCCGTATGCGGATACCCTCGCACATAATTATGTCCGGATTCACCGTACGGATTTTTTAGTATTGCCAACAATTTTAGCAGTTTTTTCCAACCTCTAGTGAAAAACGATGCGATGTCATTCGTTTATTCCCACTCGTCTTGTTGGGTAGTTCTGTTGACAATACTTGTAGGAAAAAATCCCACTAGTTCTGCGCAATTTATTTCCGTGTATAGGTATAGTTTAGGTATGGTGTACTAAGATACAGGCCAAGGCTTAGTTTAGACACCAGATCTCCCACAGATTACTTAGCACTTACATATCTTTTCCTTTTATTCATATTTTAAAATGTTACCTTAATGTAATTTGAGGATGAGATGAAATAAAGATTTTTGTATTGTATTGTAATGTATAGTTTGCTATCAATCGTCAAGTATTGGCCATTAAATGTATATTATTTCATAGTTTTCATAAACTTCATAATAATATATTCCTTTATTCAACTGACAGTTGTCAGACTCAGATTCTCAGATTGCAAAAGCAAAATATTAAGACTGATGCAGCTATGGAAAAACTGTTATAATAGCGTGCGCATTGGAAGAGGAAGAAGAAAATGAAATTCGAAAAAAAGAAGATTCTGGGCTCATGACATCAATTTGAAAAGGCAGTTGGTTGAACGGCAAATACTATACGTTATTTCCCGGCTTTGTGGATGATGATCAATGAACCTAGATAATTGAAAACTTTAATTTGTAACTTTAATTTGAGGGAAATTAAAACACATAAAATTTTCTACTTTTCTTTTTAGTTTTCGACTTTGTCTCACATTTCAATAACGTAGTTAGTTATCGCAGTTTGAGGAACACCATTCGTAATCTCGAATGTCCGAAAATAATTATATATAGGCATAAATGAAGGCGACATCTCCTCACAGGATTCGTTTACTATGAAACGTTTCTCCTAATACGTTGTCAAAAGCATCTAGTCAAAAAGATCCTAAATCAATCTTAACATTAATAGCTGTAAAACAATGACTTTATAATTTTTCTTATTCGCAAATTTACTTTTGCCCGCGGCTTCGCCCGCGGTAGAGTGGTTTTGAAATGAAATTTTAAATTAATTAATTTAGGTGTATCGACGGGTAAAGAAAAAAAAAGTTGTCTGCAAAGCATCTGTTTTGTAGGTAATTATTTTTACTTTGCACCCGTCGATGTGCCGGTGGCTTCGCGCGCGTGGATATCGATTTTTTACAAATCCCACGGAAACCCTGAATTTTTCCGGGATAAAAAGTAGCGTATGTATGCGTTAGAACGAACCATGTAGCTGATTGTAAATACACTCATTAGTATCCTTATGATAGTATCATAATATATATATAAAAAATCGCAAAAACGTAAAACAATAGCAATTTGGGGTGTGAGCGCAAAGACTCATGTTTATCGAAGCAAAGCAAGGTCGACGACTAGTTTTAACATAAAGCATCAATTGCAAGTCCAACAACCCAATATCAAATGCTGGATGTTCCCTGTCGACATTCCAGCCTGAACAGTGTTTCGCTTTAAGCCTAGTACTTATTTACGACCCGAAAATTCGCTAAGAGAAGCAGGACGGTATTTTATGGCATTCCGAATGCATTTACCTGTCACACCGCTTTTAGACCTGACCAACGCGTGAAATATGCCGTGGTGTTATTTCTGCCTTTGCCTTTTAGTGGCGCAAGTGTCACCAAATAACTTGACGGCAAATGGGCAAGCTGGGTACTACGGTATTGATTTTATTCAAGCAATATTCTTGCTTCTCCAGTACGGTAGTATTCTCTAGTACCTACTTTTGAAGCGAATGCGATCGTGACGAGATTTTGTTCTCTGGTACTCTCAGCCATTTCAGCCAGAGAACCTTTATTTAATAGGTTTCTAGCTTTCTAGTTACACCTTGGCTGCGGTGAACAGTTACTACGATAGCCAGTCCTCTCACTTGTTGATTACTGACATAAAAACTCCATTGTCACAATCTAAAGAAATAAAACGTTTAAAGTACTGTGTACGTGCTCAATGACACATACGGGAATGAGCAACTGTTTTGCCTGCGCTGCAGAAAATGAGTTTACCTAACAGCGTTGGTCTGCAATAATTAAATACTTTTAAAATGTATAGCTTAAACACTAAAAGCTTCTTAAAATCAATAATAGCGCCATCTCTCAGAACTTATATTAGTTGCAAACCACTGGTACACACTGGTATCTAAATCTGAACGTTTTTTTTTTGAAAATCCGCCAATTTTGTTATTAGCTTTATGAAAATTTGTAGTTAGCTTTCTGGTTAGAACAACTGTTTCAAAATTTAAAGAAAATTAGGTACCACTCAAATGGTTAACATATTGGATGAAAATTTGTTTAAGTACTCTCACGTGGGCAAAGCCTCTCCAGCTGATTGTTTTTGACTGGCCACGCATTGATAATCTTTGGTGTTGCCAATGAGTACTGGGACATCTCCTAGACTGATGTAGAACACTATTGGCACTTTACTTAGGTATCCTCGTTTTCACATTACATAAACGTTAGCAAATTAAATCCAAGCTTTTTTCAGAGTACGGAAAGCATAAAATATTGTTTTTTTAAACTGTGTGTGTAAAAAAAAGTTTGTGGGCGTGATTTATGCAAATCTGATTCCATGCATCCGTTTTACACTTAACCGTTTTCGAACGAAACTTGTGTGAAAATTCAGTTTGCGTATGTTACCGTAAATATCATGTTATGTTGTTAGGAGAGTTATAGTTTAAATAACTTAAGTTTGTGTTTAGGTTTGATTGATCTTAAAACAACGAAATTAGATGAACTTCAAACTTTTGGGTCTAATTCATAAAAATTCTGAATTTCATGAATTTGTTTTGTTTTGGTTTGTTATCGGAAAAGTGACTACAGCATAATTTTTCACGGTTTTTTGCCCATCTGTATCTATGCAAGTATTATGCGTAAGACCGATGAATACACTTACTGCCGTACTGGGGCGGCTTGGAATACTAACCCCAATCCCAAGCATGGGTGTCGTAAGAGCGACTAAATCAGATCCTCTGGTGGTAGGGCCTCTTGGAGGGATTATATCTATATCTTAATATATATAAATAATCTATAATAAATAATCTATATCTTAATGTATATAAATTACGTGTCACGTTGTTTGTCCGCGATGGACTCCTAAACTACTTACCTGATTTTAATCAAATTTGCACACCGTGTGCAGTTTGATCCAACTTGAAAGACAGGATAGCTTACATTTCAATTTATAGTCGCAATATTATTCATAATTTCCGTGTGCGAGGCTGCGGGCAACAGCTAGTATAAATATTATAAAAGCATAAGTGATTGACTGATATATTATCAACGCACAGGCCAAACCCTCTAGATACTTAAAATTTCTCACACGAATTCCTCTTACGACGTAGGCATCCACTAAGGAAGGATTTTTCAAAATTCAACCCCCTAGGAGGTGAAATAGGGGATAAATATGACAAGCATAATTTCTGCGTGCCAAGCTGCGGGCAATAGCTAGTTTGTAATATTGATTTTAATACTTCAATAATATTTGTATTATATTATTTTTTGTGTCATAGTACAGTTGTCTACTGTATTATTAGTCTACGGTCACATTAATAAACTTATATCCCGCTGACAATGCATAATGAATATAATATTATATAATGTTGTTTCCTTTCATGTTTCTGATAATATTGTTCATATTAGAACATATGAAATTACAGGCAATTTGTACTTTAATCATTCAAGGGAGCCGCCTCGAGTCAAACAAGGGAAGTAGGGGAACAGAAGATTTATGTAGGTACTCATATCGTAATAATCTTACATTAATTACCTCGTAATTATATAACTATAAAGCCCAAGGAACTAAGCAGTTTATTAATGAACAATATATTGATATTAAAATTATTATTATATTATAGTATGAGTTAATTATGTTATACATTATTGTATAACAATATGCAACGTGCTCCTGAGGACGTGCAGTAACTTTGCCAATTTATTCTGTAGCTTTTACTGAACATATCTTAAACAGGAGCATTATAAAGCTTATTATTTATTTATTTATTTATTTATTTATACTTTATTGACCACAATATAAAATTACGGTACAAATGGCGAGCTTAATGCTTAATGCATTCTCTACCAGCTAACCAAAACCAGGCCAAACAGAGCCACACGAAGGGCGGTATAAAAACGTACCTAATTATATAAACGCGACATAAATTATGATATAAATACACATAGATATCATACATATCATAATACACATACATAATATACACACATACATACACACATATATACATACATACATAATAATATATAACAATAAATAAAAAAACACATGAAAGATGACGAAGCTTAGTTTTTATGTTATATGTAATTCTATTTAATTTGGTTGTACAATGTAAAAATGTCTTTATTTGTGCTATATTGCTGTTCAGTGCAGTCAAAATCATTCAAATTATACCTGTTTCATTTTAAATGTCATGTCATTATTGAATAGAATTGTTAATAAAGGACCATTTAGACGGAGCGAATTTCTCGTCTCGAAGATAGTACCACTATCGAAAGAATATAAAAAAAATCTTACTTTTACACCTCTCGCTGTTTAGCGATAATTACCTTGCAATGGAATATTGATTGTAAATTATACATCAATGAAAAATCTCGCACTTAAAACGGTTCCAACCGATTTGTACGATACAGGTATGACATAATCTTAGCTGAGAATTTAGTTCTTTCCTGTATGTAAACATTTTCATATGATAATGTTATGGCGATTATTGGACGTGATAGTAGCCTACCATTTCTAGAATCGAAACGTGCTAGAATCTCTTCGTCTAAATGAGCCTTAAACTTTTTGAGCCAGTATTTTTATTAACTATTTGGTTTTACTATTGTCACTGGTCACTCAGACAGTAGAATCGATGAGAAATAATTGTTAACGTCAAAAAAAGTTTACTCATGCCAAAGTTGTATATCATAATGCGAAGTTGCCAGCTTGCATAAAAAGATTTCACATTAGGTGATTTAAAAATGACCAATTTAAATGGTGAATAACAGGCCAAAGTTACTGCATAACCTCAAGAACACGTTATATATAGTTATTCCCAAGATGTCGATTGTTTCATGGATCAGCAAAATGAAACGTTTTGGAAGAGTTTCTTGTTTCCAAATAAATAACTCCGTTTATGAAAAAATTAAGAATTTTCTTTGTATCCTCTTGCCATTTTTACTGTTATTACTTAATTCTAAGCTGAAGGGCCTTTTTAATAGATATTAGATCGGGGAATAATTTTATTGCGGTTTGTATAAAGAAAGTTAATTTTATTCTCTTTCAACTCTTCGGTTTCTTAGGAAGTGAGTTATGAAATGAAATTTTTCATTTTATTACCCTTAACGGATGAAAAGCTTCAAAATCGACGAAGCCACAAATACAGAGAAAAATTGTTAACATACTTAACTTTTTAGACGAGTTTTACAATATTTGATGAACAATCTTAGAGTTTTTTTATCGTAATTTGTTATTTGTTTCTGTTCAATTTCTGTTTACTTTTGTTTTTTTTTAAGTCTAGATTGTTTACCAAATAAAATTCATCTATAAAACGGCGTCTTTCTGTGTATTTATCTATCTAATGCATTTTAACGAGCAATTCTTGTATATAATTTTTTTATGAAATTTAGTATGCAGTTTCGGGAGGGGGATAAATCCATGTAGCTAGGATTCATTTTTAGAAAATTACATTTTATCCGTGTTTTCAGGCAATGAAAAACTGCTTCAATAGACTTTCTTACATCTATTGGCGAGTAACAACACTATAGCTACTTTAATAGACGGCGTTTTTAAGCAACACTAAACTAAAAAGCACACTAGCAAAACTCGGTCATCCGGGTACTATGTATTTATACACAATACAGGTACTGCAACTGAGCATTGGTTCTACTAGACTGGTCGTTTTACTTAAATTGAATGCATAAAATAATATTTTTGTAGCTGACGTTGTACGGCGCCGCAGGGATATCACATTCGACGCTTTATAGAGGAAATTTGTTGAACTTGCACTATGTGGCAAACTTATGAGAACAGGTGTTACATTGGCAATAAAGTCGCGTAGTTCATACTCCCAGTCAAAATTTCTTTGAAATGTTAGCAAACATTGGTATCAGAATACGAGTAGAAATACTACGATTTTCAGAAAACCAAGTATGGATTCGTAATTTGTTAAACGCCCTGAAAAGATTTTGTTGTTTTGATTAGTCTCAATTATGTTATTGCTAGTAGTCTTATATTTTTTAAGATTTTGGTATTATAATATAGTTCATAATGTTATTTTATTCGTTTAGTAGTTAACAACATTATTATATTCAATAGGTATTATGCAGAGTGTATTCCAATTAAAATAAATTAGTTATCTTGAATTTTTTGTATAATCCATACCAAATTCCAGAATATTCATACGTTACGATATCAAGGGGTAATCTGGCTGATGAAGATCTAATTAACCACGGGAGTCGGTAACATGATCTTCTTATAAAAGAGCCAGAGGTATTAAATATTAATGACACACTCATGATATTACATGCGAAGACACAAGATTGGGGTTTAATATTCAATTTTGTCATTATATTACGACACTTTGGGGCTGCTGTAACTTTAGCTATGTAGATATATCTTTATATTTATATCATCTAATGCGAATATCTGATCAAAAAATGGTTGTCTGTAAAGTCGGTTTACGGATGGTAGTTTAACGTGACAACGTCATGACAAAACGTTGATGAAATGATTGCATACTTTTATAATAGATACAATTGAATCATTTTAATTAAATTACCATTATTTTGTATAGGAAAAGGAGTGAAATGAAATCTACATTTTGATTCATAAATTAACTATGCGGCACGAACCAAGCGTTTCGGCCGATCGTAGCCGATCGTGCCTCTCTATCGCTTGTTCCGCGCTCTCACTCGCGGAACGTGGCAGTGAGTCATGCTTTTTCGTGCGTGCACCCGGCGTTCATCGTTATATTAGACGTTGTTACGTCAAAAACTTTAGAAAAGTCTTAATTGTTGTAGAAAAACTTACTCATTGGTTTTGTCGAAGCATTGGTTGTTAATTATTACGGAGCCCAATAAATATTTCTATCTCTAAGTTATTCACTTCAACAATTACAATTAATAACTTATCATTTAAGTACAAACACATTTTTTAACACTTGGTTTGGTTTGGACTCAGATTTCAGAATAGTGCTTCGATTTGCACCGAAATCAGTCACAATTTGTGTTCTATTTGCAAAGTTTTAGAACTGGTTAAAGTGCAATAGTAAGGTTTAAGTGTACTCGTATTTATATTGTGTGTGTTCTAGTCGACGGCCCCTGTGAATGCTGAACAACGAACGAGTCTGTTGAAGGATAACTTGAGTCAGTTCTTTCTTTCTTTTGTTTATCTTTTTCTTGGCCGGTAACCAAAGTAACCAGATGTCCATGGGCGACAATAGCCACTTACCAGGTGGTTTCAACTCGTTTGTCTGGGCGACCGGTTTCACAGCCAATTTTCTCCGAAGCTCATTTTTTGTACTCATTTGCTTTTTTTGACCCAAAGACGAAGCTATAAAGAAAATAAAAGATTTTTTCAATTAAATCAGAATTAAAAAAAATACTGTTTATTGTTAGACTGTATTGAAGTTAAATAGATCTGAATATGTGTAACAAAACTTTTCCTATCAAGACACTGCGATTTTATTGACATGTTCCATATGACCGCAAAATTATGTTCGGCTATTGTGTAATAATTTCATTTACCATTAAACGTTGTCACGCGCCAGTAAATTGCAATTATTTTATATTGAAAACGAATAACGTACGTCCGCGACGTTCGGATTTTTAATTGTTATTCCACGTGGTTTATACTCATTACGCTGATAAACAAGTGATTGAAGAGATAAGCGTAATGAAAATTCCACATATTTTCAATAAATTTACATATTGTATTATTGGAATATCTACCTGTAACAAAAAACACAATGTAGTTTAAAGTAACTGCATTTGAACCCTTTCTGGTTTTATTATACATTTTATAATTTTTATGCACATTTTTATCATTTCATTTCTGAAAGTGAATAGATTTCAACAAAATACAATAGAACAAAGTTGGTATCCTTAAATATCTTTGGAGCACTGCTAGGTTGGCGTGACGTCACCGTGTTACATACATATAGGTGTCGCCACATCACTAATAACCTTAAATAAAATTACTGAGGGTATCTCGGAGACAACTGCTTTTATTTCCACTAATCATAGCTAAAAAGCATCTCAATTACGTCAGCTTTCCCGGGTTTTTTGTAATAATGTTACAGACAGACAAACAGACAGACACATCAAATTTATAAAGCCACGTTTTTATTTATTAACCAAAAAGATTTAATCCTTTTATTACGCGAAACTGTTAAAGTCGCCGTTTTACTTTACCCTTTTAGTATTAAGTAATACCCTCAAATATATTTCTCTGTGATATATTGAAGGAAAAATCTCACAAAGGAATCACCTACACACTTGAATAAATCGCATCTATCATTATGGTCACATATTGAACGATTATGTTATATTTTTATAAATAGCACAATACGAGTATCTGGGAAACGAGTTTTTTCGATCGAAAATATTAGCTATTGTATTGAGAAATCATATTTTCTGGTGGTTTAAATTTATAGATTTCCTTAACATACAGTTATTAAGCTTTATCTGTAACTAGTGGATACCCGGTGTGTGCTAGTAGGCTAAAAATATTGCCTATTTAATGTGTCTATTGCATTGTTTAAGTGGTTTCAAACCATCTTTGTATTATTGCCATTCAAATGAAACCTTCACATCGGTTGGATGGTTTCAAAGTCTACAGAGAACATTACCACAATTATTCTTTGTGTTTTATGCATATAGTTATATAAATATACATTTCAAAAGCGACAATATACATTTCAAACATGTCATATCATAAAACTTTCAACAAGTTAATTCTACTTCTATTGATAATACCAAAATTGTAGAGAGCATTCGATTGGACACTTGATTCGTTCAACAGGCTATATGATTGGTTAAACCAAAATAAGCCTTAAGAATAAGCGGTGAATTCATGTTTTACATTGTACCTTTACACACCTTTACTGGGGCACTGGGGCTGACAAATGAAAATTTAATTGATGAACACTTTGTGCTACGTCACAGGTGATTAGGCTTGTTTGCGTTTCGACTGTTACAATTTATCATTAAATCTTAGTTCTTGTTAACATTATATTCTATGAAAATAAAAATTTGAAACTAGCGTTGGAAATTAATATGAGAGTAAAATTTTAAAATGCGACACCCAAAAAGCGACATGATGAATGTGCGTGACTATCTATGTACTAGGCACACAGCGTTCGCTGGAGTTGTTTTGGATTGCTAGCGCTGGTCGTGGCTGCCAGCGAGAGGTTCATGGTTGCATTGCATGGTTGCATAGTTGCATTGAGTCGTGTAGAAGTATAATTTCTTACGTCTTGCGTACATAAAACACACATGTTTTTGATGTGAAACATCTATAGGCGAGGGGTAAACCTGATTTTTGGCGCGGTGAGTGGCGACACTTTGCCGCACTATTTTATTATGGTAGGGCAATATAAAAAAATATATATAGTAACGCAATGTGGGTAATCATAAATAAACTTAGTTTGTTAGGCTGTAGCATACAGTAGGACAAAACTGTCATCATTTTCTGGAGACAATTCGTAATATTGTATTTTTTCATCATGCCATATTTAGTTCCTGTCATAATCTGTACTTTTATGCCAATAGTTGTATAAAATAATTTCGATGTTTCACATCTGCCAGCCGCCCCATGACGGCTCACATTTTTTTTATTATACTCACGCAATAATCTCAAAATCCATTGCAATGTTTTATGCTGTTTTACTTGTGTTACCGCTTGCGTTTGCACTTATTTATGTCGCGAACGTGATTATATTAATAAGCATATTATTATGTATTTTCTTTCTAATATTACAATTGGCAAGTAATTTATTAATTAGGAAATTAAAATCTACTGTAAAAAGTTTTGTTTAAATATGCGTTGAATATTGTAGCAACAATAAGACTTCTAAATCATTACTCTATAATGCATTTTATGTGATTTGTCTGAATGTTACGACAAGTGGCTAAATTACATTGACTCAATGAACTAAATTGACTCCATTTCTGCGCGCTCTTGGTATAATTATATACCTCTTTTTGTACGAATAACATCATTGGCCGTCTATTTACTATGTAATTTCCCTGTCATAATTCTACTACTTCTATTGTTTCAATGGTTTCTTCTTTTCTTACTGTGTGTGAGCTGTTGCTAATGTCTAACGTGCCAATAAACTTCTTTCTTCCTTGTGTACATTACTTGGAATTTTATTCTGAAGAATCAAACCGCACACTTACTAGTCATCACAATGTACTTTATTTATTTACACCCTAATAACTACTAATTTTAACATCTAAGACCTACTTACCGATTACAATCCCTACTACAATCCTATACGAGGTTTATCACAGATGGCTATGGGCGGCAGAGGATGTTGGAACTGGAAGCTCGTTTGCTATCCACATTGCATAAAACATACACTCAAAAAACATAACCCTCCTAGCGCAGTCGGTTAAAAAACGCTTATATCTGTGAGCGACGCTAAACACTTAGCGTGAGGCCAAACGAACGTATTTTTGAGCAGTGCGTCGCTTAAAATGTTTACGCTGCATTCGATTTCATACTAAAGTCCTGTTTGTACCACATGGCGGCGCAAAATGTTGACGTTTGGTATGAAACCAACTCATTTTACGGGACTCACAGCTCAAAAAATACGCTTGTTGGACCTCACCCTTTCCATCAGGTGGCTTTTTGGTTAGTTTGACGTCTACTTATTTAAAAATTACCAACCAAAGTACTATTCAAGCTTCCTCAATTACTTGACTAACGCCAGCTATGTACTAACTGCAATGGACTAATATCACTGGCATTCCATAATACCAGAGCCGAGTTAAACGTTCCATAATTATTGTTCTCATAGTATAAGGTGTTGTTCAGCAAAATTAGGTGAATTGCTCCCATGTCATAACGTGGGTGCAATGCGGAGGTTTTGCCACGCGAACACAATTTAGTATTTAAATAAAGCAGCTCATGTACTTTGTTGATGCTATAAATATAATTAACAAGATACAATAGTATGGTTTATCTTGTTGCAAGCAATGTTTAATTTTTGTCATTAGGGAAAATATACTTATCAGCCCATTGTCTCTCTTATCTTACATTGTCTGGCTTGTTGCTTGTCTAAAGGTGTATATGTAATTATAAAAATTGGAAATTATTCTATAATAATAGCTGCGATAACTAAGAACTGGTTAAATTTTTAATAGAAGATTTTTTAGACACTTCACACACATTTTTAAAAGTTTCCTTAACGTAACACATACACAAAATACTGTAGGATTTGAAAATTTATGTATTTGTGTTATCAATGTCAAAATTATCTACGTCTATATTATTTTAAGTTTACAAGTGAACGCCTATATTATATTTTTGACTACGCTGTCTCTTCGTGTTACTTGAGTCAACTATAATAAATAAGCTGGTACTTCTTTGATAATACCATACACATTTTTCTATTAAGTTGCTGAGTCGTTACAGATATGCTATGATTTTTGATTTATATCTGTTATGAAAATATCGTCCTATAAAAATAAAAATAGTAATTGATTTCAAAGATACTGTATACATAGACGGCAAATATCGTGTCATACAATAATTTTAAAGACGTATTGAAACCACCCTGTGGGATTTGATATCGTCGACATATTCTAAAATATAAAATTTACTAGAATATTATAAATAAACAATTATATCTCCTGATAATACCATAAAATAGAGTCGTATTTACCCTATACTGTATACCCTATTATTTGGATTACATAAGCACAAACATGAATTATTTTCAAGTAGTATATATTCAGGACATCGAGTCGAGTGTGATGATGGCATGGGAGAGAGAAACTACGAGGGGTATAAGGGATTCGCTTTCATCTGAGGTATAAAACTAAAAATAGAATGTACATACTTCTTCCCCACTAAACCTTAAATATATCACTTCTTGGCGATAACGCTGCCTTTGTTAAAAATGTATATACATTTCTGCTAATACTATTGTTACTTTTCAGAATAATATTACAAATAATTGTATTGCTACTTGTAATCTTTCTATCTTACAATCTATAAATATTATTCAACCTCAAACGAATCGTTTCAACGAAAGAAACTGTAGGAATTGCGTGAAACGTTATCTTCAACCAAGCACTAGAATATACTTAGTTCTATGACGGTGAAATACATACTTTGCATGGACGATACACATTAGAATATAAGACCCATGACAAATATTTATCTTTCTCATAAATATCGGAAGTCCAACCCGGGACCCCTCGCTCTGCAGGCAAGGCAACCAACAAGGTTACAGGGACTAATATGTCATTGAATTTTTGACGCGTTATAAAAATATTGTGTGAAAATTAGTAACTGGCCATAATCAAAGCAAAGGAAGGTTTGATTGAACGACATTGGTTGTCATGTTCGATTGTTGATAAACATTCTATCAAAAGTCGACTATGTGTGGCAATTGGACATATTAAATTAATAATATTTCCTATTCCAGATAGTGGTCTAGCTGTGTGCCAGATATCATGAAAATACGTCCAGTAGTTTTTGGATGAAAGAGTAACAAATATCCATATAAACTTTTATATTTATAAATACGTAGAACGATACGTACGATACGTACGTGAATCATCAAAATTGGGAGGTATCACACGTAAAAAAATACAGCTGAATTGACCTCCTCCTTTTCTTGATGTCAGATAAAAATATTCAAAAACCCTTTTAAGATGACAAAAAACTAGAAAGATTCTGCGAGACATGGTACTTTAATTTATTTATTGTAGGTATGGCGATTTCCATAAACCTACGATTAGAATTATAAGCAGTAGACTTTTTTACTTGGTATTAACTATTGTTTCCTATTTTGTGTGTGTTGGTAATTTTTTTACTTTTTGATTTTAATTTATTTCTTTTTTAATCCTCACCCTAATAAAATTGGAATTTTGATAGTTATACATTAGGATAACAATCATTTGCCGTCAAGTTCATAACGTGAGAGTAAACTGAGATCTAAGTCATAATCATAAATATTGCAGCTAATCCTATTACTTACTTATTAATACTTTAATGTTTAACACACCTTTAGCTTGGCCCTTTTAGACAGGTGATATTAAATTGTGTCTCATTTCTGTTTCAGGTAAGTTTTATTACCACTTTATGGCCGTTATAGGAGGAAGGAGTAGCAGGTGCCAGTAATGGTTTCGGGCGCCGTAAACGGTACGTGGTCATCTAGGGGCAAGTCAGTATTATTTGTTTATACTGCTCTATTGTAGTGATATTTTATTTTTCTATATTTTTTACGTGCGGGTACTTTTAGATAATACTCATAATGCGACACTGATAAGTTCTCATAAGTTTATAATTCGTTATATATAAATAATTATGTGAAAACATGATGAAAACTATAATTTAATCAAGTACAACAGCTTAAAAAATCCCAACAATTAAATTCAACTTTTTTTTCGAGTGTCCATACAAAGTTACATACAGCAAAAGAGTTACGTATATAGGGCGTAATAGAATATGTAGGACATGAAAAATCAACTTATGTATACATATACGAAGCATTTAAAATTTTTAATATAATAATACATTCTATAATATTAAACACTGCAGAACGTTTACATTGATTAACCAAAGCGACGCGAAAGTGATTACTTGTATATAATTATTGCAATATTCAAAATCATTCACACAGAAAGCTAGCCAGTTAGGTAATACTAAAATTACATTACACCCAGAGCAGTAAACTCGGGGTAGAAGTGCGGTAACTAAGTTGGCAAGTCTACCCACAATCGCAATCAATGTCGATTGTACGAACTATTTAAACTTCAATGTACTATAGTTTACGGCAGTTGAGCTTTGGATATGAATGTGGATAAAGGATTAAGTTGCTAAATGTTCTGAATTATTCACGTAGCATGACGTAACTAATACCAGAAATTCTTTTTTACCTCCAACGCAAAAAGAGGAGTGTTATAAGTTTGACGTCTTTGTGTCTGTGTCTGTTTGTGGCACCGTAACTTCTAGACGAATGAATTATGATGGGATTTTTTGTTTGAATGCTGACGTGGTCGAGATGATTTTTGTTATATTTGGAAATAGCTGGCCTGGTAGACGTTGTTCTGCAATATGTTTTCTACTTAATAATGTACATATCATAATCAATAGCTTTTGTCATTAAAAACAATGTAGCTTTATACTGGTGAAAGAATTTTTGAAATTGGTCCAGTCTTTATGATGTTAGGAGTGTTTTTAATTTTAAAATTTTTAGTTGCTATTTATTTCATAACTTTCATTAGAATTTTACGTCAGTTGATTAGTTAGTTCAAAATTAATGTTATTATGATGCATAAATCATACGTAAGCATTTTTAAGGTTGAATTATTTTATTAGGGAGTTTTTATACATGGAATAACAGTCGCCAAAAAAGTTAAAATTAATTTATTTTGGACCAGTAGAAAGATAAAAAATTAACTGTCTAACGAGATAAACAAACGAGTTTCAGAAATATAAAAACAATGTTTACACTTTAAAACAATTCTGAACCAATATTCTATTTTACGGAAGAAAATTATTGAACTTGTAAAGTTAATGACGGCGTAAATCTACTTAAACGCTTCTCTATACAAACCTATTAGTTTCAATTTTATTTCCTGGAAATATTGAGCTCTCTATTACAATTTATAAACCACATTATGGAGTAATACTAGCAAAAGCATAAACAAGGTTATTAAGTAGTAATTTGTGAAAAAATCTCGTATGATTTATTTTCCCTGCCGCGAGAGCACTCTCGCAAAAACCTCATCGAACTTATATATATTTTCATTTTCAGGTAAAAAATTAAAAAGCACGAACGTTGCTTACTTGACGTTTTGATGGATTAATATAAAGAGCACATCAGCTTTGAATGGTATATACATTGTGGATACACAAAGTATCCTATACCTGATGTTACGTTGTAAGGGAGATTCGCTAGTCATTTGAGATTTGCGTACGTTCATTAAGTAACGAATAAACACACAATCCTATAATCTTGGTTACATTTTCAAGATAGTCTTGGTCAGGTTCAAACAAAACACCAACACAAATAAGTTTTTTTTCAATGAAAATTAAATGATTGTAAAAAGACAGTAAAGTGGCCTAACTTATACCTACCTGGCTGTGGCCTAGTATGATTTAAATATTAGTGGTGATTTCATGGTTACCAATGTGGGTATAATAGTTGATTTCTAAGACTGAAAACCAACTATAAAGAATCTACGCTGTGAGTATTAGGGGTCATCCTTCACCTCTTACTGACTGAAGACCAAAGTCCAAAATAATTAAAAATTTTAATTACATTGATGTTCAACACTCTGTCGAACACAATCTCATCACTTCGAAGAATGAAAACAAGAAACATACATAGTACACACCACCAAATCAATATTAATATTTTCCAAAGATTCATCTCGTACCGATAATCCTGTCTTTTAATCTTAAAAGCATTTCGCCATCCTTTGTTGTTTCTCAAAAATCTACAGTACTTTTCTTCGAAGATAAAATATGAATTCTAATCTCCCGTTCATAACAAAACAGAATTTCTACTTGTCTGACAGATCAGCTTAGTAGTTAGCGATAAAAACGCGAGAATGCCTATCTATATTTAAAAGTTGTGTGTCTGCGTATTCAAACATCTTACAATGGTGAATGCTATGAGGTATACCTCAGTGCATTCTTTTTCTACGCTACGTTTCAATAGCAGACAAACGACTTTTTGCCTGAAAGTAGGAACGGCACGTCATAGCATCATCAAAGTAGCGCGTAAGATCAAGTCTTCAATATCAGAATATTAATAAATGTAAAATCCTTTCTGGATTTCATTAAAACCTAAGAATGATAGGTTTGTAAAAATAGCCAGGCTAATGTTTCATAATTATGATCTGAACTAATCCGATCGAATATTCTAGATATTGGTTACAAACACTTCAATAACCATCGGGTATTAAAAAACATTAAAATAGAATCAGGTGTAAAATTTTTACCAAAATGGGTGTAATAAAAAAGAGTGTAATACGTAATAGTAGTAGGTAGTAATAATAGTTAGTTAGATCTGGAGTTTTACAAAATTAAAAAAAATAATCGTCATATAAACGATCGCTTTAAAAAAAACTGTATACTAAATATCTATTCCCCATTACTGCTTCCATTAAACTTGCATCAAAAGTCAATACAAAGCAAAGTATATTCAATATCACGCTACAAACAAACTATTAGTGCGCTGCGATATTATTTTCACCTGGCTTTAGTTTTCGAGTATCAAAACGGCAATTTCGAGCGCGCTTGACTTTCGAGAATGAAATAATAAGACGTCATAACCGCTGTTAACCAAGAACCTGATTTCATTGCTTCGTTGGCTGACTAGGGCAAATAACTTTGTAAATTAACGCCACTAATTACTTACGTCACTTAATTATTCATAACATTATCATAATAGTTGTTTTTTCGATAAGTCAGGGAATTGAGAAAAATATTTTCTGAGGGAACCACAATCATGACGTGACCGATTGTAAAACAAAGTAAGGGACGAGAATCAATGAAAACTTTGTTTATATAGTACCTACAAATAAATTTTATACAATACATACATATGCAATACACGCATACGCCCATTCAAGGCTGTAACTGTAACATCACACCGAAACTTACAACTCGTAATTCAAGTTTTAAATTTATACGAAAATTTAAATTTTCTGTGTAGGTTACGCAGACGATTTTAAAATATACTAATACAATAGATACCAAGATATCCCGGTATCTCGGTATCTATTACCGGAATATTGATATTTACTTTTACAGTAACTTTACCTTTGCTGTACCTACTTACTTATAAATTTATAACGCTCGATATACATTTTCGGTAGTGTATAAGGAAACAACAAACGGATTTGCGTAGACAATAATCTAAATTATTATTATTAAGCTTATGTTCGTATTTTATATTTTTCTGAATAATCATTATTAGAGAAATATCATTTTGTATTGGTTCAAATTTCAAAATATAAATTTATTAGTTATAGGAGAGCAGCCCGAGCGCTCTAGCTGAAGTGATTCGTAGACGAAATTGAAAAACATTGAAAAATTATGGATTTTATTTCGCCTCCGTTCAGATTAGTGACCAGAAAGAATCCAGTATAAATAGAACTACCCCCGATCTTTTCATCTCAGGAATGTTCGTTGAAGAAACGAAATTATTCTATGTTATGAGAGTTCTTACAACTGGACGGCCAAAAAGAGAACGAATAAATAGGTCAAATGTATTTTCCGTTATAAGTCATCGTCGTATTTCTGCGCTGAATCGCTTCAATGAGCCGGAGGGCTGAGTTTTATCGCTGGACCTCAATAATCTAATGTGGATTTATATTTTAGTTCCTAGAGTGAAACCATTTTTCGGAACGAGCTTTAGTTGGCTTTTCGGTGGTATTAAATTGTTTGATGAAAATAGAATTGTCTTACTTAAATATAGTATACAAGTAAATTTACTTCTTTTTTTATAAAATCTGTGTAAAATTTTAAATACATAATTTCAAAAATAATTGAAGCATCATTTTCATTTAAAGTAATTCAAACATCTCTATTTGCTAAAGATAAGTATATCAACATGCAACCTAAATGGCATATGTGTTTTAGACTACCCTCTTTCATTACTTTTATTAACAATTGCGGGTACTTCCGAAAAAATAGCACTTGTTTTATACTAAGTCGCCATTTACGAACGAAAAAGAAAATAACATTAACAAATCTATATAAACTTGGTTTGAAGTAACTTCAAGTCAACAACATTTCTGTCGTGTAACGTAGGTTCAGTCGGCCGAACGTGAAATAATTCATAAGGCAAGCTCCCAGAGCAGGCTCTTTATATGGGCGGTGCTACGGATTTTCTGAAGCTTATTTTCTTCAGAACTATTATTTATGTACGTCGTAATATTTGGGTTGCAAGGAAAACGTTGATGGAAACCAACCGAAGATTTACTAAAACTCGGTCTAGTTGCGTCAACTGTTATGAGAAATATTTATTGACCATAAATTTTTGTACTAGAATAGAACTATAATATAATTATACATAAAATTATTTATAGTCATCGGAAGAGCAGAGGCTCCTAATACAGGCACTCTTGTGCTTAAAAGGAAGCTCTGGCTTACTATTGTAATACCTAGTATGTTAAAGAAATAAAGAATTATTATTATTATGTATCTCCTAATTTTCTCGGGATCTAGATGTAAGTGGACCCGGTACTTTGGTAGGCTTGCGTGGGGACACAGGTCCAACACCCATAGGCCCCTTTGAGAACATTAATAAAGTGCGTGTATGGACACACGGTGGAGAATATTATCTATGAAATAAAATTGAATCCTAAAATTAGTCAACATCCCAATTATAAAAAAAAAACTCAAGATATATTGGAAGTAAATTGAGAGTTTATCCAATCCATTTATCTCACAGAACTTGGTCCACTGAGTGCCACGTAGCAAATTCTGATAGCTCTGTCGATAATCTTCTCTCCTTCACGGGTTTTGACCTTACGATTTCTGACGCGTAACGTAATATCGAGCAAAGCTCTCTCTATAGATCTGTAAGTGAATTTGAGCTTTCCAATGACGCCGACAATAAAAGGCCACGTTTCGGATCGGTGCATCATTATCGATAACCCACTTTGCTGGAACAATTTTGTGTACGGATATTTTTTTACTTATTGTTGGGAGAGAAGCAGACAAACCTCATGGTTAGTTGTTAACGAATTTCAATGGATTTTTATTTTATGGATGTTATTTTATCGAGGAAAAACGTTTAGTCGTAACGTAATTGAGAACGACATGTTGGAACGTTAGGGGTGAGGCTAAACGAGCTTATTTTTTAAACTGTCAGTCGCGAAAAATGAGTCACGGGCATTACTTTTCATACGTATACTAAAGGGTAGTCTACGGCAACGCAAAATAAGATTGAACTTTAGTATGAAAACGACTCATTGCAACGCAACAGACAGCTGAAAAATTACGCTCGTTTGGCGTCACTCTTAAACAAAAGCAGGTAACAAACGATTGTTACATATTTAACGGTCATATTATGAATGTGGGTGGTAACTAGCTACGCAGGTCCCCATTGGTCCATACATTGCTTCCCAATGTACCATACATTGCTCAGCGACATACAAAAGATGAAATTATATTAGTAGCATGCACTCAGCCAGTGGAGGTTGTCTTTGACTCAAAGATAGATGAGTCTTACACCTCCAAAGATAAGACTCGAAGTAAACGTGATAAACAAATATCTTTGTAACACCATTAACAACACAAACGACATAAAAACATTGTTCATGCCGCAAATCCTGTTAAAACGACAAATAAAATGTTATCAGAGATCTTTACAAACGACGCACAATTCGCTGTTATCTTCTAAGCTTTGGGAATCTACTTGTTTATCCGTTTTATTGGAAGATGTCACGGTTAAAAAGCACGTGCGTTGAGGAAAAGATATAATTTGTTTGCGGGAATTGTCACATTAAAAATAAGCGTCATACGATTAGGTCTTTTTTGGAATATTTTTAAATTTTTTTTTGAGAAACTTTAATTATAAAAATAAGTTTCGAATATAAAATTGATTTATCGGTCATTTCGCTAGCCGAAAACTCTGAAATTTTTATAGCATACATACCTAAAAGACAATTTAACGACGCTTATATTTTTATGCCAAAAGTTGAGAAACACGTCATTACTTCCACTTTAGCGTAACTGTCGACTGTCGAATTGAAAATAAATAGGGATTTATTTCTTAAATTCTTTGAAACTACAGTCGTATCCAGAGCTGCTATATTCTAATTTTCCCACTTTACGTCAACAATAATATTTTGACATTGTTACACCAACTCAGATCCAAAGCAGTGATAGCCTTTAGATAGGTTAGAACGTTGGTCTCCCGAACGCGGGGGCCCGGGTTCAAATCCTGGCACGCACCTCTAATTTTCAAATATTATGTGCGTATTACAAGTTAATTATCACTTGCTTCGGTGAACGAAAACATCGTGAGGAAACCTGCACACCTGAGAGTTCTTCATAATGTTCTCAAAGGTGTGTGAAGTCTACCAATCCGCACTTGGCCAGCGTGGTAGACTATGGCCTGTACCCCTCACATTGTGAGAGGAGACCCCGAGCCCAGCAGTGGGACAATTATGGGTTGTTGCTTTGCTTTTGCTTTTTGCTTTACACCAACTCAAAATTCTACTTATATCCAAATTTTATGAGTTGGGTCTACTTAATATAATATTTTAGTTATAATGATAGTCAGCCAGAAAATTTGACAAGTTTGTTATTAAGGCGTCCACTACATATCAATTATGTATTACATTAGTAGAGTAAATTGTAACTGTACAATTTGTTTCGGATATCTCAGGAACATTTTTTATTTTTTGCCATACAATTTTATTTATTTATTTATTTATTTAATACTTGTATTCACAGCATTATTATAATTTATGGTTACTTACTTTAAATTGTTAAAATTGCTGAAAATATGATGTATTATTTATACATCCAATTGCATAGCATTTCTAACTCAATTTCTCATAGGATCGGGCGAAAATGACCCAAATTTTCAAATTATTCAAGCACAATTCCCGGATCCTCTCCATTTCCCAACTCTCCGGTCCGGGAATACGGGATTCTGTGGAATGTTCGCCATTAGCACTTACTACTTTAGGCAGATCACACATGTAAGACTTGGACTTGGAAGCTTGAGGAAAGTTCTACAAACATTTAAAGTGAAAATAATTTTGGATAAGAAGTGTATAATCAACGTGAAATGAAACGTAAATTCAAGTATCTATTTAAAATGGACCAATTTGATTGGCGGGCGCTACCACCGCCATGCTTCCCTTCCCGCACCCCGATTCCTCCCTCACACTCTCGAACTACCGACGTTACGCGCTCACGCAAGTCCATAGACAACTATATAACAAGTTTCGATAAAATTTGTCGTGGAATCGACAAGTTAGTAAGATAATCTAAATTTTGACAAAATGATTCCCACTCAGAAGTAATAGCATCGGGTGGTGTTTGGTCCCATAGTACACCCAATTTCCATAAAACTTGAATCAAAACTTTAACATTAATAATACACGGAGCTAACCAGCCGTTAGGATCGTATATGCTACTAATTTTAGACAAAATTTCCCGTTTCGTGCATTTGCTAGAATTAATATGAACATGATAACCAAAACTATCTGAAGCTGGAGTATATTTTACACCTAATATTTTTAATGAATTTTTATTATCCTCATTAAACTGAATCTCACAAAATTCTGATGGCAAGTCCGAAAGCAATTGCGGATAATTACTAGTCCACTTACGAAGTTCTAGACCTCCGCGGGACAATAAGTCAATGAGCTCAGCCTTTATTTCGCGCGCCTCATCAAGGGAGTTCGCACCCGTAACAATGTCATCGACAAAAATGTCTCGCTGCAACACCCGTGATGCGCGAGGATGGGTATCCCGACCTAAAGTAGCAAGCTCATGTACACACCGCATCGCTAAAAACGGAGCTGAAGTGACTCCATACGTCACTGTGTTAAGTTGATATTCCTGAATATCACCTTCATCACCGCGCCATAAAATCAGCTGATAGTTACGATCATCGGGATGAATTAAAATTTGTCTGTACATTTGACGAATGTCTGCAGAAAATACAATTTCGTGCAATCTAAAATTGAGAATAATATCTACTATATCTTGTTGAAGTTTGGGACCAGCTAATAAAACATCATTTAACGAGTTCCCCGTACTACTCTTCAAAGACGCGTCGAAGACACACCGAATCTTTTCAGAGTCCCGTTTATACACCCCGTGATGAGGAATGTAGTATTTTGGAGAACGCTGTGCGGTTGAGGGTTCAACCGGCTGCATGTGGCCCAGAGTGTGATATTCCCTCATAAAATCCTTGTATCTACGCTCCATATCAGGATAACGACAAAATTTTCTTTCGAGCGACTGTAGTCTGCTTAAAGCTAATTGCTTCGTTTCACCCAAGTTGTGGTCACCCTGTCTGAAGGGTAAGCGCACGATAAAACGACCGTCGTGAGTACGCGAGTGCGTCTGCCTAAAATGATTTTCACAATAAATATCATCCGGGTGTTGTATTTTACTCGGAGTTACTTCTTCTAATTCCCAAAAACGTTTTAAAGTTTCATCAACATTTGTTATACACGAAAATGAATGAACATTCGTATCATTTAATTTTAAAGTACCGCAATCAAAATCTCCCATTAAAACCCAACCGAAAGATGTTTCAAACGCCATAGGTAAATTATCCCCTAACACTAATTTATTCCCCTGAAATACGTGAGCACACACTCCCGCGCCCAATAACACGTCAATCGGACCCTTTACGTTACACTGAGGATCGGCAAGCTTCAAGTTTTTAAACCTATCTAAAAGCGAATTATCTATTGAAGCCGTCGGTAAGTCACACGTAATTCGAGGCAAAACAAATGTATCAACGCTTAACGACTGTTTACTATTAGTCGGATTTAAATACAGTTTCAATTGTCCCTTCGCATTAAAACTATTCGAACCACCTATACCCGTTATGGATATATTCGACTTATTGTATTTCGCATTAAGTCTCTGTACGCAATTCATTGAAATAAAGTTCGTCATACTGCCAGGATCGAGCAACGCGCGCGCTTGTTGTGTACGACCGCCCTTAACTATAGCAATATCTATGACGGCCGTTGCGAGTAGCGAGTGTCGCAGGCTGCCGCCGCCGCTCGCGCCACTGCCATGCGAAGCGTACGAGTGCGAAAGAGACGCATGAACATTTGTGTGATTTGTGACCGGGAGCGAATCTGTAGGTAGTGTAGGTACCTTCGGTTTCGAATAAGAAGTTATCGTCGATGTAGGAATTGTATGATCTTGTTCAATGTTGGATTCATGAAAGGCTGGGATGCTAGTGTGTTGACCTTGATCTTGATTGTTATATAACTGTGCAGTATTAACAGGTGTCTGACTCTGATCATTAGAAATATGCAACAGTGTATTGTGTTTGCGGTTACAAGTTTGACATCTCGACTTAGAAATGCAGTTATGTACCCGATGGGGACGTAAACAATTATAACATAATCTATTCGACGTCACGAAATTGAGCCGCGATCGTGTGTCCATGTTCATGAATTTACTACACTTGAATAAGTGGTGAGAACCACTGCATAATGGACAGCTATTTGACTTATTGGGCTCAATCGGCTCAGCGTTACGCGTAGTCGCTAATGACGTTTTGTTGTGCATTATACCTTTATTATGGGGAGCAGATTTAAATTTGTTCCCGCTGGTTATATCATAAATTCCCGAAGTCTCCAAAGTGTTACAAATGTTATCTAGGAAGGCAATGATATTATATGTATAAAAGAGGTAGATGGGTTACTAGCGCGCCGACGGCGAAGAGCGAAAGAGTAGTCAATTGACCACGCTTGCTCGCATTACTCGCAGTCGCTCTCTCAATACTCTGTCGATACGCACGCTTTTATTTTTGTCAGAAGTGCTGGAGATTTGACATACAGCGTTAAAATGCCTTCATGTGTTATGCGTAAATGCACTAATTACTTACGTAAAAAAAATAAAATTCATGGAATAACATACCACAAGTAAGGAATCATGATTTATTGCATTTTATTTCATTTCAATAATTCTCTAACAAAATAAGTATGGCGGCATGACAGCGCGCCAGCTTAGCGCCAGCCGAACGTAAGGTACTTGTGACGCGAGCGACAAACACTAGCTGTCTTTTTCACTATTATGGTTTTAGTAATGCTATCCCTTTTACATAATTTAACAAGCGCTGATTGGTGTACCGTTTTCGGTACAGATTTTTCTTTTGATTTATAAGGGCATAACGTATCTCTAATAAACATCATTGTAGGAAGGTTATTAAGTCGTCGAACGTAGGTATTTTTACATGCTGGTTCGAAGTTCGAATTTCGACCGTAAATCATTATCTAGTTTTCGTATAAATATGTGTAACAATAACAAAGACCATTCACTGACAGGACAGCCCAGACTAGTTAACCCTCGCGTATTTTCATGAATATTACTTACAAAATTACGTAGCTGAGATACATTTTTTACTGAAACAGTAGGTAAAGACAACATTGCGCTCAGATGTGAGTCGGCTATCATTCTCTTGTTATCGTACCTGTTCATTAATATTGACCGGGCCTCTTCATAATTTTGCGGAGTATTAGTTAAGTTTTTAACTAAGTTTAACGGCTCGTGTGAAAGACAGCTGAGTAAGTAATGCTTTTTCTGGACAGGACTCAATGACGGGTTGTTATGTACACAAGAATCGAACAAATTAATGAAGTTTTGAAATTCACAATAATTACCTGAAAAATGTGGTAAACTGATTCTCGGAAGTTTTACATTTGTGTCAAAATTATTACTTGACCGAAAACTAGGTTTTGACGTACTACATTCCGACGAGTTAGGGAATAAGGAAAGATACTTCACCTTGATTTCGAGAAATTGTTCTTCAAAAGTAGCATATTTTTGTTTTAATGTATCAATCCGATCTGGATCGGAACCTAATTGACTCAATAAAGTGAAGTAACATTCCTCAACATTCCGTCCAACGTCTTCTAAATCGGCACATTTCAATTTGAATTTTTCAACAAATAACGGATCGTCAAAGTTATCATCTGAATCAATTGAATCATGCAACCTAGATATTTTCTCTGTGTAGAACTCAAACTTTAACACCAGTATCTGATTAGACTTTGCCATGTTTGTAATTAATTATACAAAAACGCGAACTTTTATTTTACGTTCAATGCAAATTGTAATGGCGGCTGATCGCCGCGTGATTACAAAACTTTATTTCTTGAATTCGGCTACGAATGGACCAAATTTGATGGACAAACAACTACCACTTACCTTCGTGCTGGTTCGGGATGCTGGAGACTTGGGAATTTGGCACAAAAGCACACTTTTCACAATTATTTAAATTTTGTCCATGGACTTGCGTGAGCGCGTAACGTCGGTAGTTCGAGAGTGTGAGGGAGGAATCGGGGTGCGGGAAGGGAAGCATGGCGGTGGTAGCGCCCGCCAATCAAATTGGTCCATTTTAAATAGATACTTGAATTTACGTTTCATTTCACGTTGATTATACAAGAAGTATTTAAAATTCACACATTTTCTTGATATTTCAATTTTTGCAGCTTAATAGATTATCGTCTTATTTATAGATAGATTATTGTCTTATTTATAAAGTCGAAGGCATTTCAAGGCCTTTCATTTCAAGGTACGGATGTTCTCTCAAAATGAAAAATTTAAAGTCATAGTTAGGCTAGCTAGCAGTGGAAAATATGGTTTGCATGTACAGAAATGCTTTATTCGCATTGACATTTAAAACTGGCTGATGAACATTACATTATGAAAATAATTTTAAATCAGATAGTTCAAGCGACGTTTCTGAGGGTACAATATTTGTGTTTAAAGCCATCACTTCAAACGAAACATACATATATGATTGGCATTAAAAAACACTTCAAACTTTACGGTTAGCAGGTTAAGTTACTGGGTTTTTGTAAATTATTCTTTATCTATGCTGTTTAGTTAAACTAGCTTTTAAACTTAGCTTTTAAAACCATTGCTACTAATGATACTATGTACTGTAATTATTAAGTAATACCTAATAAAAGCTATTTGATATTGTAATTACAGATATATTCTAATACTACTGAAATAATTTATATCATCGGTAGGCTGTACGGTTCGCCTTATTCGAAACCGCTTAGAATATGTCGACTGTTGGGAATTGCTTAATTTGTCCCAAGGGCTTTGATATTAACTGGAGATATAGCCGTGTCTCACAAGTTGGAAGTCGCTGTTAGTAACTTTCTTGGAAATACTTTGAACACAGGATTAGGGTATTTGTCCCTGTTCATGGTATTATCTCAATGTATCCGATGCATAGCTTATTTATCTACTGAAAAGTTTTAATTGTTTCTTATCCTGTTTTGTTGCTTTTCTTGTTTTGTCATCTTGATAATATTTTCATGAACGGTGGCTAATATACTTTAGTTTACTACTTTTACCATGCTTTTTCAGGTGCTTTTCTGTTTGTAAGCTGTTTACACAAAAAATATGGATTGATATCATTAGAAAAATTATTAAGGAAAGCAAAGCAACAATCCATTATTATCCCACTGCTGAGCTCGGGGTCTTCTCTCACAATGTGAGGGGTACAGGCCATAGTCTACCACGCTGGCCAAGTGCGGATTGGTAGACTTCACACACCTTTGAGAATTTTATGGATAACTCTCCAGTGTGTTTCCTCTCGATGTTTCCTTCACCGAAGCAAGTGATAATTGACTTTTAATACACACATAATATTTGAGAATTAGAGGTGCATATCAGGATTCGAAGTACGACCCCTTAGTTCCAGAGAACAACGTTCTAACCGCTAGGCTAACACTGCTCAAAATTAGGATTCACTTGAATTCAATACTTTTAAATTTTAGCCAAGATGTATAGTTGTTAAAGAATATAGAAAACGTGAACAGATGTGTTTCATCACAATTTATTATTTAAGTTGAACTATACGTTCCATTTCACGTTAAACGCGTACGGAAACAGCGATTTTTCACAAATTCTGACGTGCACTGAACGTGAAAAATACATCCACATGCTTAGAGTAAACGGAACGTTTGTGTTAGGGTTGTCACACAAATTTATCGCCTTTATTACTTCCTTTTTACTATATTAAATTTAACCAGAGTAGCATTGATAAACATAAGTGTTTTTTTTTTGTTTTTACTGTTTCTAAGTTGCGTTTTATCATTAAGGAGATAAAATATAAAATCTTAATAAAATAGAAAATACAGATGCATAATTTTATTATATCAGTATTACGCAGGTATGACCTTAATGAATAATGGCTAAAGATATTATATTATACTCGTATTGCATTTTTGACCAACTTCAAAATAGGAGGAGTTTCTCTATTCGACTGTATTTTGTGGTTCCATTAAAATTTGAGCAAGATCTGAAGTTTCTGAGTTGGCCATAATTTTGAACTCTGTAATTTTTGTCAAGAATTATATTTATTTTCGTCGTTCATTTCACATTTATAGGATTGCAACCCTTTCCTACATAAGGCTTTCAAACAATTCCATAGTCGAGTCACGTATTAACTTTGGGACTTTCTTATAGAATTGCAAACTCAGCATCATAAAGATCGCTGCATTTTATGTTCTAAGACCGCTATCTGGACGTGGAGAAAAATGCTTCCTTCTTGTTTTTCCATTATAAGGTATTCTGTTTTACTGTTATCCATCCACGCATATCTGCAAAATCCAATCTTGGAGATCCAGTAATAACCGTATCTCCACTTTCTTCTTCTCAGGAAAAACTTAAGAGATTCCTGTCGTATTAATTTCGTCTATTGGTGATTTCTTACCATCAGGTTTTTTCACTAGTTCACTTCTGTCGTAACCTATTTTTATTTTATTATTTACAAAGTAAAATTTATTTATTTCAGATAACTAAGTAAGATAAATAACCATTACAAAGTAAAATTATAACAAACATTAATTATAAAAAAATAACTTTTTTGCCTATAAATAAAAATATAAAACAAATTGAATGAAATTCAGAAAGTTATCGTTAGTAGATTTTTTACGATAACATTATTAATTAAGTAATTATTGAAGATCAAAATATTACGTGGAAATAAGAATTTAATTTTACATTACCTACTAATTAAACGCTTTGCTTTGGCGACATAGCAACTGTGCCGATATTATCAGTAAATCCAAAACGCTTCAAATTTTCCATTGAAAATAACAGTAAAATTAATGTGATTTAACAAACCAAACTTTAAAACTTTTATTCCGAAAACGGGCCTGTTAGCCATATCGCCCCAATGCGGAATTTTAAGTCTGGAAAAACAATTTGGCGTACACCCAACAAAAATTCAGTGAATAAGTTTCGCCCAATAATGCCTGTGCTAACAAGTATCTTTTATTTTATTTAAAGACCATTTTTTAACATTCCAATTACAATAACTAAAAATTGGCTTCAGCGTGCGAAAATGAGGTTTATGTGTAACAATATTTATTCTTCCTTCTATTGAAGAAACTTCATCATCTGTATTATAGTATCAGTCCAGGGACGTAATAGATTCGCGCATTTCTATTTTGGCCAATGGTTAGCTGAGGTTAGCTGAGCTGGTTAATAGAGAATGCATCGAGCATTAAGCTCGCCATTTATACCGTGATATTTTATTGTGGTCAATAAAGGTTAAAAATAAATAAATAAATAAATAGATGATAACAATATTGTACAGAATTACACAACATCGACGTTCATACAAAATGGCTCATATAAAATGTATGGATGCTGTGATATTACGTATTTACGGCATTAACTAACTACGCTACGCAAGGTTAACATTACAAATGGAGGCAACAATTTTTCCTTCGTCCCATGGAAAAAGTTTTACGTAATTAAATGAAATCGATACAGAATGAACTTAATATTTTTGTCACCCATGATAATAAAAAAAATATTATTCCTAATTTTACGACGTTGCCAGCCCTACGAAAGCGTAGGCTTCAATGGTGACATCAAACAAATAAAGCTGCAAAATGGATCTATACATTAGTAGGGAGGATCCCCACGTTGATCAGAGCACCGCTTTTACATTACTTTTTCTGTATCTTCAATATAGTAGGGTACATTTAGTAATGTTAAAAAATTAATTAATAGCATCACATGCCAGTCTATCCTTCTATCCGATCCCTAGAACATAGTTATTGTTTAGCATTACACAATGCGCATATGAATCCAAGTTCACGTTATACACGAAAAATAGCATTATAGGTATACACTTACGATCTTATCTTTGGATGTACAGTCTCTAATTATTAGAACATAATTTGGGAGTGAATAACGTAACAAAGGAAGAAAAGAAAAAAGGAGAGAACGAGAACGTATAAATAAAATAATAAAACATACAAGAGATACAGATACATTTTGGCTAGTATCCTGATCAGTAATGAGGTTAACTCCGGCGTTACTATCAAACCGCCTTAGCTATTCTGTAAGCGCATCGCAGTAACACTGCTGAATTTATGAGCAGAATATCTTTATTGTATTTATGAGAGCCTGGTACAAATCAACGGTGGTTTGGAGGTATTCTAAAAATATTACCTAGGTGTTGCCCGCAGCTTCGCACGCGCAAATTATGCTGCTTATCATATTTTATCCCCTATTTCACCCTGTTTAGGATTGAATTTTGGAAAATCCTTCCTTAGTGGTGTTACGTCATAAGAGGAATACCTACGTGTGCGAAATTTAAGGTCTCTAGCCCTAAGGATTTGGCCTGTGTGTTTATACATCAGTAAATCACTTTTGCCTTTTATATACCCACAAAATTGTGGGTAGGCCCTACAAAAACACGTGAATTTGGTGTGCTCCTTGTTTTTAATAATTTAATATTTAATAAGTTAACAATTCTTTACATATATATGTGTTAATTACCTGTGAGGCCCACCAGCACTAACTGCCTTTCTCATCCACTTCACTCACTCTGTTTATTATTGCACCAACTGTCACAATGGATTCACAACTTGCCAACAACTTGGAACAGCTGGAGAAGATATTTGTGTCTCGTATGAACTCCTATGAAGACAAGCTGCAGAAGCACATCGCCGGTTCTAGCACCACCCACCCAGATGTCTCTTCGCTATCTTGTGAATTCAACGAGTTCAAAGCTTTTGTCTGGGAAACTCTTAAGACACTGAAGTCTCAGGTGGAACTCATCTCACGTGGTCTAGACAAGCATGAGACCTTTATGAGAAGAAAGGTCTTGTTATTCCACGGTGTCCCAGAGAAACAGAATGAGAAATTGCATGAAACGGTTTCATCAATTATATCCAACCAATTGAAATTGTCCGATGTAAACATTAACAGCTTGCAGGTTTGCCATCGCTTAGGCTCATCCAGCGGTAAAACTCGGCCTATTCTCGCTAGGTTCTACGACTTGGAACATCGTCAGGAGGTGTGGGAACATAAATCCAGACTCAAGGGTAGCGGGATCACAGTTACGGAGTTCCTCACTCAGACCAGGCATAGGGTTTTTACTGCTGCTAGGAAACATTTCGGCACTAAGCAGTCCTGGACAACAGATGGCAAAGTGGTAATACTTCTCCCGAACAATACAAGACGAAAGATCGACAGCATGAGTGATCTTGAGGTGTTGATATCTGATCATCCGTTGGTTTCTTCTGATGTTGCGGTTGATTCTTGCCAACAGGAGGGACGTTCTCCAAAATCAGGTGCATCGAAGGTCGGGAATGCACCTCGGAAGGCACGTCGCCGTTAATTGTGTTGTTTTGCTCGCTGTTTACAAAGTGGACTCTAGTTTGGTATGTCTCCTTAAATTTGTCGTATTGTAGTACTTGTTGTAATTTTTAAATGTCGGTATGTCAGGAACTTATTCGTGACGTCACACTGCACTCAACTTTAAAATTACGAATTGTTATTTTTAAGTCCAATTCAGCTGATAGTGCTCTGAGTCCATTGACTTTGACATTACAATTATTCATTCAACACATTTACCGGTTGACGTTGACTTATTAAAAAGTAATGTCAAGTCACGTACGTTCCGTTTTGCTTCCGCATCAAAAATATTTTACTTTGTTACTGTTCAAACAATGTTCTACACAGAGTACTTACGGCATAAATATAGATTGAGTCCATAATTTAACGGACTAAAGTATAATTATTTTATGTTGTATAATATTGCTGTTGTTCAATTAGTGAATTTGTACCTACTTCTAATATAAATAAAAAAAAACCTTCTTTATGCATAAAAACTGACATTATATTTTGTTAAGACACTTACTTATTTATGGTTAGGTTTAATTTAGGATTAAAATATCATAAAATTTGTATGCACATTTTCATAACACCATTAAAAACATCAATGTTTCTGAGAAAATTAGAGTATTTCGAGTTGTGTAGTCTGTCGAATTAAGAATATTTATTTTATAAAATTAATTTTGGTTTGTATTCTCTACTTTTCTTCTTAGGTATGTTAACTTTTTTGTGTTGGATGTGTAATCTTGTCTTTTATTAATATTTTGTTTTCTTTTTATTTAATGTAACTTTATATGGTGATTTTTTTTTTTTTTTCCTCTTTACTTTCCAGCACTAGGCAGTGGTTAGTGTCGTGGGCTTTACGATTTGATTGCGCTTTTGTTTTATTAACAGATATTCTGATTACTTATTGAATATTTATTTATTTTGATATTCTTATTTGTTTTTATTTATATATTATATTTAATATTGATAAATATGGATAATATTCTTGAGGACAGTTTTTTCTCATGCTCTTCTTCTACTTGCAGCTTTGACAGTGCGGTTAGTGACTTACCACAACCTATACTTTTGCATGACCTGATCTCTTCCATATTTTCTGATTACCGTGGCAATTTCAATGTTGCCCACATCAATGCTCAGAGTGTTCCTGCTCATTATTCAGATCTTCTGGCTTCTTTTAATCCAGCACATCTTGATGCGTTACTAATTTCGGAATCCTTTCTTAAACCTTCTCTTCTTTCTACCCAGTTCTCATTACCAGGATATGTACTTGTCCGTAACGATAGAACAGGTAAAGGCGGCGGAGGTGTTTGTATTTACTTGCGAGCTGACTTAACTTATAAGGTGGTCAGTACCTCTCCTTCGCTTTACTCGGAATCTGCTGAATACCTGTTCATCGAAATTTTCATTAGCAACCGTAAAGTATTACTTGGTGTTTTTTATAGTCCTAATTTGAATATTGACTATTTTGAAAAATTTGACGAACTATTATCGGATATGTGCCCCATTTATGATCATGTGATTATTATGGGTGATTTTAATACCTGCCTGCTTAAAAACGATTCTCGATCTACTAAATTGAATTCCCTTGTAGCTTCTTTTAATTTACATGTACTTCCTCTTTGTCCCACCCACCATTTCCCCAACTGTAACCCCTCTCTAATTGACCTTATGTTCGTCTCGTCACCTGGTAATGTTGATACTCATGGGCAGCTCACATCTTCCTTTTCCTATCATGATCTAATTTATCTATCCTATCGCATTCGGACACCGAAACGTAACGTACCCCTCCTTTCTCTTCGCAGTTTTAAGGGCATTGATTTGGAAGCATTAAGGCGCGATGCTGACGCTATTGATTGGATGAAAGCAGTGCATAGCGTCAGTATCGATGACAAGGTGTGTATCCTCAACGAGGCTGTCCTTAATTTGTTTAATAAACATGCTCCGGTCAAACGTGTAAAAGTTAAACACATGCCAGCACCCTGGCTTACTCCGCTAATAAAAGAACTGATGGGTCGCAGGGATAGAGCCAAGAGGAAGTTTAAACGCTCTCCCACGGACAAAAACCTAGCCCATTTCAAACTCCTTCGTAATCGTTGCAATCGTTTGTGTAGGGATGCTAAGAGACGCTATTTCCACGATTCTCTCATCAATCGTAGTACCGCTGAGGCTTGGCGATTCCTTAAGTCCATGGGGATAGGGAAATCACCGGTATCTGTTGATGGTGTGGTAGATCCCAATGACCTTAACAAATTTTTCTCTAAATCACCTATTTCGTTGGACTATCTAACCAAAAACAGTACGTTGCGAACCCTTATGGACATGCCGAAACCACAATGTCAGCCATTCAGCCTTGCGGTAGTTAACGAGGAAGACGTAATGAAAACTATCAAATCTATTACTTCGACTGCGGTTGGAAATGACGGACTTTGTTCCCAAATGATTTTATTAATACTTCCTAACATTATTCCTATTCTTACTCATATCCTAAATTTTTCTTTATCCTCGGGTATGTTTCCTTCTTCTTGGAAATGCGCTCACGTTATTCCTTTACCCAAAGTTACTAATCCCTGTTCCCTTTCAGATTTCCGTCCCATTTCCATCTTACCATACATCTCCAAAGCTCTGGAACACATAGTTCACAAACAATTTTCCACTTTCCTCCTTTCGAATTCCCTCCTTAATCCATTCCAGTCCGGTTTCCGACCCGGTCATAGCACTGTGACTGCACTGCTGAATATCACTGATGACATTCGATTAGCTATAGAGAATAAGCAACTCACTCTATTGGTCTTATTAGATTTCAGCAGTGCCTTCACTTCAATAGACTTCGATATCCTGATCGGGATTTTAAGTTCCATTAATGTCTCACCTTCTGCCATTACTTGGTTTAACTCCTATCTTCGGGGGCGTTCACAGCGTATTTACCACAAAGAGCTAGTCTCTGACTGGGCTAATCTTGACGCTGGCGTGCCTCAGGGTGGCGTTCTCTCTCCGTTACTTTTCTCTGTTTTCATCAACTCTGTTACCAACCTTATTGGTTCCAACTTCCATCTCTATGCAGATGATTTGCAACTTTATCGTCATTTTGCTGCTGCTGATATCGATATGGCAATCAGTGATATGAACAGCGATCTCTGTCGCATTAATGAGTGGGCTAGATCATTTGGGCTGCTTGTTAATCCAAAAAAATCACAAGCAATTATTATTGGATCGAAACATAGTCGAAATTCATTGGATTTCTCCAAGTTACCATTATTACATCTAGATAACACACCTATACAATATACCAACACTGTTAAGAACCTTGGCTTAACTCTAGATGTAAATTTATCTTGGCGGCCGCACGTTGGGGAGGTGAGCCGTAAGGTATTTCACGCTTTGCACTCGCTACGATGCTTTCAAAGTTTTCTGCCATTTAAAACTAAAATATCCTTATGTCACTCTCTTGTTTTGCCGATTTTAGATTACGCAGATGTTTGCTACTTAGATGCCACAGAGGAGCTTTTAAATAAGCTTGAGCGCTTGCAAAACTTATGTATCAGATTTATTTTTGGGTTACGGAAATTTGACCGTGTGTCACAGTTTCGCAAGGATCTCAAGTGGCTCCCAATCCGCTTTCGCAGGAACACTCGTATCCTTTGTTTACTGTTCAGTATCCTTAAAAACCCATCTTCCCCTTCCTATCTCCGAAAACGTTTTACCCATGCCCGTCCATCTATTGCACCTTGTAGAACGCACATTAAGTCCTTGCTACACATCCCTTTTCACAAGACTTCATCATATTCCCACTCCTTTTCTGTTCATGCTGTTAGGCTGTGGAACTCACTTCCGCCAAAAATACGTGATTCTCAGTCGCCTCACTCTTTTAAAAGACAAGTCAAAGAACACTACCTTTCCTTAACATAATTACAGTTTGTCACTATTACTGTATTGTTAATATCTATATTTGTTAATTTATATATATATATACATTTATTATTGCTATATATTTGTATTATATATATATATATATATTTGCTAAGTATTTATGTAAATATGTGTATGTTTATATTATAATTTTTAGTATGTTAAAAACAATGTGCACGCTAATCAAGTTCTACATCACCTCTCCATTCCTAGGTCTGCTGGAAGAGATTTCTGATAGAAATAAGCAGTACCTTTGTACAAATTTTCTATTATTAAGTCTCACATATTGTATTTGTGTACAAAAATTGTTAAATAAATAAAATAAAATATAGAAGATAGATAGGTAGATGTGATAGTTTTTTTTGTGAGGATGTAGGAAACCGCATGTATGGATGGATGTTTGTTGCTCCATGTTTGTAAACCATGATCTAGTATAACATATAGGATATTTATTATCTCGGAAAATGTGGGCAAAGCCACAAGCTGAGTACTAGTTAATTGGCATAGAAACTATGGCATGGTCGGGTTATTTTTTAAAAAAAAGGTAATAAGTAAGTGCCTAGTAGGTAGGGAAGGTAAAGGCACTTTTTTGTTAGACTCATTGACTTTTTTATTAGGATTATAAGACGGTAAAATTCGCACTGTTGTCATTTCATTAAGAAAGTTAATAAATTAGCAAGAATGGTGGTTTAAACAAATCTAATACCTTTAAACGAGCAATTCTTGTATATATATATATAATTGGAATCTCGGAATCGGCTCCAACGATTTTCATGAAATTTAGTATATAGGGGGTTTCGGGGGCGATAAATCGATCTAGCTAGGATTCATTTTTAGAAAATGTCGTTTTATCGGTGTTTTCAGGCAATGATCAACTTCTACAATATACTCTTCCTGACATCTATTGGCAAGTAGCAATACTAAAGCTACTTCAGTAAATGGCGTTGTTAAGCAACACTAAACCGAGCAAAGCTCGGTCATCCGGGTACTTTAAATCATTATATATCATAAACTGTTACTTTAAATAAAAAATGATAAAAGGAACCTAATCGTTTTTGAATACCGATTCAACGATAGCCCACTTAGTTCGTCGATATTTTTTTTCATTTTGACAATGTGACGTGTCTTTAGTGACACTTGCAAAATTAAGACGAATCGATTGACGAAAGAATCATCAAAATTGCTCAATACGTTTGGTCTCTACAACTCGACATAGGAACATACATACATACATAGACTGATAAACATATTACCCTCCCTTGCGTCGCGCAGTCGGGTGAAAGGAATTTATTCATTCTTTCTTCATGACTTGTTTCCTCATACATCCATTATTGATGGATTCGATCCGGTCATATGCGATTATCAGTTTGCTGATTCTATTTGATCACAATTAATGAAAATGGATAATCAAAAATAACACAAGCCGCCGGGCTAAGAGCGCTTCATTCATTGTTTGTACATAAATTCAATAATATTTTATTTATTTAATCGTCACAATTTCCACATTATACATACTTTTACATGGAAATGAAATAAAATTCATTCACATGTTCCTTGTTTTCCTCATTTTACAATTAATATTTCATTCACTTATTCATTCATTCTTCTATTCGTTTACTTATTGAATGAATGAATGAAATTATTCACTTATTCTCTGATTTATGTCTTCATAATTTCCCTCCCCATTTCAATATGAATTAGATTGTCTTTTTCTTTATCTTTGAAAGGATAACAGCGATAATAATGTCAATAATAATGCAAAATGTTGAATGTACAAACAAACATGTTGAATATACTCAAAAAGATAAGATGATGTTACCATCAATTAAGTTTTGGTTTCTTTTATTTTCTTTCTATGACACACATTACTTTTGCTTGCAAACACAAATTTTTTTTCAATCAAATGCACTAAACGCATTAGAACATACAAATTCTTCAACGTTTAGTATTAATTTATATAGTGATTTTCACTTGTGAAATCTTAATTCTTCAATCTTAAAATAACCGAAAGAAATAGACAGAAAAACAAACTGTGTTTAATAATATTAATTTATTTTTATTTATTTATTTAAGGGCCAACACAGGATACACAATAATTTCACAATATCTAGCTAACTTATTATCTAAAATTCGTGTTCTCGCAATTACAGGTGAACACACTATTCATAAATATTATAAGTATGTATATTAAAAACTATAATATCTTCAAGCAAGCTTTTAAAAATAGTTCTCCATTGTATTCAAACCTTTCAAAGCCTACAACAAAAAGATACATAAAACAAAACATCAGAAATTCCTGTTTTGTAGGGCCGCCCGTTTTTAATATAACGGTGTAAAATGGGCGAGAGTGCGAAAAATGTGTGGAATTCGGTCGCTTGTTCTGCAAAAAGTTATTGCTCGCAAAATATCTGAGCGCGGTTACAATATACAACAGGATGCAAGCAACGTTTCTAAGTTAGGGCAAAGTCTTATTCTTAGCGATTTGCAAGTGTTTAATATACTTAAACGGCTGCCACGGCAGCTTGTGTAACAAAGTTTAAATAATACGGCCATAGAATATATTTTTTAACTCGCTAGTATATTACCGAATCGATCGTGTAGTAATTCGAGTTGACGATACAATTTATGGTAATAAAAGTTATCATTAAAACAGCATTGATTCGAATAGTAAACTAATCTTTAAAGAAAAACATGAGAGGTGTCAAGGGACACCCGGATGGAACGAAGTTCCTTTCGATTTAAGTATTGTTTTTTGAAGTGATTCAGAAAGTTTTACAGAGATGGCGCTGTACAACTCTCTGAATCACTTCAAAAAAAGTGTCGTCATTCGTAAGAATCAAAAAGTGTCGTAAGAAAATTTTCCGTCTAGCCCCCTTTCACAACGCGCGAAAATAGCAGTCATTAAGTCATTAGCAGTCATTAGGATTCTAGGAACCCGACATAAGAACATAAGTCGGCCATTAAACAATGATAGCATCAACTTTTAGCTATAATCGCTTCTCGTTTTTTGTGAGACTATGATTTTCCATCCCGACGCAAGATATCAACGGTTCTCCTCAAATTCACTGGGCTGGAGTGGTGACAAAAGCGAGGAAACCGACCTTTTTTCTTCCTATTCTTGGGAAAGCGGAGCAAATTAAGGACATAAAAGCTAAATGAGGTAGTGATTTGTGTCAATTTGCAAGGACCCTGCAACTGAGTTAAATTTAAGTTTGATAGCGGGCAATCTTTTAAGGTCGAGGTTTAATTAATTAAGACTATTTAAAATCAAATACATTTACGCGTAATGAAATACAGTCTAAGTTTAGTTTAAATTTAAAAAGTGATTAATGTATAAAACATAAAAATACATTACTCAATGTATAATATAAAAAGAACCCCATTTTACTACTTTTATAGTTCGTACCTAACTTAACAAATCGTCTAATATTTTAACTAACATGTAAGCATTAAGTAAAATAAGTTGTTGACCTACAAATAAACATATTTTCCTTCTACGTTAGAACAAAAGGCTAACGCGCGAACATTTACGGCAGGGTTGATAGTATCAAGTTGTGATAGATGGAGGAAACCCATATTTATATTCCGCTGGTAGGCACAGAAACGACCAAATAAATACTGATCAGTGAGGCGATAGTGAAACAGGACACGTTTCCCAAAAATGTACGCAGTTTGACTTTAAATTCCGTTTAGCTAAAGGATCGCCGTCTGGTGCCGTCGTAAAACACACTGACGCGTTGGCACTAAGCCGATGCGGATAGGTTTTTCCGTTGAATATTCATTAGGCAAACCTTAACATGGTAGATGATCTTGAACGGAAATTGAGATTGTCTGAGATTCCTGTAACTGGTCAAGTTCGAATCGAAATAAAACTAAATCTTTGAATTATATTAATAAGTAGTAGGTATTTTAATTAACGGCTCTACGTCTTTCATATTGGTTAGAAAATCGTAACTAATATGTTTGGTTTTAATGATTTCAGTGACCATTTATCGCCACGTGGTTAGTATTTTTATTGTCAACTAAGTAATTACAAAAAAAGTGTTTTTTTAATTATTACATTTTTCGTGAATGGTTGCTAACGTCTCGTAAAATATATTATGTTAACTACAGTTTTGATATTAATACGAGTTGTACATCTCTCAAAGATGGCGCCACAGGTAGGCCTACCTATTAAAATTATTCACTACGCTGTCGCGAGCTGATTGGTTTTATCCCATCTCAGAAATTCTCAACGTGCCTAAAGAAGTTTTCACTTCAAAAATATGGTACGTACATCGAATCAATTAATAAGCTATACAAATAAACTCTGTAGTAATGTTTTTAATTGCGTTAAACATAGCGTTGCACGCTTAACAAAGAAATTAATACAATTTTGCTCTCTACTAATATCTATTTGGATCGCTTTTGTACGTGACTGTACATTTTAGTAACAGAATTTTAAGTAACATCGTGTCCATTTATTAACTTTATACTGTCGTTGTTATAACGTACAAATACTGTAGGCAAAAATTTTTATGTGGTGGTCCTTAGAGATTATAAATTATACTATATTAATAATACATTATGCCTTGTTGGGGCGGTTAGAATCTAATCTCAATCCCACGCCAAACGGGTAGCTGGTGGTAGGGCCCGGTGGGATTACGGCCCTTTGGTCGCTTGGCACAGTACCATCCAAATTCCGGTGTACTGCAGCAATTACCTTGATGCTATGCAACTTTAACCGTGCTCATGTCCAGAAGGTGGACTATCTTGGTCTATGTGGCCCATCGGTATAATGTGGAAAGCCCGGTAATGCACTTTCTTCAGGCAAGCACTGCATTGGTCAAACTTTAACTTTTACTGATGGCTTCTACCATTAGGTGACTCGTCTAACTCGCTTGGTCGAATATTTTACCTGCCTAGCTATCTACTTTCTGATATCAACTGTGCATTTTTGTTGCGTATATCCGACAGCGTCGGAGAGCGAAATATCGGCGTTATCTTAACAATTGCTGATAGGCTGATGACAAGGGCAACATGTTTGTTTACATAACAAGTTCATAGTTTGAAAACTAAATACATGCTTTTATAGTGTAAAGGTATAGAGCAAATAAAAAATTACTGTGCTGTTTAGCTATTAAGGATGTTAACCATTAAGGAGTTCCCTCATTTGGAGTCCAACCAGAGCGTAGTATCAGGTCAAGCAATTATAAAAAATGCATTGTTATCAGAACTTAAGCAATGTGTAAAATTTCAACTCTTTAGGATAAGAAGAAGTAGGCTAATTAAATCTTCAAAATAATAAAAAAACGCAGCGCTATTTGATATTATGATAACAAATCTATTATAAATAAAATATCGCTCCCAGTTAAATAATAGAACAAGTGTACATTTTGAGCGGGAAGGAAAGTTGGTGCTCGATTTCTTTCGGTGTCAAATTCCCTTTTAATTTAATACCTTGTAATTAACAATGTTTCTCTTTGCAACTTGTAGGGTCAATTTTCATAAATTAGAGGGTCTCAGCGGACCAGGAAGAAATAAATGTTTCCAAAATTTGTTTTCAACTGTGACTTACGATTAAATAGTTTGCGAATAAATTAGATTGAATTGATTTTATACTTTTTTTAAACTACTTATGAAATGATGAAATTGATATTTAGCCCTTACAATTAAAGACGAATAGAGACAGAACGACAACATAAACGATTTGTCTCTATTTACTACATAGGATAAATTTTTGTACGTTTAGTTTAACCCACCTAACTCCTCTGTTGTTCACCAGTACGCCACCAAAATAAGATTGCTAAGGCTCAAGCGCTTTTCACAGTAAATCGACTCAATGCCAAAAGGACCCTAACTCCATACCCTCAAGGTTAGAAATAGCTTAACGGTTACACCTTTGACCCGGAAATGTAATCAACTTCCTCGATTGTTGGATAAATACAGATAGTATTGATTGCAAAGTAAGGTATATTTGAGATCAGCGTACTGGATATTTTCTGTCCCGTAAAATGGAAAAGCCAGGAAGTATTAAATACCTTACTTGATATAAGAACACAAATAAGTATTAGATATTTATTCTATTGCAATGTAATTCTTTGTAAGTTTGAACTCGCATATAGTAAAGAAAAATAAATTATTAGTATCTACGTTTGAATTTTGGAATTAAAAGTAAATAGACATATAAAACACTTTCTCTGAAAATATTATACTATATTGTAATAATTTATCTAATATAGTAATTTAGTTTAGACAAATATAGGGAAGTAAAAATTAGTAAAATAAAATATTTAATTCGTTCTTTGACCCTTAACTTACCTCTGTATGCAAAATTTATTTCTTGGATTAAGTTGAATTGCTTAAGTTGAAGATACATTTTAAAATTCATATTTATTATTTTATCTATACTAATATTATAAAGAGGAAAGATTTGATTGTTTGCATTGAATAGGCTCCGAAACTACCGAACCGATTTGAAAAATTCTTTCGCTGTTGGGAAGCTATACTATCCCCGAGTGACATAGGCTATATTTTTTTATTTTTTTTTACTATTTTTCCCGAAGCGAAGTGAGGGCGATTTCCTAGTACTGAAATAAAGAAAAGCCCAATGAAAGAATAAAACTAAACTTAGAAAACCATTAAAGATATAAACAGCATTTAAGTTTTGCGAGGAAATCTCGGTATGCAAATACCTACTTGCTATTTATATTTAAAATTGAACCGTGCAAGTTATAAAAAATCCACGCGGCTGAAAAACTTTGAGAATCGTTAAGACGGCCACTTGTGCATTTTATTTTTAAGCCAGCTAACGATCTTGCGTAATAGTAAAATAGTTTTGTTGATTTATGAATTGATATATAAACGATATAAGGGGGGGATAAGGTAAGGGGAAAACGGATATTGTTATATCCGTTGATGATGATGATCGATGAAATGTTCTTATCCGGCCCAATTGTCATCCTCACCTGCTCGCGCTAGTGGTTCTTTTCAGAATAGCTAGCGGCGGCGACCCTGGGGTCGCCGCGGTGCTCCCTGCTAGACAACAGACGAGGCAATGGCGACCGAGCATAGGCGGTATAACCTAACACCCAGTAGGGCAACCATCTGGAAGAGGCTACAGCAGCCTGGAGAGCCAAATACTCCCCGAAAGGACTGGTGCAGAAGGCAACGGGAAACCACTGCACTATTTTCCCAAGAAATCTAGTATGGACATGAGCGCACAGAGAGATACGATGGCATGCAATCCGGCCACCACCCGGCGCCACGACGATTCCAGGTCTCGTGGTGTGAAGTATGCTACTGGCCACACTGTGGTGGCTCGCCAGGCTCAGAGTGGACAACATGCTACTGGTGATGGCTCGAAGCCATTAAAAGACCAACGATCACTGAGGAAGATTCTCGCACTTGCGACGTGGAATGTCCGTGGCATGATCGATGTTGTGAAGAAAGAAATTATCGACAAAGAACAACAAGCCTACAAATTGGATATTCTAGGCCTAAGTGAAACTCACATGAGAGGTACGGGTTTCTATAAAACGAGCAGAGGACACACCATATACTTCTCTGGCCCTGAAAATGAGAGTAGTAGAGGCGTAGCGATATCTGTGACACCCGAAATCGACAAATGTGTTCTGGGATATAACCCTGTCAGCGACCGTATAATCACGTTGAAAATCAACACTAAGCCATGTCGTATGAACATCATGTTAGTGTACGCGCCCACGAGCAGTTCTAGTGAAGCGGAAATTGAAGCATTTTATAATCAGTTAGATGACACTTATAACTCATTCCCTAAGAGAGAAGTGAATATCCTGATTGGAGACCTAAATGCCAAAGTGGGGTGTACAGAGTTTGACGACCATCTGAGAGATGTTGTGGGACGTTTTGGACTAGGCACACGAAATGAAAGGGGAGACAGGTGGCTACAGTTTTGTGTGGCTAATTCACTGTCCATAATGAACACCTGGTTCCAGCACCATCCTCGGTGACTTTATACGTGGATATCACCAGGAGATAGGACCAGAAACCAGATCGACTACATCGCAGTTCCAAAAAGGTGGAAGTCGAATAAACACGAAAACGTACCCAGGTGCAGACTGCGGCAGTGATCACTCTTTGCTGGTCTCTAAAATGGTCATCAAGCTAAAAAAGTGTCACCGCCTGATTGGTAAGCAGACCCGCAGACTTACACCTGGAGAACAAACAAATTTCAAAGCTCGGTTTCAGCAAAAACTAGCGACGGGGGAACAGATAGATGATAGCTCGGATGTGAACGAGAATTGGAGAAAGTTAAAAGAGTTACTGATTGCAGCTCACAAAGAAAGTCAAGTTGAACCACGCGACTCACCCCGCAGTTCATGGCTATCTGATGAGATATGGAACTTAATTAATAAAAGGAAAGACCTACTGAAAAACCTCTCAAAGGATGATAGTCGTGAACAATATAAAGCTCTTTCAAAAGAAGTGCAGCGTCGATCTAGAGAAGACAAGAACCAGTACTTTAATAATATCTGTACTGAAATTGAAGATCATGCCCAGAAGATGCACACTCGAGATCTTTTTATGAAAATAAAGACCATCACGCGAGATTTCAAGGCAAATACTTGGGCTGTAGAAGACGCTAATGGAGGTTTGCTTACAGAGATTGATAAAGTGGTAGATAGGTGGAGAGGTTATTGCGAAGACTTGTACGCAGACGCAGCAGCTATATCAATAAACCCACGCCCCAGCATGTCCGACATTTCTCAAGAGCCAGACATCTTAAGATCTGAGATCGAGTTCGCTTTGAAGAAGCTCAAATGCAATAAATCGGCCGGAAGCGACTGTATCTTCGCCGAAGATTTGAAGCTCATAGGAGATGAAGGTATATGCATTCTACAAAAGCTTTGCAATCAGATATGGAGAAATGGCGAGTGGGTCAGTGACTGGCAAGAATCCATTCTAATACCACTACACAAGAAAGGATCAACTAAGTCTTGCGGCAACTACAGGACTGTGGCGCTTATATCCCACGCTAGCAAAGTTCTACTATTCGTTATTAACGAACGACTTAAAGCATACTTGCAGTGGCAGATACCAGTAGAACAAGCGGGATTTGTTAAAGGACGAGGAACAAGGGAACAGATTGTGAATGTCAGACAGATTATAGAAAAGTGTCGCGAGTTCAACATTCCAATGCTGATGTGCTTCGTTGATTACTCAAAAGCGTTTGATTGTGTTAGATGGGAATGTTTGTGGAACATTTTAAAAGAAATGGGAGTACCAGAGCACCTCGTCATTCTCATCGCAAACCTCTATCAGAATGGAAGCACAGTAGTTAAGGTGAATAACGTTCTGTCGAAACCATTTAAGCCGCAGAAGGGAGTTAGACAAGGATGTGTTCTATCTCCAATTCTCTTCAACATCTATGGTGAATTTATTATGAGACGAGCGTTAGATGGTTGGGAAGGTGGTATATCCATAGGTGGCAAAAGAATTAGCAACTTGAGGTACGCAGATGACACTACTCTGTTTGCATCATCAGAGCAAGAACTGGCTCAGCTTCTTTCTAGAGTAGAGGAAGAGAGTGAATTAGTTGGCCTCACCATTAACAAGGCGAAGACCAAGGTGTTGATGGTAGACAGATCGGGTACACTGATTCGCTCCAATGAACTCAAAGACCTGGAGTTTGTTGAACAGTATATATAACTTGGCTCTCTTCTCAGTAATGAGGGTGGCAGTGAAAAGGAAATCTCCAGAAGAATCCAAATGGCGAAGACAGCGATGACTAAACTCAGTAGAATTTGGAAAGACCGCAATATATCCCGTAAAACTAAAGTGAGGCTGGTACGTACGTTGGTATTCTCGATTTTCTTTTACGGCGCCGAATCTTGGACGATCAGAAAGAAGGAGAGAGCAAAGATTGACGCTTTTGAGATGTGGTGTTGGAGGCGGATGTTGCGAATTCCATGGACTGCATTCCGGACCAATGCATCTATTCTTAAAGAGCTCCGAATAACCACAAGGCTATCCGCTCTCTGCTTCCAGCGAATCCTTAACTACTTCGGACATGTCGCTCGTAGAAACCCTGACAACCTCGAGAAACTCGTGGTAGTTGGCCAGGTCGACGGGAAAAGACCACGCGGTCGTTCTCCAACCCGCTGGTCTGACCTAGTAAAGACACTTACCGGACTACCAATTGCCGAAGCTTTTAAGACCGCCCAGGACAGGAAAAAGTGGAAGAACATAGTGCACCGAGTGATCGACACTTCATGCTAGACACGACCTTCAGCATTGAAGATAACGACTATGATGATGATGATGATATAAACGATAGAAACTCCTTACCTTAGTAATAACATTTAATAAGGTTGAATTTAATTTTGTCAAGTTTTTAATTCAAATCATTATCGTTTAACATACTTTTGACTATTTGAAAGTAGTAGTGTTAACTCTTTGTACAAAAGTGATTGAACTAAACTGATAGTACCTACAACGCTTAAGAAACAGTTTAAATGATTTTTAACCCATAAAAACTAGTTTCTCTCATAAATCTGGTTTCTATGTAACATGCAAGTGCTGAATTTAAGCAATCAGAAGTATCAAAACCCTAGACACGATATTTTATTCATTAATATTTAAATATATTTCAAAAGAGTCGGCATATGAAACAAAATATATTATTTAATTGACTTCCAGAAAAAAACTGTTCAGAAAATTAAAATATAATTTAATTGAAAGGAAAAACGAATGAATAGAGCTGGGTTAAATGAGCTCGACATGCATACAAACAAATCTTATGCACCATACTAGGTCATGTTGTAATGACTGGAATAATAAACCCACGATTTTGTATGGAACGTTATTTTAAAAGTAACCCGTATAATAACTAGTCCTAATAAAACAGTTACGGTATTTTCGGAAATCAATTGTGTTATAGCAGTGATAGCCTAGTGGTTAGAACGTTGGTCTCCCGAACGCGGGGGCCCGGGTTCAAATCCTGGCACGCACCTCTAATTTTCAAATATTATGTGCGTATTACAAGTTAATTATCACTTGCTTCGGTGAAGGAAAACATCGTGAGGAAACCTGCACACCTAAGAGTTCTCCATAATGTTCTCAAAAGTGTGTGAAGTCTACCAATCCGCACTTGGCCAGCGTGGTAGACTATGGCCTGTACCCCTCACATTGTGAGAGGAGACGCCGAGCCCAGCAGTGGGACAATTATGGGTTGTTGCTTTGCTTTTTGCTTTTATTGTGTTATTGAGTTAGTATTAGCCTACTTTGCACCAAAATAGGCTAGTAGCTTATTAGGACTTTCTAGTAGCTTATTGGGCATTAGGACTTCCGGTTGAACAAATGAGAAAATATAATCTCAGTAAGTAATTTCACGATAAAACTATTATAATGAATCGAACTAGTGAAAAAAAGTGATTTGGGTAGTTTCGCCGGTCGCTTCTCCATTCGCTGCTGCGCGTGGCACACCGCGCGAATTTTTGCTATGGCGAATGTCCCATGGCCAGGCGGTGAAAGAACACGATTTTTGACGCAGCACAAAACGAAAGCTTTACACGGAATTTCGTAAACCCCATAATGCAACGAACGTTTTAAGAGTTAAATTCTATGTTTTATCATTACTGAATAGAAATTCGTGCAGCAATTTTGGAGATCATTGCGTTAAATGACAGAATTTTATGTAATATAAATTGTCTTCATAAAGAATAGTTACTATATTGACATATTCCAGAATTTAAAGCAAAATGTTCGCGGACATTTCATATGTTGGCGGAAATAATCCCTGTCAACCCAATGACACAATTCCAAAGACTGACGGTAAAATGGTATTTGATTTTCATTTTATATGACAGTTTGTTAGAGGTTCACATGCAAAAACATTAAAATTTAAAATACAAGACCGCAGCTCGTTACGATGCAATATTTCGCATACGGTGTTCTGTGCTGCGCCACGAAATTTTTAGGATTGAAACTTGCTTGCATCGGTATGTTTGTGGAGATTATTTCTCGAAAATTATGCTCTAGAGAAGTCACTGTAGCTTTAATTTGAAGCAGATAATTCGCTTAATTTCAGGGTCGCGTGTGTCCGAAAGAAGAATGTTTCTTTTTGTAATTTCGAAACAACTTCATTAGTCTAACACTTTACAGTGGAATCTTCATCCGTACTTAATCTTATGACTTTTTGATTGTTCTATAATCTAGGTTTGGGCGTAGAATGTCAAAAAGGAAAACTATTAAATTCGCTAAATACCAAATAAAAGAAACAGATTCGCATTTTCAGAAGGTTTTTTTTTTGCGTAATTAAGTTATCATTTTAGGTTTCGCTTTGTTTATTCAATTCTGAAAAATCTTTCCAAAGCGCACACCATATGCATACATAAATTAGTACTCATAATTTAGGAATGTGATCAACAACTATATAAATAGACAATCCAAATTTCAAAATTATTTATACAGTGAAAAGGCTCTCGACATGACTCATGAACGGTGAGTATCAGGGTTAGAAAGTGCTCCCATATGCGCCTTGAAAAGCGCTCGAAAAATTTCACCATTAACGTTCAACCCGGTCGATCTCTAGATTGACACAAACCTGCAGCTCAAGTGTGAGTTTTCGCAAGCATTTACTTCACCAACACGTTTGCGTCTATGCAATCAAAATGTATGGAGTTACTGTCAGCGCCTCTAGCGGACAGTTAAAACAACTACACTGCGAGTGTGAGTTTCAAAATATCGTTTACGTGAACTTTTTAGTCAACATTGAATGTAACCATTCGAGTGGAGGTATTTTGACGTGTGCGATGTTTGACAAGTGAAACGCATTGTTTGGTAATAGGTCGTCATAGTAACAAAACATAATAGTAGTCATAGTAACAGATGCTATGCTATTGTTTTATCTCATTTGTTCTTTAAGCTTAAAGCGAAACAGCTATAGCTCATTGATAAAAAAAACATAATGCGCCTAAAATAAGTTTCACTTGACTGCCTTTGTAAGCTTAGGAATAGTGTACTTTTAAAATAAGTAGCTCGAGTGTAAGTTTCTAAAAAAAAACTAAAAACTCAACTATCACGGGAATCGAGATGACTCAAACATTTTAGTACACGTATTTTATGCGAGTGTGAGTTCCTTAAACATCAACTAAAAGTTATTCGTTAGTTAGTTTGCTCACTTCGTTATTAGCATAGTTGCACTTACAACTCATCTAATTTTAAAAGTACACTATTACTAAGCTTATAGAGGCAGTCAAGTGAAACTTATTTTAGGCGCATTATGTTTTTTATGAATGAGCTATAGGTGTTCCGCTTTAAACTTAAAGAAGAAATGAGATAAAACAATAGCATCGTGATGCTATGATATCAACATTTGACATTTTTGTTACGCACATTACGTGAAATTAAAAAAGTTTCATACCTTATGAATATTACTTAAATTACGAAGATGCATATATATAGAGCAAGAGTTGAGTTGGCGTAGCGCCTAAGAGCTCGGACTCGAATTCGATGGTCGTGGGTATTCCCCGTATGGTAGATTTTTCAATTTCTCAATTTTTATATAATTGATTGGCCAATTATGCAAAGAAGTTAATAATTAATTTTATTAATTTATTTATATGCAAAGATAGAAAAGGTAAAAATTAGGATTTTTGAAATAAAGCGAAGCGCATACGAAAAGACTTTTTACATGAAAATTCAAAACTTTATTCACTGACATTCAATTATTTACATGTATCGGGAATCGGGATGATATAATGGGATGCTTTAAAAGAGGCTCGGAATATAGGCCGTTGTTTTCGCTGATGATTGCGCTTATCTTGAGCCTGGGCTTCCGCCAACATCTTCCAAGCAAAGTAGGTAATTACGCGCTGCTCCAGTCAACATATTGCTTAACCAATTTTCACTCCATACTGTAAGCCTATTTTTATAAATGAATGTGTAGCGACCCTACATTTGTACATTGTAGATGAGCAACCCTGTTTTGGTTACCATAGTATTTGAGAATAACACTATTGTCATTTCATTGTCAAGCTAAAAATAACAAAATAGTATTGTATTATTGGAAATATTGAAAATATAAACATGCAAAGAGAAGGAAAAATTTATGTGTAATTTTATTGTAAATAATCCTTAGGCTCTCCATAATAAAATCAAATAAACTATTACCAAAAAATGCGTTTCACTTGTCAAACATCAAGTGAGTAACTCTACTACTATGGTTGCGTATTTTTTCAATAGTTAACTACAAAATAGTAACTTACACTCGCGCACACGTCAAAATGCCTCCACTCGTATGTTAAGTTACATTCAACGTTGACGATGTATAAGGAACACACTCGCATAAAATATGTTTACTAAAATGTTTGAGTCATCTCGATTAACGCGATAGTTGCGTTTAGCCGTTTTATGTTAGAAACTCACACTCGAGCTACTGAGCGCTGCACTAACGCAAAATACATTTTACCATATTATCATCATACAAGATATTAAAATAATATGTTACCAACAATATAGGGTAACGTTCCACGTACACATTTCATAGAATCACCAAGCAGATTCTAATTCATTTAGATCTCGTAAGTAAACACGAAGAGAGTATGCAAATTCGAGTCTACCGGTGCTTAGTTAAAATAAATTACTCGGTCCGGTCCGTTGCTTTAAATTGTACGGATTTATGTTTTAACGGAGACATGTTAATTTAATTCTTCAGGATAGATGTACGAGTATTTACAGGAATTTGCTAAAATAGAAACTAATTTGTTGTGAGTTTGGTTTATCTGCGAATTAACACAAACATTTTAATTCATTGATTGAATAACAGGTATCGCAGCGCAGGCATCCACTAAGGAAGGATTTTTCAAAATTCTGGGGGTGAAATAGAGGATAAATTTTATATGATAAGCATAACTTCCGTGTGCGAAGCTGCGGGCAACAGTTAGTCTTTTACAAATGCCACTTTTGTGTAAAAGAAATGTACAGGCAATTTTTATCATCTTGCGAACTTATATGAATTCGAGAAAATGGGGGAAAAACAAAAAGATTGATAGCATCATTTAGACTTTCTGCAAACGAAACTGCACCATGACATGACATGTTAATTTAATTCTTCAGGATAGATGTACGAGTATTTACAGGAATTTGCTAAAATAGAAACTAATTTGTTGTGAGTTTGGTTTATCTGCGAATTAACACAAACATTTTAATTCATTGATTGAATAACAGGTATCGCAGCGCAGGCATCCACTAAGGAAGGATTTTTCAAAATTCTGGGGGTGAAATAGAGGATAAATTTTATATGATAAGCATAACTTCCGCGTGCGAAGCTGCGGGCAACAGTTAGTCTTTTACAAATGCCACTTTTGTGTAAAAGAAATGTACAGACAATTTTTATCATCTTGCGAACTTATATGAATTCGAGAAAATGGGGGAAAAACAAAAAGATTGATAGCATCATTTAGACTTTCTGCAAACGAAACTGCACCATGAGGCTTAGACCTCAAGAAACCTAGAGCACACGAGTACATCTACATCCCAATAGAATCTAAACACGAAAGGGCCAAAGGCATCGAAGCATCAATATATCCCGCGGAACGACCGCCACGCGAATTTATTATTGTTTCCACTAAAACGTTTGCATATCTGCAGTAAAAGTACACAAGACATAATAGTACATAAAAGACGAGTGGTGTCGTAAATAATATGAGCTTCATGACATTATCTCGACGGAACTTCCGGGCCGATGTATTAGGGAAATAAGTCGCTCTATGCTATGCGCGGAGGAAATTTAGGAGATAAAATTCGGGATTGACTTTGAAACTAATATTGTCGATATAAACATAATCTAGCTTAGCACTTTCAAATTAGACCAAACTTGAATCGTAGACTTAACTTTGCCATTATTTAATTTAATTTTATACCATAGAAGGATTAACAGTTTGGACCCATTCTGAAACCAATCAAATCTTTTTTGTTTTACCCAAGCAACCTTATAAAATTTAAATGTGTATTATATACAATTATTATTTATTTATGAGTAAAATATTTAATGACCACAATAATACTTTTCCAAGAGTTGTCTCGTTTTAGGAACTAATAGTATAAAAATAAATTAATATATTAAGTATTAAAAATTATAAAACATCTTAAGTAACAAAAAGTAACTTGAGAAATAAAACCTAAGAATTAAGGTTGCCGTGAATAAATCACGTACTCTTTTACACTTTCAATATTCAAATGTTCATTAAGTTCGCAAAATGACCTACATAATTTGGGCTTGCTCAAACGTTTCAAGTGCTGTAGATTTTTGCAGAAATGGGGCTAAGATTTTTTATGGAAAGAAAGTGTAAGTTGAAGAAACCATTCATCTAGGTCATGGATAACATTCTGGAAGTTTTTCATCTTGACCACCATAAAAATTAGAGATGGGTTAATGTTTTTGCTTCAAATAAAATATTTGAACTAGAGACGTATTAGGCTTTAATTCAAATTTTCCATGAAAGATGCTAATCACAGTTTATTCTACGAGTATTACATCCATTTACTAACAACATTTGAAATAAAAATAAACAAGGCTTTTATTCCATGTAGATCGATAAAATACTATAATACAATGATAAAAATAGAGATATATAAAAAAATATTGCAATATTAGTGTCTTAAAATATATATTACAATATTTTTATTATTTTTATTACTTACAACATTATTTCACTAGAAAATAATTATACAAGTTCAGAACAAATATTATTCTGAAATAATATATACAACATCGACAAACATGTTGTTAAATTCTCCTCTGAACATGAAAAATATCACAAAAAATCGTACCACCATTTTTAAATTAAAATATGTACCTCATGCAGAAAAAGCAGCGCATACAAATGATCTAATTACCTTTTAAAGCCTTTACAGAAGCGTTAAAACTCAATTCACACAGCACAATCAAAGTAAGCAAAGGCGTCCTTCAAAAGCGACACTCTAGCATGAAATAAAAATGCTAATTCGCCTTTGATCCCGAAGTAATTACAAAAAGGCAAAAAATACCTATTGCTTCACACTACACTGCTTTACTATAATCGTATGCGTTCCTGTTGGTGCCCAATTTTGCATCACAAACGAGCTCTCGTTAGGTATTCGGGCTACTGCGAGCGGGAAGTTGAGAAAGAAGCGATAATATTCCGGTTCGCGTTTGTTATCACTTGAAAGCCACTTCTTTCGTTCGTTTTCTTCTCTCTTTCTTGACTGGCAACGCTTTGTTGATGCCTTTCGTGTTACTGAATAATCTAACATTTTAACAAAAAAGAACCGACTTCAAATGAAGTACATCCAATAAAAAAAGAATCATCGAAATCGGTTGGCGTGATATTGAGTTATTCGTCCATTTATCTCGCACATACTTAATGCAAATTTAAGACTTATATGCTATTGACATGGATGAAATTGTCAGATCTCGCTCAAATTTATGTGGGACCACACAACAAGTACCAGCTTTCGATTAAAAAAAGAATCATCAACATCGGTTTACCTAGTCCAAAGTAAGTTTTTTTGAAGTCGAGTGGTCACAGTCACATTGCATATTACTAAGAGAAATTGGTAATACCTGGTGCTGCTGTACTCAATTCGGAAGGCGTTAACACTTAAGTGGTAAACGCGCCAACTCAGAGTCACCCATTGAGGTGGCCTAGAGTCTAATCAACCACGCTATAATATTCCACTTATAAAGCTTAATTGCATTGACGTGTCTGTAAAATTTACAAAGTAACTATTGTACTGACCTACTATAATTTTCATGAAAATTCACAATTATAATTAAATTCTTCATCACAATGTTCTATGTGGAATTGGATACCTTGAGGAATTCTTGCACGAAACTTTATACATAACTTCTCACTTTTTATTTTTAATGGCGGTGGCGAAGAAGACCACTGCAAATTCATAAAAATTGTCACAATTATGAGTAATTTTAACATTTGAGGAGTTCCCTCAATTCTTATGAATCCCATCGTCACATCTGAATTTTGATGAATATGTGATTAATTTGAAAGTACAACCTTTCAAATAAAAATTATCCAAATCTATTGATATTAACGGAGTTCTGTCAAACAAAGACAAAAAAAAATCAACTGAATTTAGATCATCCTACTTTTCTTCAAGTCTTTTTAAAAAGCAAGACAACTTTTCTTCTATTACATTACTAATTATCTAGTCCCACGTAGTTCATCGCATCGTCAGCGATGAAACAGTCCCAGTTTTTTTTCAACTAACGTACGTAAAAATAGTAAAAGCAATATTCGCTTCTGGATTTTAGGTTTTTGGTTGATTTGCATGTTTCTGCGCCAACAGCAAAGGTATTTCGTGCCTACATTAATATTAATGGTTTTATTATATTGCCCTCGTGGGTCCCAAATGGTCTATCTACATGTAAAATAGCCATAAAAGGCGGAATAATATAATATGGCACTGTACACTTACAATAAAATTGCGGAGAATATGAATATGTTTGTACAATCTAATAGCGATCTTTTATAGTGAGTACAAACTCTTTCATTTCATACATTGGAACAAGGAGATGCTTTTTATTAAACAGCCACACTACTCGTGTTCCGGCTCGGGGCTTGAGAGCCAGTGCTTTCTTTATTTTCCTTCCTTCTCTCTCTTGGCCGGCATCGCATCAGTGATGTCTTTTGTGTAGCTGATGTCCATGGGCGACAATAGCCACTTACCATCAGGTGGATTAAATCGACAGCTCGTTTTGTCTACTTCCATAAAAATACCAGCTGATGCGATACATCAACTACAAGCTATTGGCATGCATGTTCACAAATACACATGAACAGATTACATATTATCTGTCACATGTCTGTTCGAAATCGAACTCAAGCCCAACCAAGTACCCTTAAAGCTTGTCCGACAGCAGGTAGTCAAAACGCAGGCCATTCAAGCATTATTCAAACACAGTTCAAGTAATCTTCCTAAATATACTATTGTTTTTCTTACTTACGTATCCTTGTTAAAGGTTGCCTGGAAGAAATCGCTATGTTAAAGCCGCCAATTGTTTTGTACTTCCATCTTAACTGTCATTCTTGTACGATTGTATATGTGGTGTGAAACAATAAAAAGTTATCTATCTATCTATCTATCTACCTAAATTCTAAACTATTACGTGTATTCTATACAGTACTGTTTATCTTGATACTGCTAATAGGAATATGGGACCGATTTTACGGTTATCCGAATCGAATCAGATATTTAATTACGATCCGGGCTCCTCAATTATCGGTTAATACGCTACATTGGCAAAATTGTGTATTGGATAAAGGTTTAATGGATAGAAAAGAAACGTTTAATGG
>OZ010696.1:13281186-13303991 GCA_963932265.1 Thymelicus lineola | reverse complement strand
AAAAGCCTATACAGTTCTATGCAGGCACTCCGGGAAATATAGTTAATTAATCACAATAATGACCAGTTAGTTAATCGACCCAGTTGAACAACGGTAACTCGGCCGAATACATCTAGGGCATTACCGAACCTTACAGACCCAATACTACGGCTCACCGCATTAAAATAGCTTAACACAATTCAAATCTATTATCAAGCCTTAAGGGCGGGAATAGTTCAGCTTACAACAAATACCAGGGTGGTACTAGTCACTATGAAGGCCCACTGTCCACTCGCTACATCCTCTTTGGGGTAAATATCACTAGGTAACTAACCCAAGGGTCCTACGGAACGGTCGTGGAGGTGGGCGACGCCAGTGCACGAAGCACGGGGCGTCGACCACGGCGTCACGCCGACGGACAGCCATCCTGGCTTCCTTTATGAAAATCACACTAGGTTACACCATTCACTATTTGATAAACTACCGCGTAGAAGAGAAGGAGTTTAACGATACCTGTTTAGGGAGGTGTCAAAAGCTTGGAGAGCAGTCAGCCACGAACACAAACGGGACGCCGAACAGACGCAGCCGGGGCACCAGCCACACAAATCGTGCCACACCACACCCGCGTGGGGTGGACACGGAGCACACAGACACAGTCCTGAAAAGATTCCGCACATTAACCACTACACTTCGAGACTACCACGATATCCCGTCGGAAAATTCCAATTAGAATCCCCGGGACTTACCAGAGACAGCCGGAGACACCCACAAGCAGGTGCACCGCGTTTTAACAGCACAGACAGATCACCACAGTTCGCAACCCAGCTCAGCACAGCTCAATCCCGGAAAAAGAAGAAGGCCACGCCCGGGGCTACCGCTTTTTATATCGCGTCGCCTCTCACCAAAAGCCAACCAATCGCTATCGTCCCCGTAAGCGGAACCAAATTTCGGCTCCAAAAAAAGCCTCGAGAGCGCGCGAACAGTCAGAGTTCACAACACAAAAATGCAAGAATGCACTTAATTGCACTTAACTTGAGATCAATTCTAAAACGTCACTACGAAAGGAAGTTGTACACAAATACCGAAGACCAGCGCCAATCCTATACGACTCCGACCACAGACACCACAGACTATAAAGTCCCCATTAATGACTCAACCACAGACCAAAAACAAGCGTATAGAATGTTTTAATATTTTATTATTCCAACGAAACACTATCCTTTTTATGAAAATTACAAACTATAAAAGTCCTGAAATTCCAATAAACAAAATATACCAACATTCGACACAGACAAGAGGCTGAATGAACCACCGACTATATAGAACAGAGCGAACTAACGCGCCAAGTTTCAAAGTGACTCGAACGGCGTGCGATGATTGGTCCATTCATCCGACGACATCCTCCGTTCACTCGAGTCGAGCTGTCAAGCCGCTCGGTCCGCCAAACGTCATTAGGTTCCCAATGTCACTGTCAGTCCTCTATGTCAACAGGCTTGTCACTAACTCCAATTGTAAACAAAAGTATGAAAACATTTAAGATTTAAGTTAATTAATTAAAATTAAAGTAAGGATGGAAGTGGAACAAAAACAATTCGGTCCCGTGAAGAAGTTGATGATCTCTGTGTATGATGTCCAGGGGAATGTCCATTGCTCAGGTCAGTAAATAAAACAGGTGTTACATTACCATCAGGTGGATTAAATCAGCAGCTCGTTTTGTCTACTTCCATAAAAAATACCAGCTGATGAGATACATCAACTACAAGCTATTGGCATGCATGTTCACAAATACACATGAACAATCACATATTATCTACCACATGTCTGTCCGAAATCGAACTCAAGACCAACCAAGTACGTTTAAAGCTTGTTCGACAGCAGGTAGTCAAAACGCAGGCCATTCAAGCTTTATTCAAACACAGTTCAAGTAATCTTCCTAAATAAACTATTTTTTCTTACGTATACTTCATATAGGTTGCCTGAAGAAATCGCTATGTAGCGATAAGGCCGCCAATTGTTTTGTACTTCCATCTTAACTGTTATTCTTGTACGATTGTATAATATGTGGTGTGAAACAATAAAGAGTTATCTATCTATCTATCTAACTTCTAAACTATTACGTGTATTCTATACAGTACTGTTTATCTTGATACTGCTAATAGGAATATGGGACCGATTTTACGGTTATCCGAATCGAATCAGATATTTAATTACGATCCGGCTCCTCAATTATCGGTTAATACGCTACATTGGCAAAATTGTGTATTGGATAAAGGTTTAATGGATAGAAAAGAAACGTTTAATGGGTGTATAGATTTTGCGTTCGATTCGATTTAGGGGCTACAAACAGTTTAAATAAATGTATGTTATATTTTGTGGATATTAACATTATGCATAAACGTTAAACAGGGATCAAAAACACGATCAGAAATATCTTTTTTGACATTTGGCTTTTTTGACGACCCGCGTAGCGCAATGGTTACCATACCGGATCGCCGCGCCAAGGGTCCTGGGTTCGATTCCCAGCGAGGCGGAAATTTGAATGATGAGTTTGAATTTCTATTCTTGGTCTGGGTGTGAATCTCCTTGTCTTGTGTGTTGTCCATGGCACCCACGACACAGGGAATCCTAGTGTGAACTATGAGTGTGAAGCGTTATTTATATTTAATATCCGGATGACCGAGCTTTGCTCGGTTTAGTGTTGCTTAACAACGCCATTTACTGAAGTAGCTTTAGTATTGCTACTTGCCAATAGATGTCAGGAAGAGTATATTGTAGAAGTTTATCATTGCCTGAAAACACCGATAAAACGACATTTTCTAAAAATGAATCCTAGCTAGATCGATTTATCGCCCCCGAAACCCCCTATATACTAAATTTCATGAAAATCGTTGGAGCCGATTCCGAGATTCCAATTATATATATATATATACAAGAATTGCTCGTTTAAAGGTATTAGATTTATTTATTTATTTCTTTCACTTTTTTCCATACAACAATTCGAAGATAACAAGTGACACAAAAACTTTGATCTCTCATTGTCATCAGAAAATTTTTTAGCGTAGTGGAACACGCTGGGTATCCACTAGTTTAGCATAAATAAGAATCCTTCAGTAGAATACATTGTAAATGTCAATCTCAAAAACAACTGAAACAAAATCCGTAAACCAACCAATAAGATTAACTAGGAGTTTCGTCTCTTTAATATCCTTAAGTGGAAGAGAATAATTGTACAAAGAACCGTAGAAAATCCTCGGCACTTTGCGAAAACCACCCTTAAATAAATGAAATAAAATTTTCGGGAACAAAGTAGACATGAATTTATTTAACTTCCTTAAATCGTTTCTTAAATTCGGATCAGTAACGAAAAGTAGAATTGGACTAAATTATCATAATAACAAGGTTCTGTTTAAGAAAGCACGCTTCCAATTTTTATGGAGCAATTAGCAATTAACGAACTCATTAGGAATGCTGGTCAGGTAACGCTATTAAGGAAATAATTGTGTATGAATAAAAGATAATATTCGCTAGAATAATATTATGCCAAAGATGTTTTTGTAGCTTATCTTTTTGGTCTATTAAGAGTAAAGTGTACGACGTACGTACAAGTTAGTGCGATATATACTTCGACTATTTACTACCTAAATAGTATTCAAAAGCTTATTTGTAAACGTTACAGCCTTCGATGCTTTTTTAAAAAAGTTATAGAAGAATTAATTACAATTATCTACTAGTGATGTTTATGTAGCTTAGAAGCACGAGATGTTACGAATTTTACAACCGAGTTAAATGCGAATTATTTTCTGCACATTATTTATTATATTAAAACTGATATTGTATCGTTTCCAAATTTAAATATACCACAGACATGTATCAGTCTGTGAAATATACACATTATTATACATCACCATATCAATGATATTGGACTAAATAAGCCATCACCAAACAATTTATGCAACAAGACTTCGATGCTTTTGAAAAAATCGATATCTTTTTTCGAGAAACTACAAGAACCACGATGTTTCAGTGAAAACTGTTAACATTTATGTTTCTTGTATCTGTAATGAATCTGTAATACAAAAGCTGGTTGTTTCCCAAACGAAATAAAAATAAAAATAAAATAAAATATTCACTCGCTTAGTGTTATACCGATTATATACAGATCTATGCAGGAGTAACTGAATGAATGTTCTGCAATAAATTTTCTGCACGAGTTCAGTGCCAGCTTTGCATGCGATTAAAAAATTTTTAATCGATCTATCGCTTCGGATATTAGATTATTCTCGTCCACCCCTGTACCAGTGATATTGGACAATGCAGGAACTTCTGAATTGATTGTACTACAACCAGTTTCCACGTAACGAGTTCGTGCTAGGATGAGTTTTCAATTTCCAACGGGATATCCGATGGCTAATGATGGATACATTTTCGATTTGCGTTTTAATCTCACGGTATTAGTATCTATTTATGAAATCTAGTTTGTTGTTGTATTAGTAAATAGTATAGTAGTAGCCTAGTAGTAAGTATTGTCCATGCATTTAAATACCAAAGGCATCATTGATTCGCATGACGTTGAGTACCAGCCATAAAGGTATCAAATTTTTGACTTTACCTAAACTTCTAATTACTGGTTATAAAACTGGGCAACGCATCTTTTAATTTAAGGTCATCTGGCTTTTAATCAAACAACTTATTAAGGATAACATTCTGGTGGTAATGTTTTATATCTTTCTCTCTTTTTTCTTTCTTAGATGACAACGCATCTGTAACGCCTTTGGTGCTATTGACGTCATTGTTCGACGGTAACAACTTACCATCATGTAGTTTGTCAACTGGTTTGTTGGCTACTTACATAAAAAGTTTAGCTAAAAATTATTTTACCTCATGAATTTCCTATTTCTCAATATTATCTTCATCTTTATACTAATTCTTTAAATTGTCGTGAATTTTGATTTGCTACTCTTCCACAATTTTTAGAGGAATACTCCGAATATCAAAAAGTCTATCAACAGTGCAACAACCCGAACATACCCCGTACGTATATACATAGAGCGTTGAACTTCAATTTGAACGATGACAGCTCGAAATACGTAGTTATTGGTAAATGTTGACGGCTACTGGATTTTAAATATTGCCATATTTACTCTTGCAGGTTCAAAGTTTAAATCTCAGAGGTGAATTCAACATTTTGTTTACTTTTTTATGCATATGTGTATGCAATATTTGCGAAAACTAAAAATGTTTTCATAGTTATCTGTATAGAAAAGTACTGACTCGTAGATAAACAGAAAGTAAAAAAGAATAGTTCTTCAATTATTTTTAGATTAGTGTAACTCATTTAAGGGAAGAAACCTTTCTCGCCATGCGTCATTTTTGGATTGAAGTCAGACGTGAAGATACTTAAGAATAATTTAAGAATAGACTTACTAAAGAGCGGTACATAAAAATGGTCACAAGAGACATTTAACCATACAATTTTATTATCACAAGAGATTGTTTTATCCCCTGTAATAAGTAAAACTGAGGGAACGAAATTAGTCCCATCAAGAGTTCTGCTTTAATTCACACCTACTCGTAGTTGCGATGAGACGCTGCATTTGAATTTATAATTCGTCAGGTCGCAACCCCTCCGGGTTACCTCTCAGTCACGTCACATGTTTTCTGGAAGTGGAACTATATGTTGGAAAATGTAACGTAACTTGTAAAAGTTGAACAGAAGCCTATTATGAACTTTTAATAAACCATTCATGTTCCAGGCAATTCATTTCTCGGGCTTTAAACGACGTGTGATTGGCTAAAAAGTGTCACGTGACCGCTTTCGTAACACGAATTTGACGTTCACCCTGGAACTTGGCTGGAATGAGTTCATAATATACCGCCTGTACTTTTTAATTAACAAGGTAACTAGCACAAGAACTTAATAATTATGCACTTAAATTGAGTAATTAACTTGACCACCGACAAAAATTTAACAACAGTAGTTAAGACTAAGGATTATGAAACAAATGAAGAAATAGTCATTTAAGTCACTGACATGATTGGAAGATAAAATAATAAGATCACTGGACTGGATAAATAAAGATTGTATAGGCGTTGGCTGGGATAGGCACATTTGTAAAAAAATACTGTTAGTTAAATAATCATAGCAGTGTACCTATAGGACAGGTATTGGGCGAAACGTAGACTTTATCAGTGACCGTTCCAGATTCACGTGGATAATTATTTAATTTATCTCTTATAAGACGGTGATTACTTCTGGTTTTAAACCTGCTGATCACAGAGACATCATTAAATATGTGCCGTTTGTCTGTCAGAATGAAGTCCATTTTGAAATATCGTTTTAAAATGAGCAATAAATAATTAATTCATACGTTACTAATAAATTATATTTAATTCATACGTAATACTTACACTGCAGTCTTTACATTTTTTAATTCCGCAGCAAAATAGTCAGCGATATTATTGAAGAAAAGTGCAACAATAAATACTTTCATCTTAGGTATGTAGGTTGCTGTTATCAGCTAGCGCAAAATTTTACTCCATTTTGAGACTTAAAACGAATATTTATGCCAAATTATTAAATAACTACTTACTTCCCAAACAACTAAATTATTGGAAAGAAAATAATACCCAGAAAATGTAAAACGTGAATTGCAACGAGTGGATGAAGCCGTGTAATACTAGTGTCATTGCGTGTGACGTCATCAAAGTTGTAACTAATCACAGGTTGTAATAAACTATTATATTTTATTTCCGTGTTATTTGCGAAAAATACATTTTACTAAAAATAAAGTAAAATATGTTTTAGCGCTATTATCTGATAGGATGACAACAATTTGTAGTATTTTCAATGTTGTTAATTAATTTAATGGTATAATTGATTAGTTATCAATTAAATCATTAAATGATAATATTAAAATACTGCAAGTACACAATGATAGATAGATCATTCATATCGATTGCATATCAATTTTTCTACCAAAAAAATGTTACTCAACCAAAGTGTGCTCCAGAAATACGAACAAAGTAATTGGCAAACAAGTTGTAGAATCCAACAAGTGTGGTCGAGAGATTCATCAATCAACTTTATGGACAGTCGACGTAAGCAAACAGTAGCGGTTAGTCAATCATACGAGGAACATGGATTGAAGAATGTACGATATCTGTATAGTGGAAGTGAATTGGACGATCTTGGTCAAACATTTGGTATAAAGCGGGTATAAGAAATAAAGTAATGACGATATCCTCTTTCATGGAAAGAATGGATGTTGGGTGAATGATTTTGTATTTAAAGAGGATATGTAGAAAAGGTTTAATATATTTTATATAGATTGCCAATGATGCTTATGAATGAGGATTCAAAATCTAGAAGTTTATTAATCACAAACAAAATTATATTTAATTTCCTACCTCTTATATCTACTATCGTACTAAAAAATTGATCATCTTTATTAAATTAAAAATCTTTTATTGATCGGTAATACAGCTACACAACATAAAATACTTTTACATAAAATCATAAATTAACATTAAACGTTTTATGAAACGGCGTCATCGTTTCGAACCAAAAAATACTAACCTTAAAATAAACCTAAAATACTTAAAAGAAAATGAAGCTTCAGTGAAATATTACGCTCAAATAATTACATAACGCGGTATGTATAAAGGATCCCTCCTTTGAGGGTTGAATTTTTCAATTTTAATTAACACAGCACGCCTTATTTTCCATAAAGACGGGAACACGATGATACTGCAAAAGCCATTTATAGAAGTGACAAATGGTTTTGATTAATGAAATATTCAACTCTTTTAACTTGGTACCCTTGGTTTAAGATAACCTGATTAGAATAGACGAGGGACGGAATATATTTTACGATCGTATATTTGGGTCAACTTCTCTTAATATATGAACAACATTTTTCGTATATAATGGGTATAATAAAAGTATAGTCAGCTATAGGCAGCTTACGGTAAATGGTCTCTTCGTAACGCCAAAGACATTATAAGTATATTTTTGGCCAAGAACTACTGGCTCTCAACACTGAAAATGAAAGTCTTGTAATAATTAGTTAGGCCACAACCTATTGTGTCATATACTCTAAATTTTAGTTTGTGCACAGGAATATGGCTGCCTATTAAGTCCCATTAAAAATCGTCTTTTGAGTTCAAAAGACATTGATCATTTGTTAGTTATTGTCATTAAAATATTCATTTATTTATTGAATATTCATCTTAAGCTAGCTTACAAGGGTGAACATAATGCCTATTTTCATTCTCAAGTACTAGCTCATTACTCATCGTATTAAATACCTTATTAAAATGAAATACATGCCAATATAAAACTACATATTTACACTGTAGCAAAAAGCAAAATTGATTATATAACTTTACATAAAAGTAAATTTTTTAATGATATAAACATAATATTTATTTACATAAAATTTAAATGTTCTGGTTATTTAATTTTCGAAAATATTTCTCGTATACTCCTATATAAAAAACATTTGATTCTTAAAAATTGTTTTAAAACATGTGGCTGAGCTTAGATCCTGTTTGTATAATATTTCTGTAACTAGTAAATTATATTTAAGCTCTTTGAAAAGAAAACTCCGGTAGCAAGTTCATTTTGGAGACTAGATCGTAAAAACTGGGAATAAATAGCTACATTTCGTAGCGTGGAAACGTCTTGAAAAGAATATCTATTCTGTAAACTTACGAAATACGAGCTAGAGCGTTAAGTTTCTCTAAAAAAGTTGTATCTTTTATGTATGTTTATTTTTGTTGTGTATTATCTGATGATTACGTGAACCTAAGTTGACGATATTGACGTGATAACGTCTATTAATCCATCTATGAACAAAACTAATTAACACAATTAAGTCAGAAAGGAACTTGCTGAAAAAATGGTTTATTTCAGGAGTTCTAGATGGCGTTGTAGTATAAAGATAAAAGTTTCTAATTATAAGTTAATTTCCAGAGATAATATTATATTCGAGCACTACTTCATCAATGCTTTGTCATGACGTTATCACGTTAAACTACCGTCCGTAAACCGACTTTACAGACAACCATTTTTTTACACATTCTCTGCTTAGCAATGTTCAAAAAACTTTCAAACAGTTACACACCTTTTTTCCTCTGTCAATCAATATTCATTATTTTTGGCATTTCCTAATCCAAACGGATTGACGGATATTTCCGTCAAGTCAGGCCGTACGTCCTTTCGCAGCATAGCACAGAGACCAATAACAGTAAAAAGTTGTTTGGCCGGTTCTTTTAATGTATAATATGAGGCTAATGTGTAGTACTATATTTTTTTTACTCTTTTTGTACATTTATAGTAATTATTTACGTAGTAACGTGTCTGATCTCAGACTATTAACACATCTTTAAAATTCAATCTTGCATAGTCATAATTATGTTTTCCACAAAAAAATATTTTTCATCGAAATTGATCGGATATGACTTGAATTAATAATTAATTAATCATTGTCATACATCTCACATCCCCGGGTAATGTACATAATATACATAAGCTATATTTGATTCCCAAGCAACCACTTCAGTAGATTAACACACATTGATTTGTAATTGACTAATACAAGTGATTAGTCAATTACCGGCTACACCGACCGGATATAGAAACAATCCAATTGGTCAATTAGCTATAAAACTATTGTTCTGGATTTCTTGTTGCTTAGCGCTTATTGACCAATCGCTTTCCGGTGGTAAATAATAGTCTGAAGCAATGTCACGGCATTTTCGTGCTCTGAAGGGCATTCGAACTAGTCGCTACTAGATTTTAGTTGAAATGAACATACGATAAAATATGTTGTGTTGAGAAAAATCAACAATTAAAAAAATATCCAGGATACAACTCGTTTTAGGTGCTATTATTATTTTCTTTGAGTATACTATTTTCTCTATGAATTATGTTGTCCTTGGCAAGCATGATCGGAATTTAATGTCACCTATGCACATAAATGTATTCGTTTAATAATACGTAGCTGTTATCCTGGGTTTATCCCACTAGTCCCGTTGAGTTGTTCAGTGACGGGACAACTGGCACTATTTAGCACATCTGAGTCTCACTTGTCCCGTGGACGTCTGACTTTTGGACAGAAAATCAAAGGACAATAATTTTTTCCATCTATTTCTGTGGTGTCGAATTAAAAAACTGATTGTTGATTTTTTTATTCCGTTGACGAGGTCTAAGAATTTGACAAAGGGATTTCTAGCTCTATCCTGCCCTACTGTTGTCCTACCCTTCTCTAGTGTGTGAATTTAAAGGTTATAATTAAGATGTTAATGATCGAAACGTGATTCGTTTCATACAATGTTTGTACATGTGTACATGTTTGTACATCTGTGAATCAACACGGAAATGTGATTTAATGTACAAATAAGTTTTCATGAAATATAAATTCGAATTAATTGAATTCGTGCTCCGAGTGACATCAAGTGCAAACAATGACGGGTTAAGTTGGTTTGGGGTGGAATTATTGATTTTTTTATATAGAGTCATGAACTTTTGGCAAAGGGAGATCTCCCGCCAGGCGAGGTGTGTTGCCTGGGAGGCGGCCGAGCCCCGACTGACGTTGTCGGAGCATTCGTATATATACTAGCGATCTTTGAAAACTTCGATAGCGTGATTCAGGGCGAAGTGACGTCACCGTGTGACGTGTGTGCGCTGTCGCCACATCACCCCCCTGCTCAGACCGGAGGTCGATACATCTTGCAGTCCGTGCGCCGCGATGATTGCTCAGCCATGTGTGTCCACGGGATGCCCTCTATCCACGGTGAGTCGGGATGGGAGGGTGAGACGACCAATGCAGAGGGCGAGTGATGTGCACTCCAGCCGTCAGTGGAGCCGTCGTGTGGACAGTAGCCGGACGGGGACAGGAAGCGTCTTGAGCATACGCTGCGATGAACCCGATGAGCTTGTGTGGCTGGTGATGAGACTGCGGGGAGATGTCGCTGCTGTCCGTCGGGTGTGAGCGGTGAGGTGAGGGGGAGTGATGCCTGCTGCCGCTATCGGTGCTCAGAAGGGACGTGTTCTTGTCGAGGGTCACCAGTTTGGCAAAGGGAGATCTCCCGCCAGGCGAGGTGTGTTGCCTGGGAGGCGGCCGAGCCCCGACTGACGTTGTCGGAGCATTCGTATATATACTAGCGATCTTTGAAAACTTCGATAGCGTGAATCAGGGCGAAGTGACGTCACCGTGTGACGTGTGTGCGCTGTCGCCACAAACTGGAGCGTTCCATTACGGTCCTCATCGCTAAAGAGTGAATGATAATATACATGATTAATAAGCCACGTCTGGTACGAAACGCCGAAGTGTTAATGAAAATCATGAAAACATCCTTTAATTAACATTGGAATTATTAAGCGTATGTTGGTTTGTGGTTAATAAATGTGTATTGTATATTTTGTAGTAATCATTACTTCATTTGTTTCAGGTAAGTACGAGTGCACTAAAGACCACGACTCGACTATGGTAAAGGTTACAACGATCTATAAATAATTATAGTCATAATTTATAACCAATGGTTAGTACTATATACTTACTTAATTTACTCGTGATAAAAAATATGAAGATATTTTGTTCTTATCTTCGACGTTGTTAATCCTATAAATTACTGTATGCCCAAAACAATTCTATCCTGAAATCATTCATAAAATCTCTTCTTTGAATATACAAAACGAACTCAATAAGGTACGAATTTATGAAAGTATTAGTGACTAACTCAAATGTAATAAGTTCTTTCATGACCTGAGTGTTTTCGACATCGCCTGTTAAGCTGTGCTGTATTAATAACATACTGGATCGATGGTTTGACTTCAATTCCTGTTTAATGCAAGGAAATGCTTGATTTTTAACTAATTTCCAAAAAAAGGTTCTCGAATAGTGTGTATTCTTTAAAATATTCGACGAAATTTTTTATTTATTTTAAAGAGTTGTCTAGAGAGGTCCCATATTTATCATAAATTCTGATAAAGGGATCCACGAGGAATTCAGGGATCTGCTCAAATATTATAGGTTCACATTATGACGATTTTTGACATATTACGAGTATGTTCCGCGGATACCGTTTCCTTGAAGTTATGTTTTAAACGCCTTCAAAAAGGAAGAGGTTCTATGTTCCACTGTGTATTTTTTTTTAGGTAAAAAATTTGATACTTGCATCATCATCATCTTGATCATTCATCTATAGACCTTATTAAATCGATAACCTAATCGACACAAGTCAAGTATAGAGGTATGTATTTTCTATTCTATACTTCCATACAAGGCAGTGTATCTAAATGGCCACAAAATAAGATTAGCCGCAATGTTCACGACGCTTTCTTTGTGACTGTGGTAACAATGCCGTACTCCGACTGTCGTATATTTTTGTCGCCTATTGTCGTTGGACGAAACTCTCTTATTTATGTAATAATATTTTATTACGAGAGCTTCTTCGTCGAATTATTGTTATAGTGCTGTGTTTGTTTACATTATGCAAAGTCTGGCAGTAATTTTGAGTCTATGTTAGTTTGGACGAAGATACAATAAAATTAATATTAAAATTACTGAACGGGTTGACTACCACTAACCTCTGGTGGACTATGCTCCAGGCCTGCTCATAAGGAGATACCCGTGGTGGGTCATTAATGGGTTAATAGGATAATTATGTTGTTGTCCAGTGGCTTTACGTATTCTCTGAGGCACGAATGCGCTCAAGAAATTATATTAATTGGCGCCACCAAACCGGTTGAATTTCTGTTGAAAGGAAGTATTGAGATGAACTTCCTCAATTATAAATGTCACTAATACCGTTACATCAAAACCCAAAATTACTCATTCAAACTTTAAATGGACTTATCAGATTCTACTATTATTGGCATCGATAGCAATACAAAGGGTCTGCTATCCAATTCTAATTCCTATTCCAATCCCAAAACTTATCGAATCGTCATTACATCAAAATTAACAGGGGTGTCCAAAACCGTAACGCTTGTAAAATTATATTGGAATAGATTCTGTGTTATGGCTGACAGCTGTGAAACCCTGGGTTGGTGTAGTTAATAGTATCCGCATTGATAATAACATTTCTATATGGTTCTACACTGATATTAGATATTTGATTACTGATACTCGTGTTTTACTAGGTTAAGTAATATTAATACTAATTAGTTCTAGACACACTGTTACTATACTCAAAATTATCTAAGAACGCATTAATGATAGTTGCCATTTATTAATATGAACCAACGTCTTGTACGTAACATCTTGTACGTACGTCTTTGAGCAAAATGGAATAATTATTTAATTGACATGAATAGTTGGATACTTACAAACAAAAGATTTTGCCAAAATTTGTTAAAATCCCTATTCGTACTGTATCGTATTCGTATTGACGTTATTTATAAATCATATTAAACGTTATAATCTAGTAAAAATCTCATCACATCATAATTTATGCAAAATTGATTAAAAGAATAAGGCGTCGAATCAATGTTATATGAAGATGACAAAATCTACACTGACGTTAAGTGATGTGACGGCATGAAGCCACTTATAAAACCATAATAATCGATACAATACTATTTAATAACCGAAACTTAAAAAAAAAATTATTTTATTTCTTTCTTTGTGTTTAAAAATTAAACAATTTAATTTCTTCTCTTCTATAAGAACATGACCAAAAGTCTTTATTACGATAATCTCTAACCGCAGCCATTTGAACTGATTAAAATACGGTCAGAATATTAATTATTCAACCGAAACCCAAATTTCATACGCTGGATGCGGCGCGGACGAATTAACAGTGAGTTTTTTAGGAAAAAAATATTTTATTATAGTCGTAAATACATAATTATTGAGCGTCTAGGTATGGTAAAGTAACTTAAGTAGCTCAATGGAGGCAGTATCATTCTAGTTACTTGTGGATATCTAAATGTTTCGGTTTTTAGAATTTACAATTTAATTATTGAATCGATTAGAAAGTCTTACAATTTTGAATCGATTTGTTGCAAAAATTGATTCTTTCGTGAATCGATTTTTTTTGTACATCTCTAGTGTCACTGCGATGACAAACGACAAATATGCATTCTTAGTTCGTGGGGACTATAGTACTAGATTGATACGTTAATATCTTACAAACAACGGTATCTAACATTAAATCTAAAGCTATACACGATCAAGTGTACTTGTCAATTATGAAGTTTGATTTGATGCGGCATCCAGTTTGCATGAGATAGCTATATGGCCAGATAGCCATACCGTGGCCATACACCGTCAATTTTACTGGATGCCGCGTCAAGTCCGCTGTAAACTTGAGAAGTATACTTGATCGTGTCTGGCCAGCATAATAGCCGTAGCGCGGTTATTCCATAACACAAATTAATGTAATTAATGATTCCGATGGCTTCATTATAATGGTTCGTCTAATAATTTATTATAATTATGATTTAATTAAACATTCCTTTGATGAGTCTTAAAACCACTTACAATAGTAAAGTTACCTGAATATACTGATTAATAAAACAAAACTTCTCAAGGTAGCTAAGTTTTTATTTACCTTATATGTCTGTTGAATCACAGAAGTTTATTTATGTGTTCTGTATGTTTGGGGAACCTCAATGTTCTCATACGATAATCAAAATTTTACGAGTCCTACATATATTCAAAAGCCAGCGCGTCTTAAAACTACATAAAGATCCTCTACTTTCAAAATGAACGTGGGGGCACGTTGTATTATTTTTAGAAGATGTTAGAAGACACACATGTTAGAAGATGTTAGAGACATGTTAGAAGATTTTAATGGTAATATTTGGGAAATCTAATATGTAAAAATCTCGTGTAACGGTGTTTGTGGTCGAACTCCTCTGAAACGGCTCGGCTGATTTTTATGAAATTTTTGTGTACATTTGGTAGATTTGAAAATAGGTTGTAAAGTATATTTCACTATGATATTAGGATGCCCCTATATCTAGATATAGTGTATATACGGCAGAACAACATTTGCCCGGTCAGCTAGTTTTCAATAAAAAATAAATAACATTTTATATCATTTTATATTGCCAGAAACCAGATTTTCATATATTGCCAGAAACCCGTTTTAACAATAACATAACGAGTTTCCAGCTTTATTTTTAAAATAGACGATCTCTAATAATAATAGATGGGACAAACAAGTGTAAGCAAGTGTGTGTTAGGGTAAACAAGTGGAATTTAATCGGGTGATATTACTAAAATTTTATCTGTTATCACATCGGGATAATATGAAATTCTGAGTGCCAAATGGGAATACTGTATTTAATAGTCGTAGTGGAAATATCAATAAATACGAGAATTATAATGCATTGTTGCTGGCGACAAATCGCAGTTATTAAATTTAAAATCTAATGGATTGAATGTTATACCGTTTGGTATTTCGATATACTAGCAGCTAGATATTTAAGTCTAAGTTCATTTTAGTGACGTTCTTTTAAATGTTAAGGGAACAAAATAGGATTAATATTAATTCAGAATAGGCTCATTGGACGGCTAAATATGTAAATTAAGTTTCGACGGACCTATCCTTATTTTAAAAACCATAAAGACTTCAACAGATGGTCTTTTATTATTAACAGCTTAAATAATTAACTTGACTTTAATATCTGTTGTACAGTGTACAGTCTGAAACAAATCCATTTCACGTTTACGAAGCTTGCAAGGATACGTAATAAATTACTAAGACCTTCAAAGTTCAAATCGAAAATGGAATTTGTGGCGTGGAAACAATAAATTGTCATTAACATCGTCGTAGTCTGCGGCGTGTACACGAATTTTGGCCAAAGGAATCTGAATCTTAAAGGCATTGCAGAGGAGGTTATTCAGGAAGCAATCTTAGTTTCAGAAGGAACCAAGAAAAATAAGATATTGTTCTTATCTTTAAGGAAATTTTGACGTATGTTGGCTGCCGTTAATCTTGGAAAGTGGCTGATGGATTCACTAAAAAATTTTATACGAGATAGTACTTTAATGGGAAAGTGTTTTATTACACTTTTTATTACCAAAGTTCGTACGGAACGTTTTGGATTTTTTTAATAAGGTTACACCCTCAATGGAGTGTTATCACAGAATACTTATTAGTACCTATTGGTACAGAAGAGTCGAACCGCAAAATATTTAAATAAATAGCGCCTCTTGCTCTGACACAATAAAGTGTAATTCAGGTCGCCCAGTGCTAATCGTTAAATAGCTAATTTTGACATCTACGACCGGCGTGGCGCAACGGTACGTGTCAGCCCTTCTGAAATTGACCCGACAAGTCGAACGCGGCACGTACTTGTAACATAACACCAAAAGTGTGGAGTGCACCAGGCCTGGTATTATAGAAAAGTTAAAAATTGAACGGCGTAAGTAGACTAATATCATAATTTATTATTATTCTCGACAGCATTACAAATAATATTATACGTATAGAACTCTTTTTAGACATAACATTAGGAAAAATATATCTTCCTCGCAAAATTATTAAGGTTTATCTACACTGCCGTCATACCCTTTAAGGCACTAAGTCTATCTAAATTAAGAGCCTTAATATTCGTCTCAATCCCAGCGTGTAATTTAAATCTTAGAGGATAAAAGATAAACCTCCACCGCGTCATTCGCAATCCTTCAAGTTGGGCTTATAAGCAAAATAATTGCCTGAGAGAGGTACGATACTTAAACTTAACGTTGAGAGCTCAATGTATACTCTATTATAGTCCTTGTCGGAACCCGTTTGCATTATAATGGAATATTAGATTCCGCCATAAACCTCCTCCATTTCACGACACGTCCGTTAGAATTTGACCTCCAAAGCCTCTCATCACGCTAAACATGAACTGTGGAAAGTTACAGGTTTTTGTCAGCTACGAAGATACCATAGCTCATAGCTTAAATAATTTTGAATTTCTTCTAAGCATAATTACTCCGCTACCTTTTGATTAGTCTTCTTCTTCATAACAAGTCTAAGGAAGTGGTGAATACTGCTGACAAAATGTTTACTGGCGTTTAAGTAGCTACCTACTAACAAGCAAACAACCCGCTTGGCAAGAGGAAAGCTTCTACCATTTTGGACTGAGCTGTCCTAGGAATTCTAGAAGAAACAAATTTAGATAACTCTTAGACTATTTTTCAATGGAGAAAGATAGTTTCTTTTAATTCTTCATAACTAAATACATATCTCGTTATACTCGTATTTGATAATGCTTTGCCTGCATCGAGGAGCGCAGCTTCTTTATACAGACATCTTTATTGAAATAGTCAAAAGATGTTTCGTTACAAAGTGTTGTTACTGTTAGAGCGTCGAAGTACTTAACCGAAAAATTTAATTAAAAATTTCAGTAGCTACGGCTCAAACTTTCCGTCGCTAAAACACTTGAAAAGCAGCGTAAACTCTTAAAAGCATTTAAGAAAATAGACACTATAAGTTAGTCGAACTCTTTCGTAATAAAGGAAAATATAAGTCGGTTGTAAAATTCGGTTTTTCAGATGGAATTCTTCTGATATTGCTTTTATAAGTTTTGGTAAATTTCAAAAACGCTAGCTACAATCTATTGTTATATTCTATATTGTATGTGTATGTTTTGTATGTGTGTAAGTGTATGACTAAATTAAAAATTACTTCATGGAAAGATAACCTCACGGAAGAACATGCACACCGTTCTAATATGTTACAATAAAATTACCAAAATTATAAATACATAAAACTAACTACATACATAACCCTTCTCTATTTAATCTCTATGAGTAATTAACAAAGTTGAAATCTAAATCTCTTAAATAATTTTTTCTCCTTCCCCGAAACAGCTTAACAGCTTCTAATTCAATCTTCTCTACAGCACAGAAGTACTCAGAAAATTTCTGTCTACAGCTGGGACTCATCTAACTTCTGCGAAACTCTGTTTCTGTAGCGCAACCGTATCTTAACTTTGCGCTAACATGCTTGAAGTTACATGGCGTTTAACGGAGTATCCATATAAAAGTGTATCGCTTTTTATTTATATACAAACAGATGTATACCTCTTTTTAGATCTTTTTCATTTATCATATTATATTAATATATGAAGGGAAAACATTTGTACCCTTTTCAAAGAATAACGGACGCACGTAGTTTATAATCATTCAATAATGATATGTAATGATATGTATTAGAAAAACATTTATTCGGGAATCATGGTCGAATTTAAACTGCAACGCGAGCTTCTTAAAAATAATCGCATAAGCACACAAACAAGAAAATTACTGCATTACCCACAAACTTTAGACATTTGTTACGCAACACCGTTACCATTACAGCAAAGCTTGCTCATTTAAATTTCCGCGATTCCAGAGTAAAGAACTTAGCATGGCTTTTAGAATAAACTGTGGTAGGTACTCTCATATATCTCATATCTGTCAGCGACGTTATTTGGCAAGAACCCACTAGCGTTCTGGAAACAATGCGTTTTCATTTAAAAATAAAGTACAGATACCGCGCGGATAGAATTGTGGATAATAAAAGCAGATAGTGGCGCCGCCTAGCCTACTTTTGGAGGATGTTTAGTGAATTACGCATTGAAGTGAACTGAAATTAATTTAAGAACAAAAGCAAGTGTCTTGTTTATCATCGCCACTACAATTCATAACTGCTGGGTTTGGTTATCTTCTCTTATGAAAACACGCTGAAAATGCGCGGTTTGGTAGACTACTATTGGTTTCTTCAATAGGTACAATTCTGGAAAATTTCTCACATTGTATTCTAACACAGAAGCAACAAGTAATTAGCATATTACAGACATAAAAATAGGATGCGCTTAGTACCTAATGTCTATTTTTCCAGACATCATTTAGCAATTTTTATTAAAATAAAAATGGAATTACATAAACAACATCTGTCTATAATACTGTTACAGTGAGTTCCATTAAACACTAGATATTTCATTACCGTATACGAAATTTCTTCTACAAAACGTAAACATAAAATCTCAATTTTAATTACAGTAAAATGCTCTCGTAACAGGCACTTAAATTATATTATTATTTCTTTGTAAACTCCGCAACTTTGGTTATCATAATTCAAATGACGATCGTTGTTATTCAAATAAATGAAGCAATTAATGAATAGAAAGAGACTATCAACGGTTACCCAATTAAGATAACATCTAATATTCCATTACACAAGATAAAGGCGGCAGGTTATGGCTCTAGGTGAGAGATAATTTATCGCAAGAGGTCTCTGTTCATAATCTATGAATTAAGGTGTATGCCAGAGGAAAAAATAAAAGCTGTCTATATAAAAGTTATGAATGGCAAAATTCATAACTTCTATTTTAGCCCGGTCAAATTAGCCCAAACAATAGGGTTAAGATTACATAAACTCCGCGACAGCTGAAAATTTGTACGAATATTCGGAACACAACTATAAATGAAATGCTTATTATATAAAATATATACTTGACCGGACTATTCATACACCAATGCAGGAAGTTCAATCCACAGTTTACACGTGCGGGGTAGAAAACTACGCGAGAACCAAACTGTGGATGAACGCCTAGTATCCAGGAGTTTGTGTTGATGGAACCTGGTACCGTGATGTGCGGTAACGAAAATTAACCGCAGGGATTAAACCAAATAGTTCTTCAGAACATCCAAACACGCAAACTTGTGTCTTCTCGGGATTGAAATGGACTAAATTTAGTCTACCCCATTCCGAGACCCGCTTCAGAGATGTCTCAACTTCAGACACAAGTTTTATCCTCTTCTCCTCAATCTGCACTGGAAAAAGATTTGCTCGGCACACTACTGACGAGTCTCCCCTATTAAGGAGACCTAGTACTCCATCACAATAATCCATTAGTTTTCATACCAGCCGAAGGCCTCTACATGATTTAATGATTGTTATCTCACAATTATAACTGGGATTGACGGCTTTATGTATTCTCCGAAGCACGGATTATACATTATGTACGTTATAATAATTCTGTAGGAAAAAATCCCTATTTACCTAAATGACTTTTACCTAATCACTACAGTATATAGGATCTATAAAGGCACTAACCTAACTCATCTGGTAATTCAACATGTTTTATTTACCTTTAAGAGTTGCTTAAGCCGGCAATTTTAAGGTAGTGCTAAAGGCAACCTTAACACGCTTCCTTGACTGGGAAATGTAAAATATTTCTTCAAGCGCAAGTGTGGTTGAGACCCTTCTTTTCCTTATAGGTTTTAGTTTCGATGCCTATTTCGGCCACAAAGCGGATTTGAGATCCAAAGTCTCAAAAATATTGGTACCGAAATAAATGTTTCAATCAATATGAATTACATTTATTAAACATTTAAGTAATATATTTACACTTTATTTTTGCTGTTTAACTTCTTTAGAATCGATTTTCATATTTAAGCCCGCGGTATAAAAATTTATGAGGAGTAAAATGAAACTTTCTCCGTTACGTTATGCGTTATGTGCGTTATGCTTGTAATTCGCATAAGCATGCTCTCAGTAGTATAAAAATGTGTTCATTTACCCGAATTTACTAATCTATATATTTTATAATCATTCGTAAGGAGTAAACTCCAGTCGTGCGTAGGAGATTATACACACAATAATACATATAAATACGTTTATCTATATTAATTTGATAAAATAATATGTAACTTGATCTACGTACTACGCCTTCATATCTTACTTCTTATCATAATACATATAAAACAGGAATAATCTTACTCTTTTTATTTCAATACTTTTTGCTTTTAACCATCGCACTGAAACTACTGTTTAAACGATGTTTAAGATGAGTTTTACAACGATTAATGTAGACATTTGCTCTGCGTAGCTTACGAAATGAAGCTTCTATCAAGATAATGTGCAGAATAACGATTCCAGAAATATCAACGCATATTTGGGATATAAATATTTATAAGGTATGAGTATTGAGTAAAGATTGTTTTTTACTAAAATTGTTAAGTGCAAAAATTGCCTTTATGAATAAAACATTTTTTTATACTTTTAATAAGTGAAGAAAAAACTTAGTAGGGGTGAGTTGAAACAAAGGTAAGTTGAAATAAATGAAATTTCTCGGAAACAAAAAACACCAGCAAGTTGCCAAAGTTGTCTAATGGTCGTAGCACACATATCAACTCGGAAAGGGATCGTCACCGGATCGCCTCGCCGTCAACCCAACGTACGCGCGTTACCAACTGACCAACAGCTCCGACTCGGCTACGGCTAGGCGACGCCGTGTTTACGGCTTGAATGACAGCAGTTCGCCGACGTAGCGGTAGCCGCGGCGCGGGATGTGCACGAGGAAACGGAAAGCGGATAGCGTACGGTGAGACATAAGCGCGGGTACGGCAAGTCGTCCACGCACCGTACCGCGGTTCGTGAGCTTGTCTCGAGGCGAGGCGATTACGTTACGAATCCGATAAGTGTGCTTTACAGTAGGGAGTTTCATACAAAGAATACTGACATTCAAGAGTTGATACGTTTACGTTCCGTTTACGAGTTGATATGTGCGCTACGACCATAACTCACCCTTCTACTATCCCCCCACTCGCTCGGTACTCATTTACGCGCCATGATTGAAGCTTACGGCGCTATTGAATATCAAGTCAAAAATTACATAAAAGTAACCTTTACTCATTATTTTATACTTATATGTTATTTGGCTTCAACCTATTAATGACCCAATATGGTATAATATGTTATTTTCCAGATTATAATCAAAGATTTAAAGTATAAAAAATTTTTGCATGACTATGTTGGGATAGCTGGGTCACAAAATTATGTCAATTCAACCGTAATGGCAATTTTTGTATCCTAGAAGAGTTGAATCAACTTGTTTCACATTACCTCGATTGCATTTTGTTTAGCATTGGCATTTTATTTTGTATTTATTTTTTGTTTTGCATTAGTGTTTTTGAATTTTCTAATTGAATTTTAATGAAATCCCTGGTAACTTCTACAACAATCTGGGTTTCCCACAAAAAATATGTAATTAAATCTCTACTGAAAGCAGAAAAAGTACACAAATATAACTAAGGTATATCATCCATATTAAATTGACATGCTGGTGTACGAGTAAGCCAGTGTTGAAGGAAAACGTAACAATAAAAATTTAAGATCTGCATTTGGCCTGAAAAATAAACTTGCAAAAGATGAAGACATATAAAATAAATAGTAGTCAATTCAAAGGGCCCAGATGGTACACGACTATTTATTTGTTTGCTAACTAGAGATAGAGGATATTAGCTAGCCAGACAGCCTTTATAAAAATATATCTATGCTAATATTATAAAGATGAAGAGATTTTTTTGTTTGAAAACGCTAATCTCAGGCACTGCTGGTTCGAATTGAAAAAATATTTTTGTGTTTGATAGTCCATTTATTGAGGAAGGCTATATAACATCATTCATTTTAGTAGTTATTTTTTTCCACAAATTAATGTGGGTGAAACCGCTGAGTACAGTTGTAGAAGTAATACCATCCATTTTTATCATAATCCTTTATTTCTTCTTTAATTTTAATAAATTTTAATGCTTAAAAATAGAAATTTTTTGTATCTACAAAATCAATATTGGAATTAAAATGAGACTGACAGCACACATCAAACCTTATTTTTACCTTAATTTTTTTTGTTTTAAAAATTGCGTTTCATTAGCAGTTTATTTCCAGTTTATAAGTGTTTCAACTCTCCTATGTCAATGTTTCAATTACCTTTTTAGGAGGAGTGTTGAAACAAAGTCACCAAGACTCAAATGGACTTTTTATGGGTAAAAATCAAAACTGGCGATTTTTGTCTTGACCATTTATTAGTAACATAAACAAGGTTTCACATA
>OZ010696.1:13036615-13280986 GCA_963932265.1 Thymelicus lineola | reverse complement strand
GTCATTTCATATGACAAATGATCGCACAATGCAAAAACCCAACAATCATCCAATTCGAAATGGTTATCGTCATTCCTGTTTCAAATTTGATTTAATCACGTAAAGGTAAATTGAAATTGAATTTGCTAACGAGCCCGGAAATCATATTTTCCAGGCAATGAGCCTTCGTCAGTTTAAATCAAGCATAAACGCCTTAACATAATATTTATCCCAATACTAAATCCTAATCTGAAACGGATTGGTAAACAATGTGGCAATATAATTGAACAGATTTGTGAAATTGATAATATTAAGCTGATTATGTTTAATGTATGTCGGTTTTGGCAATCGCGCTAGTTAATACATAAAGTTACATTTAATTAAGTATCTAATCTATTGAGATAATGGATTAAGCTTGTAATTGAGCATTAAATCGGGCTATTTGTAGTTTCTGAAGCGAAAACTTCTTTAGGTGCGTTGGATATTTTTGAGATGGGAAAAATCATTGAGCTCGCGACTTGTAAACGACACCTCTTTATAATAATTATTAGTACCATCTCTGGAGCAAATTGTTAGCACGAAGGACGCAGTTCTCAGCAGTAAGGATAGATAGTGTGTAATTTTTGTAAGTAAAATATCTGTAATACAATAGCGCATTTAATAAAAATTGTATTATAATTTTTGTAGTTCATTTTAAAGTATTTCTTGCAACGTGAAATATTTCCTGACGATTCAAAAAATACACACAAATTATTTAAGTTTTCATTTCTGTCGGCACTCCCGAAGTGCCACTGTTGTTTTTTTAATTTGAAACAAAGTTAAACTTTCTGAATTGATCAAATAGCTAATAAGTGCTTGATTAAGTGATTGATTAAGATTTGATTGTTCTTTTAAAAATATTTAAGTTGTCTTGATCATGTCATGACTCATGAAATTATATAGCGTTAGTCAAAACCGACGCATTGGTAAAACACGAACGCTTAGGGTTAGTTTGACTTATATCAAAATATCAACAAAGGATCGATTGTTGTTATTGCCATCTTTGTCTTTTGCCTTTGTAAAATAACTACAGTGAAGTTAGCTACATCAAACAGGCCAATTACAAGACGGTATACAGCGCTGTGTCTGCTCAGCCAAGTGAAGACTTCGAAATGGGAATATTGGTAATTGGCACAGCGTTCTTTGCATTTGATTCATTACATACGCATGTCTCGTTTCGGAATATGGAGGTTAATGATAGTACGAGTATATTGTTTAATTTTTAACAGGAGTAATATTTTTCTTAAATATCTTCCATAATATCTATCTTCACTGACTGATTATACAGATTATAATTAACAGTATTATTTTAAGCATAGAAAAGATGTGTTTACATACCTATAGATAACTAATTTAGTGAAGTTCTCCATAAATTATTTCTTAAAGTGTTTTTGAGTCTGTCGGATTTGCAGATGAACAAGGCAAGCAGTTGAATATAGTAATCCCATAGTAGAACCTTTTTCTTGTTTGATAAGACCAGTGTTAACTCAAACCCAACTCCTGAGACCCGTATTAATCACCAATCTTAACGTATCCGATTTCAAAATTCATTCTGACATTCTGACATGTGTCAAATCATGTAAAAATCACATTTGTAAGATCTCAAATCGAATTTGAGATTGCAAAGATGCTAAGATCCGTATATTAATACGGGCCAGAGTTTATGATGTTGACCAAACTCATAATGGTTCCAAATTCATCAACAATAACAAAATACCCAAGTTTGAACATCAGTGAAAATTCAGTGAGCCCCAGGTGCCTCCATACCGCATTAAAACACAGGGTTTATAATAAATTTCCTTTAAGTTACACAATATTTTACTTTTACATTAGAAATAACAATTAAAACAGCGCAGCCCTGGCTATGGTAGCAGTAATAATTACTTCTGATTGTGTGGGTAAATGACTTTCTAGCGAAATGCGACTGTGGATAGAACAGAATCGGGACTTTGCGAACAGAACATTTAAATTGTTCGTATTTTGTTTGTATTTTGTTATTTCGGTATAAGACTATTTTGATACGTCTTTCACATGGGTTTAATATCAATTGTGTCGGGATGGCTTGAAGCGTTCATAGTCCGGCAGCTTGTGTTGATCGTAGTGATCAGCTGAGTTAAGCAATAGTGGATGCGGTCGGTAGTTGAATGGGTGATCTCTAGTGAGTTTCTGTGCATTGGAGGGCACGTAAAACCTTCGGTCCTAAGTATGTTTATCTAAATAAATAGATAAATTAAAAAAACTCGACTGCATAAAATAAACTAAAAAGACAAAACAAGCCCAGTAGTTTAAAATGTTATTAAAAGTAATACCTATAGATAGAAGGATTAACAGTCAGGACCTAATAATTTTTCAACCAATCAAATCTTGTTTGTTTGTTCCCAAGCAGCCCTGTAAAATTTAAATGGCGGACCCATTGAATCCTTTTATGATGTATTTTTGTTTTTTTAATTTATTAATTTATTTAATTTATTTAGTCAGGATTCATTGACTTCTTTATTAGGATCGGCGATTAATATGGCAGAGCACAGCGCAGAGCATTTTTCACATTCAAACTATTATCGACATTGTCCTCATTGAAATAATAACCATAATCTATTAACACAACGATTAATTCCTGAAGAGCATCGAAGTTACTACATGCAAATAGTAGCGCGCCGGAATGCGACTGTGCGCTACTCCACGCGCATGTGCTTTCCCTTGCCGGTCTACACATCCTGACTGTAAAATTTTGTTAACCCAAAATCTACTTTTTCTTCTTTTCTCCATAATTCTTTTCTTTTTTAATTTCTTTCCTGTAAGTAATGTAATAAACAGCACGTCCAATTCATCATTTTATTCTCTAAAGTACACGTTTGAACTCTCGAAAAATAGCAAAACGAATGACGACGTTGTATCGTCTCTGCGCAGTCTAGCGTATATTTGCGTATCTGCGCGTAGAAAAAATTCACTCAGACTCGGGTGAAAATTCGTATAATGTATCACGCCTTTAGAAAACTTCGCGAGCATGCTCTAAGCTGCGCTCCGCCATGTGTGCCGGCCCTTAGACGACAAAATTCGCAATGTTTTCATTTCATTAAGAGAGTTAATAAATTAGCAGCGTTTGAACAATTTTAAACCTTAAAGTGTTACTTAAAATTAAAAGTACCCCACTCAATAGGTTTTGAGGAAAAAAATGTTTAAAGACAATATCGCGTCAAAAATCGGCTATTTTATTATTTTTTCTACTTTAATATACCAGTGTCATTCTCACAATTAATGGTCGTAGCACACATATCAACTCGGAAAGGGATCGGCACCGGATCGCCTCGCCGTCAACCTAACGTAAGCGCATTACCAACCGACCAACAGCTCCAAATCGACTCGGCTACGGCTAGGCGACGCCGCGCTTACGGCTCGAATGACAGCAGTTCGCCGACGCAGCGGTAGCCGCGGCGCGGGGCATGCACGAGGAAACGGAAAGTCGAAGGATAGCGTACGGTGAGACGTAAGCGCGGGTACGGCAAGTCGTCCACGCACCGTACCGCGGTTCGTGAGCTTATCTCGAGGCGAGGCGATTACGTTACGAATCCGATAAGTGTGCTTTACAGTAGGGAGTTTCATACAAAGAATACTGACACGCAAGAGTTGATACGTTTACGTTCCGTTTACGAGTTGATATGTGTGCTACGACCATTAGACGAATCTAACGGCACCTCTAAAGCTGAATTCGATCAAGCCGTTTAGGCTACAGAGCGTGCCAAATAAATATACATATACACTCGTAAAAAAAATCATATTTTTTTTTTCAACAACATGACAGTATTCGGTTTTTATCGGTTAGTTTTAGCTCTAAAGGTTTAAAATTTTAAATTGGCTACAATGGCGTACATTAGAGGGCCCATTATAAGCTGATCGTATAGAACGTATGTACATCAATTCTGCCAATTATCTTAGACATAGTCTAGATCACGATTTTTCTTTGAATATTTTCCTGCAGAAATAGGAATATTAATAAAGGCCATTGTATAAAGAGCTAAGACCGTTAAATTATAAAAGAGCGGAAACAATATTGCTTCCCTAGAAAACTGTCATCAAAGAATAAGCCATATTATTTTGCTTGTTATTAACTGCATCGATTTGCCTAGCTTTGCATAAAATTGTTTTTATTAACCGTTTACGTAATTCCTGCTACGTTCCCTTTTTTCTTTTTTGTAACATTTTAAGTATTCTTTTGAGAAGGCTTACGTCGACTTTGCTATTCCAAATGAACAGTTTTAAGTATCTCAAGCAGGACTATTACAACAATGGAGTTACAGGAATTAATTTTTTTCATGGAAATAGCCGGCAAACGAGCTGATGATCCACCTGATGGTAAGTGGTTATCGTTGCCCGTGAACATCAGCAACATCAAAACGTCACGATGCAATTCCGGCAAAGAAAGAGAGAAGAAAAAGTAGTCAGATTAAATTCAAGACATTACGATTAATTCTATAAATACCTATCTTTTAGGAAATTCTGTTTTCAATAAACGCACTTTTAATCAGTTGTAGTATATTTTATCCCCTTCGGAGCAAAATGTACAAAACGCAAAATGTGCAAAACGCAGAATGAACACTATCTAGGTGTTAATTACAACAATAGGGATGTTGACACTAATTATAAATTAATATATATGTCTAAAATATTAGTGGTAACATTTAAAGGCCTAAAATATGATTCTTTTATTGAAATCAATCACAATAAATTAAATATCATTAATGTAAATTGTTAAAAATTGTACTCACGTGACCTCAAACGCCATTTTGAGAATATGACGTCATTGGAACAATTTTATATGGAAATTCAACAAACTTAGTAGACAGATAGTATTGAATATAGTTTAGTGACGTCACGTGACGTTTTTGGTGGGAAATTTGACAGTGATTTTTATTTATCAATCTTTGTTTTTAAATTGAAGATTATTATTTTTATAATATTTTTTTCGTGAATATTGAGGTTCTATCTATAAAATAAAATTGAATCCTAAAATTAGTAAACATCCCTATTGTCAGTATTAATTTAATATAATATTATAAATAATATTAAATGTTATTTACATAATTAATATAATATTTGTGGCTTCAACCCATTAATGGACAATACGGGGTACGGGTTTCTCCCCTTGAGATGGCCTAGAGTATACTCCACCACGCGACTCCAGTGCAAATAATGGCCAACCGAAGTTCAGAAGTTTTCAAACCACCCGAGGGTCTCCGACATGGTTTAACGACTGTTATCTTATGATAAAAACCGGGACCGACGGCTTTACATTCCCTCCGAAAGCACGGAAATGCTCAAGATTTTTTGCCACTAGCGGTCACCCATCCAACTACCGACCGCGCCCATTGTTGCTTAACTTTGTCGATCACTTAGCATCGAAACAAGCTGCTGGGCTATGTGCTTCAATATAATATTTAGTGATAGTCAAACACGCCAGTAAATTCCCTACATCTTAGTTACCCAAACATTTCATCGCTATGTTAAAGCGTAGGGTTTCATACAAAATTACTGTATTCAAGGCGTGTGTAGGACGGCGTTATGCAAAATTGCTTCCTATATACCCTCGACTCGCGGATGCAAAGACGCGCGATATTCAAGAATCCTGAATGTACCATGAATTGCATTTTAGATTGAAGTTTGTCGCTTTGTCACGATGATAACTCGTAAAATTATTTTGTTTGGTTTTATTTATACGTACTTTGTATTTTATGTGCCGTATTGACGTTGTTTTTATTTAGAGTTTAGCTTCTAAGTTATGTTTCTTTGGGCTCCATGGTGAATACTATTATACTTAATAACGAATGATGTAAGGACGCCTTTCCGTTTCCATATATAATATTGACATAATTGACAATAATCAGTTACCGCAAATCGCGTCGAGGTTAAAATTGATATAACAACTTAAAATTCAAAGTACCAGGGGTCAGATCTATAAACCGAATTTAGGCTTTGCTGAGACTTAGTCGTTTTATATGACTTTTTGCCCCACTGTCAAGGAACAGTAAACGGAAATAAATAAATAAACGGTTATATTTTTTTCACGTATCTTGTATGTATGTATATATGTATCTATCTATGCATGTATTCTTTATCACCTCAAATCTTTCAAACTGCTGTACCAATTTATAAAATGAAGATGTCATTAGATTTGTCTTGATAATCCAAGTGTACATAGATAAGTGAAATTTTAAAAATAACAAATATGGTGGCTGTGAAATGCCATGGTTTGAAGTATTATATTATATTAAAATAAAAAATAAAAATAAATGGAATAATGCAATATGTCTATGAAATGAAAGAGGATTTCAAAAAGGTATATATTTTCAAAAAGGTACAGCTTTTTGATAGCAGGCGGGTTTTTTATTTATTTATACTAATACTATATATTTTTTCGTATGATCAAAGTGTCACTCATGCTGCTACATTTGAATGTTGTCTGAGCAAAGTCCAAATCTAAGTTATCTTTATACATCTCACCCTAAGAAATCACCCGAAGCCAAGCAAGAGTGAGAAAGTATTATACATAGGTATAATTAAGATTATGTATACGACGCCAAAGACAATGGCGGCTATATTGATAAATGACAACGCTTGAAACCTTACGCCGGTTTCAAAGCGAACCTGACGTTTGATTTATTGCGGGATTTTAGATCATTCATAACACATATTGTTATCAGTATACAATGAGATATTCCTCGTTGAATTTTTGTTTTAAATGAGATTTAAAACGCTAGTTTGCACGTTGTAACAAATTAACAGAATGCCATTAATTTGTTATAACTTATATTTATACGAGTAATACAAATTGTAATATCTAATAATTAGCATAAATAATTACAATTACGAAATGATTACAATAACGTAGCTACTTGCGATAGAATTTAACAAACCAAAAAAATTGCTCACTACCATAGCTAGTAAGCTATGCAATATACAGTCACAATCTCATTGAAACATTCAATTATTCAACTATTCAGCAACTCAACAAATACTAGATATAAATAGAATTCAATGAACCGCCAATCTTCACAAAGAATGTTCAATCGAATTCCGTTTACCACAGTCATCGGTATCGCTAACCGAACAGCGATTCCAGCAAGCACAGTTAATCCGAAATATGAATTGGCTGCGAGATTGGTTTCGGACCGCATACTGGCTTGATTGTATAGATCCGATGGCGTATAACACCGCAAGCCCACACGGCTGTCTAAAGCACGCTTCGAATGTGGTCACTGCTAAGAACGTTTAACTTATTCGCTAGCTTAACATAGATTTGCAAGTATTGAGAGATGGAGCATTCAAAAATCGGTATGATAAGTTAAGAAGCGAAGTTCGCGTTTATTTCGTAACTATAAACGTATGTTATGTTTCAGATAAAACAAATGTTAGAGGTTGTGTTGATTTACGGGTAATGGCCCATAAGTAATTTTACGAGAAAAAAAATAAAAAACAGAGAAATATTATATTTCATTCAGTAAATGAAAATGTGGAAGAGAGTATTTTAAATCTGATTTTTGGCGAAGTTGTTAAATCACATTTAACGCAATCAAAATTCTGTCCAGAGTCTGAAATCTTCAGTAATGCTACTGCATATTAAAACAAAATTAAAATGTCCACATCAGTTTATGATACATAATTATAGCATCAACAGAAAAATTATACTGTTCAAACCATATCGTATTTTTAAAGTGAAACTTTTATTACATCATCTCAAACTTTTTGGTCTGTGTGTCGCATGTCGCGTGACGGTCGGCCGCGGAGTGGGGGTAAAGTGAAAGGCGCTCGACAGAGCAGCCGAAGCCAATATGGCGGCGCCTTTAATACCCTAAAACGAATATTTTTCCAAAAATTTTTAGTTAAATGTCTACAATACGAAAAAAAGTTTCACTTATACCTACCGTGGTTTCATAAATTTTTGTCTTGCACCAATTGTCAACGGTCATAAACGTAATGAGATAAGGGAATGTGATAGATACCTTTTATATCTCAACCGTTATTTTCGCTCCATCTCTATTTCACGTTATTCTATGACAAGAACAGCAACAGCGGCTCTTTGATTGTGTTCCGTTCTAAAATCACATTTTGTGCTGAGTTTGACAGTTATGGGGAAGGGTCTTATCACGTTTGGTTTTAGTTTATAAACGATCAGAGTTTTAATCGAGTTCTGAACGATTTCCTGATTTACAGTGTGATGAAGCTTGCGGTGAATGTGTGATGTTGACTCCACGAACTTGCTAATAAATGCAGTTTTAGCTTATGTTAATTAAAATAAACGGCGAAGAGAAGATTACGTAACTGAGCGTCAACTAGGAGTAACTTTGAAAACTAATTATGGGTAACTCAAAGGGGAGTGTCTGTTTTTAATAAAATGCAGTAATAAACGGGAGTTTTGTAACATTGCTGTTAAATTAGTACACTGATTGAGTTAGACCAAAGTATATTAAAATTGTATAAAAGAAGTCATAGCTTGACTGTCAGTTTTGTGCAATGTTATGGAAGCCGAGTTCGTAGGTGTTACTTTTTTTAATGTCCACCATACTTATCAGGAACCGATTATTAGGTACTTCTATCAAGAAACATAATATCGTTAGGATCTTCTATCTGACTAAGAATTGTATATTTAGGAGTTTTCACTCGCTTAAAAACAAATAAAATAATTTTTGTTAATCCTTAAAAAAACTTGTGTGCGTAAGAGAAATTATACTTACTTGTTACTTACTAGTACCTCTCGCTCGCACCCACGACCAGCGCTAAAAATCCAAAACAGCTCCAGCGAATGCTGTGCGCGTAGTATCACGCATCTTTATCGTGTCGCTTTTTGGCTGTCGCATCATAAAAATATTACTCTCATATATATTTTTCCAAACGCCCCATAAGAAGGGCATATTAATGGGTTATCTTAATTAGTTAATGAGTCTCTTTGATAAACTACATTTTTTTATATAATTTTAACTCAACTTTCTCTAATTATACGCTACAAGTCTGTTCGAGGGCTCTATTACCATTGTTTCGACTGCCTTCCTGTTATAATTAAGAGTTTAACGGGAATGGGGTCAACGTTTTATAAAGTCAAGCTTTTATATCTCTAAATCAAATTTGATGCAATGGTTCAATTTTATGTGCTGAGTTTGACAAATATAAGATTGTCCTTCCGTGCTTTAGAGGGTACGTAAAGCCGTAGGTCCCGATTGTTATCATAAGATAACAGTCGTTGGGCCATATTGGAGGCCCTTGGGCAGTTTGAAATCTTCTGACACTCGGGTCTGCCACCAACCCCTCCATCAATCCGCACTGGAGCAGCGTGGTGGAGTATGCTCTAGGCCCGTGCCCAGTAGTGGGCCATTAATGGGTTAAAGCCACCTGAAAGACATATCTAAACACTAAAATATGTGCTTTTGTAATTATAATTAGATATTTATTTACACTGAGAAAATATTTTTATCATAACAATAGATAAAAGGTATTTCTCTTTTTAACCTCCGACGAAAAAAGAGGGGTTTTATAAGTTTGATATGTCTGTGTATCTGTGTACCTGTGTATCTGTCAGTAGCATCGTAGCTACCAATCGGATGAAATTATTATTTTTTTTTAATAATTTTTATTTTGTATGAAAGGTGACTTAATCCAGAATGTTCTTAGCTATGTTTAGTATAAATCAAACTATCGGGGGGTTTTTAAATTTTAATTTAAGATTAATATAATTGTATTTCAAAAAGTTTATTTTATAATTATAATTGATTATAAGCAGTTTCTTTGTGTTTGGTATTTACATTATTTTAATTCAGTGAAATACGAAATAAAAAAAATTAATCGTGTTTTTTATTTCTCGCTATATTTAAACATGCTTAGGTACTTAAAACATTACTTTTCTTCATCCTGTGCAACGCCCTTAATTAGTTTTGAAGTTAAAGTTTACTTCATTTAGTTATCTCACTGCAGCGTAGTTTGTTTTAATCAGAACTAATTAAATTTATCTTTCACCTCGCACCTCGTGTGTAACACAAATTACAATTCGTTTACCGTCAAACTAATTTAGCCTAGAAGATCATGTACCTTGTATAAACACAACGAAAATAAAGGTATACCCAGCTGTATCATACATGCACGGTATTCAAAATAATTTATTGATACAGTTATCACTGATACAGTTATGCGCGTCATTTTTTGGCTTTTCGAAAAGGTGTTTTGTCATGAAGAAGAATAAAAGCCTAAAAAACTCCTCAGCACATCTTTTAAAAATAAAAATACATAGGAATTATATTATTACAAAAAAAATATCACTAACTTAAACGGAACTGGTGGCAGAGCGTGGCAGTGTATCAGGTATACTGTGCCACGCTTTGCCACTAGTTTCTTTTAAGTTAGTAATACTTTTTTTGTCATGTTAAAAATACCGGCTGCGAGTTAGATTTGTACAAAAAGGGTTACCGTACCATCGGGCGATATTTATGCAGAAAAAAGTTTAAAGTATTTAGTGTCATAACGGTTACAATAATACATACCCTTTAAAATATCAAGTTTCTAAATTAACTCCATGGTGTGGGGTATAATTATTAGATTAAGGAATCCGTTTGCGAAATGAATAAACCGATTTTGATCAAGTTATTTTTGTATGAAAGGTGACTTTATCGAAAGTGTTCTTAGCTTAACTCTGTTTAGTGTAAATAAAATTTTAGGGGGTTTTCTAATTTTTAATTTAAGATTATGTTTCTGTTGTTCGTGTACCCAGTGCTTTACAAATAATCCTACACAGATTTGCGCTTCGGTTGCTGATAACTGGGTAAATGAACATAGATTGAAAATGCTTTGTGTAACCAACCTTTTGTACTGTGAACTAATTGGATCCATGCGATACATTGTACGTTCGAAGTAATGATTCAGATTTGACCTATTTTATCAAAGCTTTGGTTGATTATACATAAATATTATTAGCTAGCTGTTGCTCGCAGCTTCACATACTAAAATTATGTTTTACCTTATTTGTACCTCTTGCAGAAGAAAATTTACTCATGTTTGGTAATTTATATACTGAAACCCACGATACAATCACGAAAGATTCCTCCAGGAGCGGGTTTTGAAAAATAGGCAATATTCACATTAATTTGTATTTTTTTTCTTGTTGTAAAATTTGAAAAAACTGAAAAATATTTATTCCATCAATTTAAGCAAGTAATATTTGCAGCAAATTTGAAGCAAATTGGATAATGCTTTAAAAGTATTTCATACAAACTTTCATGCAGTTTCCAGGGGAAACCTTTTAATTTTGTTTTTTCATCTGCCATCTCCGAATCTACTAGAACAAATAATTTTGTATATAATATCTTGACAACTTATCCAACAAGAACAGGCTACAAATAGTTATTTATACATAAAGTCGTTAAAAGATTATTTACTTCCTGAACTAAACATGTTTGAAAAGCTAAAAATGTCACCATTTGAATGAACGACAATGGATGAATGTAAACGAAATTAAAAACAATATATTTAAATCTTTTACAGCAACAGTTCCAAAGATAAGAAGCTAGCATGTAAAAGGTCTAAATAGAAAGAGGGGATCTTTAAATTGTTTACTTTAATTAAAAGAAAGATAAGGAGCTAGAATAAAAGGTCAAAACACCACTCATCAAACAAGACTGCACATAAATGCGAGTACAGTAATAAATCATGCGTCAAGTTTGCGTCATCCATGTCACAAGGCGAGCGAGTCATTTATCAATAACCTGATATTATCTAGAACTTTATCCACTCATAAATCTCATGGATAACTTTTATCTTGACATTTTATGGACACTAACATTTTAGTTCGAGCAGCGACTGACGTTACGGTGCAAGAAATTCTTACTTAATTTTTATTATAAATTTCTGCAGTATGCTTGTTTTTAAGCTAAGTAAATAAAAATAAAATTATTTAATAATACTTTATTGAATAGAAAAGGCTTTGCTTTATTTGCGATGTGATTCTTATTATATAATACATAATCACACTAAAACTACAACTAACGATTTCCAAGAAAATGCCTAATTAAGTGGTTTTCGGATCACGAAATCTTTTATCGAGGATTCGTTTTTAAAACCAATCTACTTCATGCTATTACTAAAGACGAGAGTATTTTCATTGCATTTGAAATGAACCAAACCAAACTCCATTGACGCAGACCTCAAACACGAAAACAATATTTCCGTTGGTTACAGTTCCATCAGACTTCTACCGTTCTGACAGAAGATTGACATGTCATTGTCAATTACAAGCATACAAGACATACATACAAAATACGACAGCAAGTCGCTTCACGGTACCACGTTGTCACATATGGATTAACAACTCCTATGCCATTTCGTAGCTTCGTAGATCGTCGTAGTACTTCGTAGATCTAAATCGTAGCCAGGTGCTACGCCGACCGTATCCATCATTATTCTGACTTGCGTTTGAATAATTTAGATAGATTCTGCACTATCTGAAAATTTATAGATTTCAGTTTAAATTTAAAGTTTAAGATTGATTTTTTGTTTTAATTTGTAATTTTATTAGTAGTAGCAGCGATAGTTATGTATCATAGCGGCTGAGAATTGGTCAGTAGACTTTAATGTAATTATTTGATTTTCCTCTTTAAAATGCAAGATTACGTTTGCGAACAGTATTCGTATCTAAATCAAAATGTTACTCATTTCGACATGTCCTTACTATTTTTTATTTAAAATGTTCTGTGTTAAGACATCGACTAATTATTTTTTTGTAAGTTCTTAGATATAGACAATATCACAAAACTAGATACGCATCGTAGTTAATTAGACATACGGCGAAGGAGTGGAATAGCTTACTTGCGTCGACATTCCCACCGATCTATGATGTGGGTGTTTTTAAAAAAATAATGAAACGGCTTGTACTAAGTTAATGCGTGTAGCATACTGGACTTCATTCGCCACTCACCATCAGATGGGATAACAGTCAATATTTAAAGATGGCGGTCAAATACTTGAATAAAACTAACTTCTAAAATATTCGCTGACGCATTGCTGACGTAGTTCTTAATAAAATTCACAAAGTTATTCCAAACGAATTTTGAAGTTCACGTCTTCTGCGTCCTTGTTCTCCAATTGAATATTCTCCAATTGAAATTCTTCCTTCGGCAAACAATTTCCTCAGTTCAATTGTCGAACATTTTATTAACATGGACAAGGACGGAAATATACATTACAGGAATACGGAATATTTAATTGTATATTCTACTAGTGGATACCCGGCGTGTGCTACTACGAAAAAAACTTTTTGTATGAAAAAATTCGAAAACCGAAGTGCCTAATGCATTGTTTAGTGGTCTTAATCTATCTTTGCGTTATTGCCTTTCAAATGAAACCATTTTGGGGCCAGTTGGAAGGTTTCAAAGTCTATTTTAATAAACAAAAAAAAATGTGTTTTATGTATATATATGTTGTTGATGTTTCGGTATGTTATGATACATGGGTCGTCTATGACCCGTATAAATAAAGCAATCTTAAGGATCTTTGTGATCTCAAGATTTGGTTTGTGATGTTGAAATGGCAAATCGTATGTCATTGTAAAAATGACGTTGGTAAGATATGAAATCGCGTTCTTGAGCCAGCTATGTCTTTGACCGACGATGACTTAACATTAGAACCAGTAGGTATAAATGAGTCAATTCTTCTTACCAGTTCATTATTGAGAATACTAGGTACTTGTATTGGTTTAGTAAAATTATCTGAAATTCGTTTGATAGCTCACGTAGCGCTGAGAGCAATGTAAATAACGCTTAAATGGAATATCTGATTCGAGGCGGATATACGTGCAAACAGCCAGCTTGGTACTGGAACGTTGGTCCCTGATCACTTGAGTTTGAATCTTGTGCGACAAATTTTTAATACATTTTTAATCCTATTCCTACTTTAATATTATAAATGCGAACTTTTTCAGAGAAGATAAGAGTTAGATTAGAAAGAGAGGCAACGTCTAGATGAATATAACTGTCGACGATTAATGCTGTGCGACCTGAATTACACTTTATTATGTCAGAGCAAGAGTCGCTATTTATTTAAATGATTTTGCAGAGTGACTCATCTATACCAAAGGTATAATATGTATTCTCTGTATGCGTTAAAATTCATATTTCATATGAGGTTCCGTCGAATTCGAACAGAGTTGACAGTTGCTCTCAAAATTCAATTTACTCAGACGCCGTGCAAATATGACTCATCCAAAGAACTCACTGGTGAATTTAAATTTGGAATCGTGAGTGGAGAGGGTAAATATTACCCGAGGTTTTTACCATTATTGCCATTTTACCTGAGTTTGCACTTTAAAAAAACGTTACGAATAAGAAAACTAAAACATAATTCTGATTTTACTGCACTTATTATTGCTTACATACATGTCTATAGCTTATATACTATTTGCCAAATAGTCTGTTCTTGTTTTATAAAATACTACAAGCTGGCAAATTTTGTTGGCAATGCTAATATATTATATATTATAGTATTAAATATGTTCGAATATGACTAATTCTAGTTTTGTACTTTAAATATTTTTTTAAAGTGTAACTTCAAATTTATTACTAGATGTTTTAATTTTAGTGGTTCTCCCGATGGTAATTGTTGATTTAGTAATGGCAGGACAATAGACACGTCAAGATATTCCCAGTCCTTCATAGGACGTGATAATAATCTGAAAGAAAAATATAAATAACGGATACTTCAATCAATAACAACAACGAGTCATTCGAAATATATCGTCTACAAGATTTTTCAAACACATATTTAAGGTCTTGAAATATTTAACAAACTAAAAACTAATTCAACAAACACCGTAATGAAATTTCGCTTGGATCTTTATTGGTTCACGAACCTAATCAAATATGAATATATAAAATAAACTGAAGTTCGTTGTCCGTGAAAATTGAAAAATAAACACGAATAAAACTGATACGGTGTTTCATGCTGAAACATGTAACAGTTTTTAATTCTTGCTCAATTGAATTTTTACAGTACTCCATAGAATTTGCAGAGAGTAGAAATGGACATAGGTCAGCGGTACATTACCAAATATCGATCATTGAGTTTTCTACCCCATGATTGAAGCTAAGTTTTATCATGGTATTCCTGAGTAACAATAGGTACAGATTCACAGCCTTATTCATAAACGCTTAAGAAACCTATTTTAGCTATTGCACTGTTATTGTTTTATTTTTATAGTTTTTCAAAGAGTCAAGGAAACATAACACATTTTTTGAAGGACAATTAAATTTGACTGTATTTTTTATGTTTGTTACCTCAGAACTTTCTTATAAGTTATAAGTTTATAAAATTAACTAGCTGACACAGCAAACTTCGTATCGCCTAACAATCAATGAATGTAATTTGTTGTTACTTTTAACTTTTATAGTTTTTGTAGGTTTAACAAATCAGAGACCATTAAATTTCCTCTCCCTCTCCCTTTCCAGAACAATTTAATCGTACATGATTTTTGCGTAACTTAAACCGTTTATGCAGCGCAAGTAAGTGAAGCTCTCAAAAAGGAATATTTTTTTCCGTTTTTGCAACATTTTCCATTGATGCTTCGCTCCTATTGGTTGCAGCGTGATGTTGAAAAGCTTAAAACATTACTCAATAAATGAACTATGCAACACAAAAATATTTTTGTCAATTCAAATCAGTATTTCCTTAGATTAGCATGTTCAACCAAACAAACAAACTCTTCAGCTTTATAATATTAGTATACATAAGAATAATAAAATCATTAATGTCTAACATAATATTAGTTAAAGAAATTAAAACTTGTTTATTAGCATCGATTTATTGCCGATCGACTTGTATCCTAATACTAATCTGTACCGTATTCTTAGACTAGTGGCCAAGTCAAAGTACCAAACTTCTTACAAGGAATACCTCTGACTTGATTAATCTCAATATAACATCATGAACAGGTTAACATATGGCCAAAAAACCGAAGTTCTAAAAATGTTTATCTAACCTAATAATCACAAGTCTAACCTTCTATAAAACGCTAAACAAGCTCGAGCGGTTTTCATATTTAATATTTTAATTTAAACATAAATCAGTATTATTCCTAAAGCACACAAATACTTGCGTAACTAGTACGGCACCAAAGCATTGCGATGTAAATAATCTCCTAGGCAAAGAATTTTTCCAGCATTTAATTATTTTGCTGTACCCTCCCGCGTTTGTTCAAACAAAGGCAAAAGAGGGTAGAACAATATAAAATTCAGGATGGCCAAAGGGAATATTAAAGACAAATACGATTACATCTCACTGAAAAAAGTCGAAATTAAACGCCTCCGAATCGTCCCGACCAAACAAAAACAATTTGTGATTCGAAGAGTAGGTACGTTCTAAAGTTCCTAAAGTCTTGTCCTTAAAAAGTTTTTCAATTATGTAACGCTGAGCACGTCTTGATGAGTATTCCGGACTGTTCAAACAGCTGATTGGTTCCTTGTCCTAAATAAAAAGTTATTTATAACACATATCAGTAATATCATCACCTGAATTATTATTTAAATTTTTTAAGAACTTCAGACCCGATATGGAACAAAAATAATCGATTCCCAACTCACAACGCTGTATTAGAATTACCTGCATTACAAGTAACACATCGCACATACCCATATCCGGTCCACAATAGAGTGTGGGATCTTTCACTTAGTAAGCATGGTCGCTATCATAGAACAAGAAGACAAATAGATCATAATCGACTAATGACAGCGCTGAAGCCACGAAGTTTTGATCACCCGCGCCCGCAGTAGCTTGAAGTCCGGTTTATACGTATTAAGTAGTTAAATATATAACTAAATTTTAAGTGATTCATTTTTAGTGTGCGTCCAAACGTAATAATTTTGTAAAGCACTTTAGTCCATACAATTCTTCACAACCTACTTAAATATTAATAACTACTACATTTTACTAAATAACTAAAAAGTGCCTGTCCAAACCTGTTAAGTGATAACCAATAAATAATCTACTTAACAGAAAAATAGAAAAATTTCGAAATTACTTGTTTACTTGCGTACTATTATAAATTTAAACTATTAATTTGTCCACACATATCAAGTTACTTAAAATTTAGTTATCTAATTAACTACTTAATACGTGTAAACGGAACATTACTCTTTCGATTACTACGGATACCATAAAGGATAGAGGAAAAGGAGAATTGACTCGTATGGGGGAAGTTGAAAAAATGTCCAGCTATATGCAGAAAATTGACGCTAGCGTAGGTAAAGGGTATCGTATGAATGTAGCAGTCGTTGAAGGACTGAACTTAGACATTGACAGTCCTGTATATGAAAGTTTTACCTAGTCCAAATTACCCTGTTGCTACCGAGGCGCCACAATTTAGTGCAGTTTGACGGTTTTTGCACAATAGAGTCATTTCCCATTTACTTCTATACTCCATGACTGATACGAGTAGGATATAAGATTTGTCATAAGCGTTTCGTGGGACTGGACGTAGAACTAATAGAATTTTAGATAAAATCGATAGCATTACTAATAAAATGCGCCGTTCTCTTACATCCACTCACGCTAAACGAATTGAAGTCATTTCAAACATTCTGATGTCGTTATGTCAGCCATGGCTTTGATCGAGTTGTGTGCTTAACCAAATTGGAATGCTACCGAATTTAATCGCTATAAAACTCTTGAATAAATGATGTGATGTATCAGCAGCGAATAGCGAGTATTCAGTCGAAGTGATTGTGTAACTAAATACGCGTGAATAAAGTTTACTATAAGTAGGCTTAAGACATCTGGGTGAATTAAACCTCTTCTCCTTTTAATTGTTTCTAGAGATATTTAAATACTTAAGACTTGAAGCCGTAATGGTAAACGGTGTGAAAAAAGTTTGTATGGTTTATATGATCAAAATGGTAATATTTTTAACTGACTTCAAAAAAAGAAGGAGGTTCTCAATTCGACTGTATTTTTTTTATGTTTGTTACCTCATAACTTTGGACGGGGTGAACCGATTTGGATGATTCTTTTTTTAATCGAAAGCTGGTGCTTGTCGTGTGGTCCCACATAAATTTGAACGAGATCTGACAATGGTATCCATGTCAAAAGTACAATGTACTTCATTTAAAGTCGGTTAATTTTTTGTTAAAATGTTAGATTATTATGCTTGTGTACTGTAATTAATGTACTGTAATATACTCCAACATGCTCCGGTGCACATTAGTGCCGTTTTATTACTGTAACGTTATTAAATTATACCTATTTGTAATGATATGCCAGCCGATATTAACCTTTATTCTATGGATAATTATTGTGTATATCCTGATATTTAGCTTAACTCATCGTGGACTAAACATATTTTTAGTATAATTCGGGAATTCACGATGTATAATCTTTATTTCATTCGCCGATATTTCGCCACCGCAGCCTAGCCGTGACCACGATCCCTGCAACTGGGTCGAAATATCCTAAAAGTTTTCTAGACCGTATAGTCTTTGACTGGAAGTCAGCCATAATATGATTATTCATGACAACCTCATCAGTAACTACCCACCACGTTAACTAAGTAAGAATTGTAAAGACTATTCCTTTTTACCATTGATTAGGCAAAAAAGTAGTTTATCGCTCACTCTTTGCTGGTTGTGATCGCACAATTTGTTAATAGGTTCACTTGAGTATAATCGAATTTCAACAGATATTACTTCAGTACATGATTCGAATAAAATATCTGGGAGCCGGAACACTCACGGGCTTACTTTTAATAGGTTCATTATTTTATGGCATCATAAAATAAAGGAATTCACTCGACTGGGATTAAATTAAAGTAATGCTAATGAAGAATTTGACAAAATGTTTATAGTATGAAGTTGTATAGTTTATTATAGAACCATAGATGGTTCTAACTCAAGTAAGAACTTGAGTTAGTCGCGAACTACCCATTATACTGAGGGCTAATTCTAAAGAATAAATTAATAAATTAATTTTTCTTTCTTTCTTGGCCGCCAACGCATCGGTAATGCCTTTGGTGCTACTAATGTCCAGGGAGACGTTGGCTACTTACCATCAGGTGGATTGTTTGTTCGTTTATCAAATTTTCACAACGCAAAAAATTACGAGTATTAAAAAATTTTAAAATCTCTTTTTATACGAAGTGTGAAGTGCCCAGCTTGTGCTACTACGCTAAAAAAGAAATACATTTTGTTTAGAGAAAAAAATATATGGGAAAAGTCGAAAATACTATACTACTATTGACTCCATGAATGGACCGAATGTGCTCATTACATTGTTTTAGTGGTCTCAAACCATATTCGTATTATTACCTTTCCTATGAGACCAGTTTGGGGCAATGCGTTGGATGGTTTCAGAGTCTATAAAAACACAAACAAAGGAAACAAACATTTTTTGTGTTATATAAATATTATACTTAAATAGGTTTATTATTAATCACTGATTTCTTCCCTATTAAGCAGCGTGTTAACGAGACAAAAAAGATACAGTAACACAATAAATGTTAAATACTTCTAATATTATAAATGTGAGCGTTTGTATGAATTTTTGTTACTCTTTAAGGCAAACATTACTCAACCATTTTCATGAAATTTAACATACAGTTAGACTATAATCTGAAATAAGATAAAGGGTACTATTATTGATGTTATTAGATATTAACATAGAGATAATGTAGTTCAAATACCGATAACATTTACCGAAAATTAAATCTATTAAGTTACTTGTTAGGCTTTGCGCTATCGAGCAATCAACCGTTGGTTCAACATGATTCAACAATTAGATTGAGTTCGCTATGAATTATTCAAAATTTACTTTACTCAAATCAGAGAAATCCTGTTCAAGTTGGATGTGAGCATTGGAATATTAGATTACACTTCGGATTAAGCACTTATAGCCTGTGATTGTAATTATATGTGACGTCACTTGACATGTTAATATTGTTAAATCGTTTACTTTCAAAATGAACGTTCCCTAAACGTGCTTGTTACAAATTATATGTAGATGGAAATGTAAATTTATATTTAGTCAATATAAAATGAAAAGTACAAGGAAAGAACGATCAAAGTCAACCTGAAACCGTTTTTGAGTTAGTAACATCTAGTTCGCAATACGGTAAGCTTGGGGCTTCAACCCATCAATGGCCCACTACTGGGCACGGGTCTCTCCTCTTGAGGAGGCCTAGAGCATACTTCACCACGCTGCTCCAGTGCGGATTGGTGGAGGGGTTAGTGGCCAACCCGATTGTCGGAAGTTTTCAAACCGCCCGAGGGCCTCCAACATGGCTTAACGACTGTTATCTTATAATAACAACCGGGACCGACGGCTTTACGTGTCCTCCGAAGCACGGACACGCTCAAGATTTTTTTTTGCCACTAGCGGTCACCCATCCAACTACCGACCGCGCCCGCTGTTGCTTAACTTCGTCGATCACTTAAGATCGACGCAAGCCTCAGGGCTATGAGCGGTATAATACGGTAAGCTTGCTTGTCCCAAAATATGAAATGGGCAAGAACGTCTGAAGTCCCGCAAAATTAAAGTTTATTTTTTAGCCTACAAGGTGTAGAGGCTATTGTCGAAGCGGTAAAATGTATAAACGATCAAAGTCATAAGACATTGATCAAGTTTTCGAACGAATAAACTAAACTTCAAGAAGACAGCTGACATTTTATCGTTTCCGCGTTTTTCTCATCAACGATTTTGTTCTTTTTACGCCGGTAAATCAGTTATTCAAAAAGCATCGCCATGCCTTATAGTGAATGTATTGTATTTGATGTTGTGAATAATAATAACACTGGAAAACGTAAAAGACGTGGTCGTGTAAGTGACAATTCTGAGCATATTATCAGGTCCTCATTGTCATAAAAATGCATTGTCATGGGAATCAAATCTATTTGCAATATTTCAACTCCATAGGATGAAAGGAGGTTGTTCTATTCGTAATTCAGGTCACTAAAACGTGGAGTACGTAAGTTAGTAGTTAATAATTATATTAATGAACGAGTAACTGCCCTCGCTTTGCTTCGGTTTTCTTTATTTTTTACACCTTGGGTTACATTATTGGAGTTTTATTAAGGACCCCAAATTTTTTTGAAAATGTAATATAGCCTATGTTACTCGGGGATAGTGTAGCTTTCCAACAGTGTAAGAATTTTTCAAATCGGTTCAGTAGTTTCGGAGCCTATTCAATGCAAACAATCAAATCTTTCCTCTTTATATATTAGTATAGATTAATTAAATATAATTTTGATACAAACGAAACATTAACTAAGCTGATAAGTAAAAACGGCTGGTAGTTTCTCCAAAGGCTTTTTAAATATCGATTTTTCCTGTCTACTCTTGCAATCTCACGGCTTTTCTCCTAAGTAAACGTGCCAACTCATCGAACTTAATTTGTTTACTAAATGTTACAAGCGTGTTTTAAATGTTAAGTAGGAATTTCTTGAAGAAACGCTTATAACCTTGTGTGTACTTTGTGTTGTATGCGATCAAGAAGCCAGTTTTGCTTAACCTGGAATATATTTTGTGGTATACAAAAACGTGAAATAGGCTTTACATTACCCAACGGTGGATTTAGATCTACTCACTTTGAATAACGGTTTCTTTTGTATTATATACTAGTAAATCGCCCTCGCTTCGCTTCGGGAAAAATAGTAAAAAAATATATAATAATATAGCCTATGTCACCCGGGGATAGTGTAGCTTCCCAACAGTGAAAGAATTTTTCAAATTGGTTTGGTAGTTTCGGAGCCTATTCAATGCAAATAAACAATCAAATCTTTCCTCTTTATAATATTAGTATAGATTGATAACTTATATTTCTCTACATGATATTATAATATGATTAAGTATAGACCATCGTAATTAGAACAGGGCTACTCAATAAAAGCTTAATTATTGATTATCCCCAGTAATTTATTAATTATTCCCGTACTTATAAATCCCATTGTACACCAACAACAAATTAACGGGAGCATAATAAGTACAATACATTTTACGACGCATTCTTGCACGCAATTTAGTAGGGTTTCACTGACATTAGAATGTTCGTACCATACGGATTTCAGTGCTAAAATTCCCATTTGCACGAGCAACGAATTGTCGCATGCCAGCGTTTGCTGGTTGAATTATTTATAGAGAAGTTACAGATATCAGGCTTTGTTCTTATTCAAAGATGTATATTTACTGGATTTAAAACACTTTATGAATATGAAAATGCATTTATACTTACTAAGCTTTAAGACTCTGTTCTTACTTAGTTCTAAGCATTGAAGTATTATTACTAGCGTATAGAACCGACACCGCGAACACCACGTATGTCCCAATGCATTGGCGCCACGTGCCTTCAATCTTCAATGGATTCGTTCGATTTTAAAAGGAGAACGGGGGCTCAATTTTGAAAATCGAACCTCCCGGGCGGGACACACATTTTGTTCGAGATGTCTGTTCTATGACATTATACTTCAATGTTTCTAAGCCAATTTCCCTTGTGCGTAGTGCAATAGCTAACAACAGGCTGAGGATATTTCTCCTGTATCCTTAGCTCTTCTCCGATTACATGTCTATATAGTATAGAATCTATACGAGTATATATAGGTGGTATATAGGTGGTATAGGTGTTATAGAGTCTATACCACCTTAATACAGACGATATTCATGTTACGATGGTTCATTGATTGCTTGGTTACTTACCATACTCCACATACAAGGTGGGCCAAAAGAAGTCATCCGATGTTGTTTGGCTCTCATTTTTTTTCTAAATGAAAAACTTCAATTCTGTTTTTTAATAATGTTTGTTTGAACCTTTAGAATTTTATTGGTCAAGTCGAGAAGATGATATCGGCCAAATGGGCGCCGCCACAATTGATTGCTATACGGGCTCGTTTTATGGCATTTTTCATCACTTCGGCGAGAACTTCGGGCGACAGATTCTCGCACTCGTGTCGAATGTTGTCCTTGAGGGCTTCCAGGGTCTCGGGCTTATTCACGTAAACACGGGACTTCAAAAAACCCCACAAAAAAAAGTCTGGAACGGATAAATCGGGCGATCTTGCGGGCCAGTGCAAATCGCCAAAACGAGAGATGAGGCGACCCGGGAACGCCGACTTCAGAATATCAGTTGTGGCTCGCGCAGTGTGTGCCGTTGCTCCGTCCTGTTGGAACCACATGTCCTCCAGTCCTAATTCGTTCAATTGCGGTAGAAAAAACTCAGTTAACATGGCCCTATAGCGCGCACCGTCCACTGTTGTCGTTTGGCCAGCGGCGTCCTCGAAAAAAAATGGCCCGATGACTCCTCGAGCGTGAACAGCGCACCATGCAGTCACTTTGAGCGGGTGTAATGGCTCCTCGTGCATCACTCGTGGATTTTCGGTGCCCCAGAAGCGATAGTTTTGCTTATTTACGTACCCGCTGAGGTGGAAATGAGCCTCATCGCTCATTATGATTTTGGTTGAAAAATCGTCCACTTCGTCCTCGAGATTGAGGATGGCTTGGGCGTAGGTTACACGCGTTTGGCGGTCGACAGGCAGCAGTTGATGCACGGACTGGACTTTGTACGGGAACATGCGCAGGTCTTTCACCAAAATTCGCCTTAGGGACGACCGGCTAATGGCTAATTGCGAGGCACGGCGTCTGGTCGATGTTTCTGGCGACAGCTCGACATCCTCGGCAACAGCGGCGATATTCTCGGCAGAACGGGCGCTCCGGGGGCGGCCACTCTTGGCAGCGTCTCGTGTGGTCCCATACTCTTGAAGGTTGGTGGCCAAACGGCGCAGTGTTTGCGCAGTCGGTACCGGACGACCGGGGAATCGGCGACGGAATTCGCGCTGCGCCAACACCACAGACGAATTGTTATGCAAAAAAATTGTTACGATTATTCCGCGTTCTTGGGGAGTGTATCGCTCCATGGCTTGTTCAGTTGTATTCTACATCTGTCTAGTTCACAAATGTCAAAACAGATTTGACATTAGCCGCCATTTGCAAAAATAAGAGCATCTTCTAATAGGGTGATTTCTTTTGGCCCACCTTGTAGAATCAACCGTGAAAAGTTTTAAAATGTTTGAAAGAAATACTGTACAGTAATAAGTATAGCCTTGGTTTTTTTAAATTTATTATTCCCCCTGATTTTATTTATAGCTTATTAGCATATTTTATTTTTAGTATAGCCTTGGTTCTTCCGCGGTATCACGTCATCACATAGTCAAATAGTGTCAAATAGTCATAGTCATATAGTCACTTTATTGGTAGCAATAGTTACAGGTCAACTGTTTTGGTATTTTACATGTTACTGATATCTTTAAACTGGTTTTCTTTTTATAATACATGGAAATCCACATTGGATAACGATTTGAAAGTGCTAAACAAAATTTAAGTACTCGATTAATTTATTCCAACAGTACATTTCAAGCCATTTGGACCACAAACAGCCTTTTTATACCAGCAAATCGTTTTCAATAATAAATAATGACCAAAGGTCACCGCCCAGTAATGGAATGAAAACGGAAAAAGTCTATCCCTTCCGACCGTTCGTGGACCCTGCTGACGCAAGCCATTATTTCAGGGGCACATGTTCAATCAATTTTCAATCTTAACGCCTCAGGCATAAAGATTACGTCATGTGCCTATGTGAGTTGAAGAACCGTATAGTCAACATCCGACCTCGTATTTTACCTGACGTAAAATAGGAAAGGTAAGGCAAGGGTAACTAGTTGTTTGTTACCTCGTAAAACATTTGTAAGGTCGGATTTTTGGAGGTAATAAAAATGGGTAACTGACTAGTTGGATGTAGTTTGTTAAATACTAAATATATAGTAGCCGGATGACTGAGCTTTGCTCGGACGCCATCTACTGAAGTAGCTTTAGTATTGCTACTCGCCAATAGATGTCAGGAAGAGTCTATTGTAGCAGTTTTGCATTGCTTAAGAAAACGGATAAAATGACATTTTCTAAAAATGAATCCTAGCTAGATCGATTTATCGCACCCAAAACCCTCTGCGTACTAAATTTCATGAAAATTGTTGGAGCCGTTTTCGAGATTCCGAGAATTATAATAAATAATTGCTCGCTTAAAGATATTGTAATAGATATATAAATTTCGGCAGGACTATAGTAAATAATGTGTTCCTGGACTCTCTTTGCATTTTTTGAAATAATTAAACTTCAGCTTAACAACTATGTCTTGTATCATATAAGGCGTTATGATACATATTTACACTTCTCACTTAACCTAACTATAGTGTTTTAATTGGTGTCCTGTCCGACATTGCATTCATTTTTCATTTTATGATGACAAGACCGGCGAAATTATAAGCAGAAAAAAACAGGCTTTTGAGATGTAAGCGCCTTCGTCCATCTTGAGTCTCAACCAAGCTCTCCCAAGTTTGTGGTGCTCATTTATTGACCTACATTTAAATTCAAGCAGTTAAAAATTAAAAAAACGAAATACACGGTTTTATAGTGTCAATCTAGGTATTAATATCTTACAAAAAAAGAATGTTCTGCTATGCTATGATGCGACCACTTATACTTATACTTACAATGACGTAATATTTAAACTTGTTTTAATAACAAAAATCCAAACGCACCTACGTTAAGATTTACGCGCCTACGTATTTATTTTAACGCCATTTCTTTTCCTTTTTAAACGAACACAGTAAATTCTATATTAACGCGTAAATTATCTTGTTTAAACTCAAAAAAGGTCGGAGGAAATTAATTTTGAGACAACCACATATTACTAAGGTATGCGGGTGCGTAATTGCCTAATTCTTTATTCGAGTTTAAAGCGACGTTTTTATAAAAAGGCAAAAGATAAAATACAGAACCACCTCAAGTATCTACATTTGGAGAGACCGATGGTGGCATTGTGGTCAATTTTATTATAAATCTGAAAGATACAAATCTTTATGCATAAATTGTATTATATTATTATTATTTGACGACCCGCGTGGCGCAATGGTTACCATGCCGGATCGCCGCGACAAAGGTCCTGGGTTCGATTCCCAGCGAGACAGAAATTGCAATGATGAGTTTGAGTTTCTGGTCTCGGTCTGGGGTGTGTGTGCTTGTCTTGTGTGTTGTCCCATGCACCCATGACACAAGGAATTCTAGTATTGGCTATAAGTGTGAAGCGTTATTTATTTATTTATTATTTATTTTATTATCATCTCAACCTGTAAGTGTGTAGTTATGGGTTTGGATACCACTCGAATAACTTAGTTTTACTCGTATTACTAAACCATTCAAGCCCTGCATCGAGACAAGCATTATCCCTGTCGTCTATTATTTCACAAGATGTCAATTTTTTATAAACATGATTACTAATAATATTTCAAATATTTTTTAAGCTTATTCATATTTCAATATAACACTCGCTGGGTCAGCTAATAACTTATAGTAACAGCTAAACATGAAGTAACTAACGTATTTATTTGTGCAATATAGAATATAAAAATGTAGGAAAATATGCAGCTATCTATCTACATACCTAGTTCTACTGAAATTAGGGAAAATTTTGTAATTACATCGATGTAGATTGAATATAAAAGGAGCTTGTACTATAGTTTTATTAATAGATAGTTGGAAAAACTATTTATTCATGTTTAACAGAACTCTAATTTCATATGCCCAACAAACACAATGAAATCTACATCTAATACAAAATCGAAATTACTGAACAGAAATTCACGCATCGATTAAATTGCCTGCATACTAGTCATTATAAGCGAATGATTGTAATAATTTGCAGAAAATCCAAGCTTTGCCCCAGTTAACAAACGATAACTGTTAGTGCAGTGGATGAGGCATGTTCAGGCTTTAATATACAATAATTAAATACAGCCCAGTTTAGAATATCGGATCAAATCTTCTGAACAAGCGGATTGAATTTCAATTTGCGGTTGCATGTGATTATCGGGCCTGTTTTGATGTTGATAATAACGTTATTATTTGTTTATTGACAGGCTTCAACTAAATAGAGATATATCTGATTGTATTGATATATTAACGTTTAAATACCTGCATTTTGGTAACTGACTCACTGACATATGATCGAAAACATAACCTACTTCTAGATGACCTAGACACTTTATATTTGGCAGACTAGGCGTACGTAAAGGAAAAAGTCTAAAAACTGGAAATTATTAATAATTAGTGAAACTAGTAAATTAGCGGTTGCATTGTATAGAGTAATTTTACAAATAACAATAGATATTAATTATCTATGAACACTAATAATTGCTAGACAAAAAGTAATGATATTTCATCAAAAACATAAATGTAAAATGAGAGCAATGTCATAAAATAGAATTGAGATCTAAATGGGTGCCAAGTTTTGTGTAGAAAAGCCTAAAATTTTAGTCACAAGAACATGCAATACAAGTTTTACATTTGACTTGGTTAGTTTTCATTAGTTAGCAACGAACGAATCAAATTTTAGAAAAGTAACATACATCCATACATTACATCAACCTAACAGACTTAACGAAGATAATTACACAAATATAATATAGCCTACGTAGATACGTGAAAACTAACCAAATCAAATGTAGAGCTTGAATTACAAGTTCTTGTGCTAAAATTTTAGGCTTTTCTACACAGAACTTGACACCCATTCACGAGTAGATCTCAATTTTTTTCGAAACACGGCTCTCATTTTACATTTATGTTTTTGATGAGATTATCACATTATAGAACTTTTATACTATAGCTTATGTTCAAAATTCTTCATTCGTGTATGTATCACTGATACACTTATGCACGTATTTTTTTAATATACCAGATTTTTGGAAAGGTGTTTTTTTCATGGAGGAGAAGAAAGCCGTAAAGAAACATCTTTTGAATGTGGTGATGTTGGTTGATGTCATAATATATGTAGATGTGGTATAATATGACGGTACATTATGTTGGTGATCCAATAATACATAAATAAATAAATATATAATAAAAATCCCATTACAAACGGTATAAAATGCAAAAAAGAGGCCACATCTCTCAGCGTGGTTTAAACTTAAACTCTAGTGACCGTAATAATATTATCAAGTCTAGAACATACGAGTAAATCTCGCAGCCAAGCTAGATCTATCCCGATTCAATTTACATTGCGGTCATGTCATTGCGGTCGCTTAGTCAAAGCTCATGTCAAGTTCACTCCTACCAAACACATCGGATAAGCTTAGTGGATAATATCGTCGTTTATATAAAACTATTTTATGAAATAAATAAAATAGTATAACCTGATACCTACAGTGCTGAATACGATATTATGTAATCAAAGGTGAAAGTTAGCCATTGAAGCTTAAAAAAATATATTTTAAAAGCCTTTCTTTTAAGTAATCCAAAACACTTTACTACATCATTAAATTAGATTTAAACAAATTTCACAGAACCTAATTTAAAAATTTATATTTTAAAAAACAAAGTAAAATATTTCGTTACTTAACCTTATTGCACATGGACATTTTACTATCGTATCCTGCAGTTTGATGTTATTTAGATTGCGAATGTCTGTATTGTATTGTTTGTATTAAACATAAATTAAAATATTACAACAGTTAGCAATTAGCAAATCCTTATTTGCAATAACGGGACCGTGTCACATGAAATCCAGCGTTGGAATTAGCCCCGCGGTCAGGCGTGTACAGCAGTTCTGTTTCAATTTATATTGCGGTTTCATATCGCTGCGGTTCGCTTAGTCCCAACTCGTGTCGAGTTCACTGGTGACAAATGCACTGATATTATTGGTATTTAAGTTATTTTTGATATATTTACTAGGTTTTATTATTCCGTAGTGTATAGCTGGTTTTCAAAGGGCAAATATATGAGTAGGAATGTTTTTTTTTAGTTTTAATTGTGGTAACATTACTGCAGTGAGTTGGTCACAATTCGACTATTTACTGATGATAAATGTACTGATTTGGTTTATATATAAGTTATTTTTGTTATATTTTTATTAACTGGTTTTCAAAGTGGAAATAAACGGTTTGTTTAAATTAAACTGCGAAAAATTATTGCAGTGAGCTGATCGCAATTTGATACAACTGATTACAAGTGCATTGATTTAGTTGGTACCTAATACGTTATTCCTGAATGAGTCCCTTCTATCTTTAAAATGTATGTAATCAGTCTTTTGCCATCCTGACTCAAGATTGTTTTTAAATAATGGCAGAATGAGCTATAAATTTTCACTAGCTGTTAGTTTATAAACGACGCGAATCATGTAACCCAGCTAAGCTCTCCGAGTAGCCAATTTAAACGCAGACCGGCTTCTTGCGCGTGAAATACTACCCGTTGCGCGCATCCGTCTATGTCAGGCTGGAAAACGTTCTGCTGAGGAATTCTTGGGAATTTCTAGGAAAATTTCCCGGGATTATTTATTTATATCGCATTCCTCCGCTGACTGCGATTTTAAGCTTTGTGTGTCAGATTTTTGTACTCTGTGCTGGTAATTATAACTAATGTCAAAGTATATGACGTAATACGGCCGTACCTTTTATTTGCGTAGATTTAAAATTTATTTCTACACAGCTCTAAGGGACTAGGGAGCTGATAAAGGATCTTGACAGACAGACAGACGGATGGACAACAAAGTGATTACATTAACCTTTGAGGGCATTTTTATAGATAGACTAACTGATATTTCTAAGAAGAGTTTTAGCTCCTTACTCTTAGAGCGTTGGCTGCACAGCCTCACGGGAAATAAGGCTAGTTACTCGTTCAGTTTACTGAGAACTCAACTTACGTAATGGGTACGTGGGTATAGCCATAATGTAGATAAGATACCCAAATTATATGTTATTTACATGCATTAAGATCAGACCTCCTTTTCACTTATCCCTCACGGAAGAGGCAATCGTAAGTTTAGTGGACGAAATTCGTGATAATCGTACGAGTAAAATAAAACAACAAAAAAATGATGCTATAGTGCATCATTTACCGTACCATCACTTGCCGGATTAAAAATTAATAAGTAACGTAGTTATTGACTATTGAGATCAATAGTAATCCTAAATAAGTTGTTAACATTGACATCCATTTATATATTAGAGGCGTTTTTTGTAAAAAAGTATCCAGATTATTTCACCTTTTGTGATGATGAACCGCGACGATACCCGAGACGCCAAAAAAACACTCTGGCAATTCCGACTACAAAGTTAAAGTTATATAGCTCCGGGCCATATGCTATGTGTATAAAAATTTTCAACAACTTGCCAGACGAAATAAGATTACTAAAAAACGACCTAAAATTCTTAACCCAATTAAAGAAATACCATATAAATAAGTGTTATTATAACCTCAAATATTATTTACAAAAATGACATTAATAGGAATATAAAATAGATTGGTCTGCTCCCACTACATTGCAATACCCTAAGTAGGGTTCATATGTGCCTCTAAAATATGTAAACACTAACACCTATGTATCCACTATATGATTGCAATAAAAATTTGAGTATTGAGTACTAACATCATACTAATATTATAAATGTGAAATATCGTACATAGTAAATCCCAATATTGTATAAATGTGTGTTGCACATTCACCCAAAAAATACTAAATGGATTTATTATCTGGAATAAATATAGAATTTTTATTATCCCGGAAAACACGGGTAAGAACGATTGTTATTTTTAAAGTTTATATGGGTTCGTAACTCTTTCACACAAAATCTACAGAATAGAAGATTTTCATGAAAATTATTATAGCACACAGATTATGATCTGGATTAAGACATGAAAAAAAATTAATAACTTTTCTTTAGTTTTTAACAGCAAAACATCCTAACGGTTCGAACCAGATGAGCTTAATAGAGACAACCTTTTAAATAAAACGATATAAGAATATTTTCATCCAGAATGTAAATGGTAAGCCCAAAAGGAATATCTAAATATTGAAAGTTTTTCTCCTAAACTGAAGAAGAAATATACGAGTAAGCAAAGAAAATATAAAATAAAGCTAAGGGATAGTGGTATCAAACGACATCATTCGCATCCCTTGAGGGGTGACTGTATCACAAGATTGCTATATCTCTGAAATGATATGTAAATGGGTTGGCAGTTGCGTGCTACTTTACTATAATATTTGCAAACGGAACAGTGTTTTTGTTAATAGGATAAACGAAAAAATTTCGCATGCTTTATTTCATATTTTTGTGCAAGCTTATTTAAGCTTATTTAGCTTGAAACTGCATAATTTTTTAAGTTATTTGCGTGTATGATTTCCTTTATGGTCGTAGCGCACATATCAACTCGGAAAGGGATCGGCACCGGATCGCCTCGCCGTCAACCTAACGTAAGCGCGTTACCAACCGACCAACAGCTCCAAATCGACTCGGTTACGGCTAGGCGACGCCGCGCTTACGGCTCGCCGGCCGCTGGTTGACGGAATGAATGACAGCAGTTCGCCGACGCAGCGGTAGCCGCGGCGCGGGGCGTGCACGAGGAAACGGAAAGTCGACGGATAGCGTACGGTGAGACGTAAGCGTGGGTATGGCAAGTCGTCCACGCACCGTACCGCGGTTCGTGAGCTTGTCTCGAGGCGAGGCGATTACGTTACGAATCCGATAAGTGTGCTTTACAGTAGGGAGTTTCATACAAAGAATTCTGACATGCAAGAATTGATACGTTTACGTTCCGTTTACGAGTTGATATGTGTGCTACGACCATTATACGGAGCTAAATGCCAATAGATATTTTTAATAAGTAATAAACACTGATCATTGGGATAATAATGGGACATGATGTTCACGATGAGATTTCTTTCTTTCTTCGTCGTCAACGCATGAATGATGCCTTTGTTGTTACTGGTAGGCGATGGTATCTACTTATTAATGGGTGGATATAAAAAAAGACTATATATATTCTATTTCATTTATAGATTTTTATAAGTTTAAAATATGAAGTATTTGCTAGACAGTCTACAAACGTCTAGAGATCTCGTGACATAAGACAAATGTTTGTGTAGTAATTTAGAGCAGACCAAGGGTTTTGTGAATAATCCAGGCTTACACCTGCGAACCACTATAATGAATTAAAATATGCCAAATGCGTTATTCATATTGATTAATACAAGAGTTTCTTAGTTCTTGTCTCGTTTGATTAATTAGTTATTGTTTATAAAATCAACGTAGATAGCTTCTATAAAATTAAATATAATTGTTTATATTCAGCTATTCTATTCAAAGGGTGTTTCTCTGTAAACTATTAAACGGCTGTCCTTGTAATTTTTTCCCAAATAAATTGTTATTCGAAACGATATACTGAAGTACATCCTTTCGAATAACTTCAAATGAATTTGAAGTCGGTTTTTCTTTGTTAAAATTTTAATTATTAACCTAACGCTTAAAACCATGCATCCACGGTAGCGCTGACCAACAAATGTTCACATTTCGCTTAGAAATGGTTACACATACGTGTATGGGAATAACATTGAAATTCAAGCACGCGCCACGGCGTTCCTCCGATCCAGAATTTCAATTCGGGATGTTTCGCTTGCGCTCGGCTTTTGCCACGTACACCGGGAGTTACGTATGAATTTTAAATTAGAATTCCTTTTTAGAGTTCCATTGATTTCTAAGTAACTTAAAAAGGAACTGTTGAACTGTTTTATAAATAAGGAACTCCTTTAACATTATTCTTAATGGACTTTGTGAACCTACCTAACAAGATCTTAAAAATACATGAAACTTCCAAATTTTTATAATCTATGTGATGAAGTAAAATGTTCATAATTATGATCGATTGGTGCTATTGAGTGCTAGTTGCTGACAAACGAACAGACAAGCCACCTGATGTTAAGTGGTCACCGTCACCCATGAACATCAGTCATGGCTTCAACCTATTAATAGCCCACTAGTAGACATAGATCTCTCCCCTTGAGGAGTCCTAGAGCAAACTCCACCACGCTGCTGCAGTACGGATTAGTGGTTAGTGGCCAACCCGAATTTTTATGCCACCCGAGGGGCTCCGACAAGGCTTAACGACAGTTATCTTATAAAATTATCTTATAAAAACAACCGGGACCAACGGCTTTACGTGCCCTCCGAAGCACGGAAACGCTCAAGAATTATTTGCCACTAGCGGTCACCCATCCAACTACCGAACGCGCTCACTGTTGCTTAACTTTGTCGATCACTTAGGCTATGAGCGCTTCTACATCTGTTATACCAAAACCAAACTATAACATTTGCAGACCTTTTATATTTTATTTAAGTTTATTAAATATTAATCTTGTGTATATATATACAATTTATGTTAATTATCTGGAATTACTACTTTTTTTGCTTTGCTTTTTTGTGTTCCAATGGATATCCAAGATTAAGTTATCTTTATTATCACGTTAAACTTATGTCATTTCCTTTTATTTAAAAGTTTATTTACGAGTGAACTCATTGCTTTTTTGATTCTACGATAACTTTTATAATGCGTTTCAAGGAAGAGTTCCCCTCGCCAACTTACTATTATCTTACGAAGAACTGTTACGTGCAACAAAGACCAAGTTTTCAACAATGTCGCCTTGCAATTTGACGCTCATAATCTGTAAAATAATTGAAGAACTTCGGACCCACACTTCACTATTGCGTTCGTGATTCATACAGGAACCATTTAAAGCTACAAGAGTTCGTTTCAAGTAAGTCTGCAGTTTGACATAATGTTGGTAGCATTGAAATGAAACCTTTTAAACCTATTCATTACACGGAGATAATAATAGCCTTGTTGTCACGTTCATCAAAAGCAATAACAATATAAATTACAAGATTTGTTATATAAAATACTGCATTTTTTATAACATTTTTAATTTGAGAAATCCTATTTCAATGCTATCAACATAATAGAACTGACTCGAAACGCACTATACTAAACCAATTCCCGATCTAGTCTACATTTTCAATTGAACTAGGCATTTGAATATTTCACCACAACCCGGCTAGTTTTACGACAGTGGCCGGCATAGATCGATTCGAAAACTACGTTTAATTTATAACTGTCAGTTGGTTTTTATGGGCCGGTCCGCATGATTTCAATCCGGCTCTGTAGGGCCATTTACTGCCATGAGCTGATTGGTGTAGTGTGAAATCCTTTGAACTATAACTCTTGGGTTTTATTGTTTTTTAGGCGTTTGTATTTACTAGCTGCATATTGAAGTCATAAATAGAGAGGCGTGGATTTGTCTTTTCCACTTAAGCTACAAAGATTGGATTTGCGTATTATATCAATAATTATTACATCATAATCTTCTTTCTGGGCTGGTAATGCATCGGTTATAATATCTTTGTTGCTGCTTACCAAAAGCGACGGTGAACACTTATCATCATTTGGGCCATCGGTACGTTTTTCGATATTAAAACTTCCTCCTTAACATTTTAAGTTTTGTTTCATTAAAAAATTACTCAAAGTTATTATTTACTGTTCTATTTACTGTTACAGATTTACTATAGGTAAACATTTAAAATTTTAAAGTGAAAGTAGTGTAAATTTAAAAATTAATAAAACCGCATCAAAAAAGTTAGCATGATATAGCTTTTTGAAATCCTTATGGTGAGCTCTTTAATTTGATTTCCATATTTCCTTATTCGATTTATTTTTATTTTATGTACTTCAAACCATGGCACCTCACAGCCACTATGTTTTTTTTTAATGTCACTTATTTAAGAACACTTAGGTTATTAAGACGATTCTAACGATATCTTAATTATATAAATCTGTTCAGCGGTTTGTAAGATATGGGGTAATAAAGATATGAGACATTACGACATATTGTACTCGTACATACAAGATAGGCGGGACAAAAATAACGCTTCCTGACAGTCGGGTAAATGCACTTCGATGTATTAAAATCATATTATTATTATTGTCCTTTAAATTGTAATTGTATTGTTATATTATGTTCTGTGACTTTCAGATATTACAAATGCTTCAAGGAATTTTAATGATGCCCCTTTTATTCCAATTGTTCCTGCAAAAATAGTACGCAATAAGACCATTGAGAAAAACTTCACGACGTCCTTTTTAATATGAGATTAAAACTTTATTGTTGTTAATATTTCGTAATTTTACGGAAATATTTTATTTATATTAGCTATTAAATGCTTTCAAAACCACTTGAAAAAGTAGGGGAATCTCAATTCATTTGTATTCTTTTTAATTGCCTCGACCCATTACTGGACCACTTATGGGTACGAGAACACTCTTTCCTCTCGAGGAAGCCTAAGCCTTAGAGCATACATCACCACGCTGCTCCAGTGCAGATTGGTGAAGGGATTAGTGGCCGATACAAGGGTCAGAAATTTTCGTACGGCCCGAGCGCCTCCGACATGGCTTAACGATTGTAATATTACGATAACAACCAATACCAATCTTACTGGATTTGCAGAGATTCACGTGGCCTTTGAAAAACTGAAGTGTTCAAAAATTTTCACCCCATCTAACTACCAACCGCGCCCGCTGTTGCTTAACTTTGTCGATCACTTAGGATCGAGGTAGTCCTCTTTTTTCCTTAACTTACTACTTACTTACCACTTCCTAGAACTCCTCATAATATATTTGACTTTCTTAATGTCTGTTGAAGCGCTTATAGCTTGGTGACTTACGTCAATCCTAAGTGATCAACAAAGTTAAGCAACGGCGGGTGTAGTCGGTATATGCATGGGTGACTGCTAGTGGCAAAAAATTCTTGAGTGTTTCCGTGCTTTGGAAGGCACGTAAAGCCATCGGTCCCAGTTGTTAACATAAGATAGTAGTCTTTAAGCCAGGTCGGAGGCCCTCGGGCGGCATGAAAACTTCCGACACTCGGGTTGGCCACTAACCTCTCCAGTCTCCACCAATCAGCACTGGAGCAGCGTGGTGGAGTATGCTCTAGGCCTTCTCAAGAGGAGAGACCCGTGCCCAGCTGTGGGCCATTAATGGGTTGAAGCTAACCCATTAATATCTGTTAGCAGTAAGAACTGCAAGGCTATTCTGTTTTGTAACTCGACAGCGGAATCCACGACAAGTTTCAAAATTGAAGTTAGAGTTCGAGAGTCACTTCACTTCGCAAGTGCTTACTAGATGATTAGACAATGATATATTTATTTGTCATATCTTTAGTCGTATGATGTTCGAGTTCGAGACTCACTTCACTTCGCAAGTGCGTACTAGATGATTAGAGAATGACATATCAAGATCTCGGACTCGAACTTCAATTTTGAAACTTATCGCGGACTCCGCCTGTCGAGTTATAAAACAGAATAGCCTTGCTGTTATACTTAGTCTTCAATTCACTCTTTATTAACTCAGAAAATATTCTTAAAATTGACAATAGTTATTTTCAGTTTCTAGTCGTTGTCTTCAATCCATTTGCAAAAGTTTTTACCCAAATTATTTATTTTATTTTAACCTAATTTGTAAACTCAATGTAAATGTAATATGATAATTTTAGTATAGAAACTTTAAGATTATAATAAACATACAACTCTTTTACCATAAATTGTAAATCTCTCCTTTTAATTAAATTTATAGTTGAGAAACAAGTTGAAATCTTTGCAAAATAAATCGCTCAATAAAACCCACACTCAATGGCAAAACTTTGATAGTTAAAACAGTATACGGCCGTTATTTTTTACAACAATACTTTTGTAACTTTTATTGACTGTGCATTAGTATTTATTACTTTAGGACTAATAGGTATTATTTTCAGTCAGTATTTTTAAACACGATGGTTTTTTGGTGATCCATCAAAATAGTTTAGGTAGTTTAGTTTTTGACCAAACTACCTATTTATAACAGTCTGCGCAGGGTCTCAGATTTGATTCCTAATTTTGAAAGAAACGTTTTTACTTAGGCGTTTAAATATTAGGTTACATCCTCACAAATTTTCATAATTATAATATAAGTAGGATTTAGTACTGAAAAAATTTCGAATTGGCTTCATTGAGGACGAATTGCATTCCTAATCCTGTCACACATCATCGATCAAACACGTCCTTGCGCCTGAATAAATTAAACCAAATCTCACCCATAAAACGGCTATCTCTGTCTCACAAGCCTCGAAGATAGTCAAATGTACCGTTTATCTAATCCCTGCAGTACACAGATTCGATATTACTATATTGGATTAATTCGAGAAATGTATTCAATCGGTGCGTACTGTTTGGAATATCTAAACACGACAAGGTTTGTGCAGTAAAGCTAAGGGTTTTGGGGCATATGTTTCAGTTCCACCTGAAAATAAGGCTTAATCTTATTTTTAACGATAAACTTACCCTTTAAGAAGCTATTTAGATAACTAAGCATTTTTGACCAATAAAAAAAACAAATGAGTTTTTAATAAATTACGGAGAACTGAGGTAACAAACATTAAAAAAATATAACCGAATTGAGTACTTCTTTTTGTTATTCGATTACAAAAAATTGTCATTACATAACCTTCTCCACTGCTAAAATAACACAAGTCACAAACTGCATTTTATCATCATCAAAAATATCCTCTTACAGTGGAACTTAACGTTTTCCTAATCAATTCAATAGTATTGTATTCTATTAATCCAGGAATGTATTCAGATACGTGCTTAACGTTTCCAGATTCAACCCATTGAGTCGGATAAGGCTATAAGCAATAAACTGAAACTATCTTTGGAATCTAAATGGTTTGCTTTGCTCTCAATATCATCGGATGCTGTTATTATTGCCACATTAAGCTGTTGTCCTAGTTGTTATCTTTGAATAACATTCGTTACGCTATTTATTTAACTTTTATTGACCACACTAAAAATATTATGACGCAAATGGCGAGCTTAATGCTCAATGTATGCTAACCATAAACTAAATCGGCGGCCAAGAACTGGCACTCGGATAAATCACTCATTTGTATTTAAGATAAGTAAAATGTGTTTCATGCGTATTTAGTAGGTTTAATAGGCTGAAACCACAAAACATCTAATAATTAGTGTTGAAACCATAAGACGCTTGTATAAGCGTGTGTATATGTTACTTATATAAACACCTTTAATGGTGTTGCAAACCTATAAAAAATTATAAATTAGACACGTTTTTCTCATATAAAAGTTAGCCAAGTTTGAATTTATCTTAAGTAGACTTTACCTTTGAGAACATAATAGAGAACTCTTAGGTTATGCTATTTTTTTCCTTTAACCAGCAAGTTAGTGATAACACAATTAATTTCTAGATACCTTTGAAAGTTAGAGCTGCAGTAAGTGTTAGATGCTAAAACACCTAAACCTCCTATTTACCTAAAAATACGTCAATGCTTACTAATACTATTATACTATATTACTTAATGCTTCCATAATCTGCCTTTGGTTGCTTACAAAATATGGTAGGTATCTAGGCTTAAATAAATCCACAGCTGTGATGTGTAAATGGAAATCAAAGGCAGTTGGCAGTTTCAAATGCAAACATCACCGAGACACATCCTATTTATATGCATATTCACAGTCGTAACTAATTAAAACACTCAGCGTCTCAGCAACTAAATCTAGATTCGATCTAGATCGAGTCTAATTAAATATCCTAATGAACAGCTGATTGAGAAACCCCAAGGCAATTAATAGCTGTTTCCTTGTTCGTTAAGGATATTACTGATATTAGAAATTGAGTTGCTTGCCAACGCTCAGAGGTGAACGTTTAAATAGGAAATAAATTACAACTTCTAGATCAATGAAATATGGGAAGTATTATTATATATATAATATATATATGATTATGATAATATATATGATTCAAGAATTGAGCATTCTCTTAAACCTTATTACTGACATTGCCTATGTAAGTTTTAAGTAAGCGATCATAACTTAATCCAAACTTAATCTTAAACTTAATCTAAACTTAATTTAGTTTTATGAATGAATAGATTTTGAAATAAAAGTTATAAGTTTAAAGCTTTTTTATTTTTGTAAATTAAATTTATATAAGCCCACAATTTTGTCTGCCAGGACGTTGCTTAAAATATATTTTTTCGTTCTGTAGTAATTCAGCTCAGTATATGAAAAAAATTAATGTTCGTGTGATTAATTGCAAAAAAAGCATATAAATGCAACAATGAAACAAAAAAGGCTTTATTAGAAAGCGCTAAAAAAACTTGTTTCGGTAAAGAAATAGGTAAACAAGGAAAGTAAATATGCAAATATATCAAATATGCAGTATTTGATAATTCTCCATAAAGTTCTTAGAGGTAAGAAAAGTCTGCTAATCTGAATCCGCTAAAGTCCGCTAGCTCAGCGATTACAGCGATGCAGCTTAAAGTACTTGCTTGTGTGTTTCACGTTGTCAGAGATCTGACGTCAGTATGAATGAAATTAGTCATATTTCATTAAGGTATAAAAAATTGATCATTACTATTCATACTTAAGCAGTGATAGCCTAGCGGTTAGAACATTGGTCTTGCGAACCCAGGGGCCTGAGTTCAAATCCTGGCACGCAACTCTAATTTTCAAACATTATGTGCGTATTATAAGTTGATTATCACTTGCTTCGGTGAAAGAAATCATCGTGAGGAAACCTGCACACCGGAGAGTTCTCCATAATGTTCTCGAAGATGTGTAAAGTCTACCAATCCGCACTTGGCCAGCGTGGTAGACTATGGCCTGTACCCATCACATTGTGAGAGGAGACCCCGAGCCCAGCAGTGGGACAGTTATGGGTTGTTGCTTTGCTTTGCTTTTATTCATACTTAGATGGGTAGAAGTTATTGAAAGATTGGATCAGAAACTGTATTGTATAGGCTTTAAACATTTTTGTATTGCAAAACATTCACATTAAAACAAAATAACACTATAGAACTTTTACCTTGCGATATCATTGTTTATACCGGCAAGAAACCACATTAAAATGACGCACGCTCTGAGTGACAACCCGTAAAAGACTCTTTAAGTTGGTACGTTTGTCACAATAGCTCGCAAAATTTGACTAAACATGCGAACCCTTACTCAACCATGCAAAGGGGAATGAAATATGGAACATCGTTGAATCTCGTGTGAGAAATCGTTGCTGTTTTGAATCACAAACTGATGGATGACTTTTTACGGAACGTTTGACATTGTGACGTTTAATTGATGGTATCAATCGGATTATATTGGATCCTCATTTGTTCCTCAATCTGAGTATGGATCAATGAAAGAATTATGATGCTGAAAATAATATTCGCTAAGATTATTTTTATAATGTAGTAACAAGATGCATGGAAAGTTACTACTAATATTATAAATGTGAAAGTTTGTGAGGATGTAGGAATGTTTGTTACTCTTTCATTCAAAAACTTCTGAATAGATTTTCATGAAATTTAGTACACAGATAGAGCACAATCTAGAAAAAGATATAGAGTGACTTTTGAAGTGAAATTATTAAATAATTAATAAAATACAATAAAAAAATTGTCCACTTGTCCCGTTGAAGTTTCACTTCTATGTGTCCCAGCACACATTTCGATTTTTTTATCCCGGAAAGCCGGGGGCATCGTGCTTACACTACTTACATTATAAACTTACTAGTCATTCTACAAATTTCTTACTGCTCATAGTTCTCTTCATTGTTGGAACCGAGCCTTGGAGATCTCCATCAGGAAGGTTCTAGCACAATCAATTGCTCGGTGTTTGACAAAGTATACCACGAGTAGGGAAGACTAATTTACAATTTAGGATTGCTAGGATTCTTTACATCCCAACCCCGATTGGTCTTTAATGTCCCCATTAGTCTGTAGGTACTTGAGTAGCGTGAAGTATAACTCTAGTCTTCTCAATTATGTAGAGAGCCCTCGCTTTATATTGTTAAGCGATCTAGCGCGATGGTAATAGTTGTAATAGCTACAAATAATGCCAGTAATATGGTATACCAGTAAACAAAATTACATTCATGATTATCTCAACAAGAAATTTAATGAAAAGCAAATTCAGTTTTAACGTTATTCTAAATCTAACCTTACAGCGTACTAAATATAGATCATTATTATTTAACATCAAAATTATTGTTCTCCGAACACACTAGGAACACACTTGTTGATGTGTTGTGCAAGTTAATGTGAAACTTTGCTTCGATATAAAATAAGATTAAGTCTTTCAACGTTGAGAAATAACGTATTCCAAACTCTGAACAAACTTCGCCCTCAGAAGTATGCGTTTGTTAACGAATTCACATATTTTGTTGAAGGAATTACTTATTTCAATTGTTCCCCTTTGAAGTTTAAGGAATAAAGTTATCGCTTTAAATTGTTCTACCTCACAGTTTTGATATTGTATAATCGCATATTATATTTTTAAGTTCCTCACGATGGAATATCGAATCGCTTGAGGAATAAGCAGGAGGTTTTGATATTTAGCCGTATTGGGGCGGCTTAGAATACTAACCCCAATCCCACGCCGGATGGGTGTCGTAAGAGGCGACTAAATCCGGCCCGATGGTGGTAGGGCCCCTCGAGGGATTATATTGGTATTATTGATTTTAATTGGAAATTAATACCATTATTACTATTATTATTTCTCCATGGGGTCCGCCTGGATAGCTACCACCCTCCCTCTAGAGTCAGCCGTGAAATGTTCCCCAACGTGTTTCGGTTGTAGTGTCGGAGAGCCAGTCTTCTTCTTCTTCTCTTCTTCCACCCATCTTTTATACGTTTTCCCTCCCATTCTTCGTCTGTCACCCGTCCTGGAGAGGTGTACTGTTGGTGTTTCACGAGTCCGGTAATGTCATTACCAACTTTTCTCGTGTAGTTGGGCGTGATGGACTGGCTCGGCGGCCAGGGAGAGCCGATGAAACGTTACCGCTGGCGCCCGTTGGTTGTAGGGGACCCGAACCCAGGTAATCCCGCCCTGGGAGGTAGTTTTTATGACTACGCTTTGACTCGGGTAGTACCGACGATGCACCACTCCTACTCTTTCAACTCTTCCCCGCAAACAAAATGAAAAAGTCGAAAAAAGGAAAAAGGTTAAAACCAGCGGCACCCCCTTCCACATTTCTTGTGGACTTTTGTAACATCAGGGGCTTACATTCAAACCTTAACGCCGTTCATTATCATCTTGAAACGTCGAGGCCGGCCTTATTCTTTTTGACGGAGACACAAATATCAGCTCGAGAAGATACCTCATACCTTCATTATCCGGGGTATAAATTCGAACACAAATTTATACCACACGCCGGTGTCTGTTTGTTTTCTCAAGATGATATTTGTTGTCAACGTCTCGACTTTCTTGAAGGAAGAGACCTGTCCACCATTTGCGTACGCGTGGACCATGGTGGCCAAACACGTGTCTACATCGGATTGTACAGGTCTCATAGCGGTAATACCGAAGTTGATCGACTCTACGAGCACGTTCAAGGGGCGATCGACTATGTGCAAGAGCAGATCCCTTGTGCCGAAGTGGTGATCCTGGTAGACTTCAACGCCCATCATGTTGAATGGCTAGGATCACGTGCAACGGACTACGCAGGGAAATCTGCTCACAGCTTTGCCTTGGCCAATGGCCTCAGTCAGTTAGTGTCCAGCCCGACCCGGATCCCTGACATTGATGGCCATTCTGCTTCCACTTTGGACCTCCTGCTTACCTCCCACCCTAACGATTATGTTGTATCCGTCGAGGCGCCGCTTGGTTCGTCTGATCACTGCCTTGTACGATCCTCGGTACGATTGGCACGACCCGTAGATCGGCGCCCTAGCGCGTCTCGCCGGGTCTGGCATTTTGGATCGGCGGACTGGGACGATTTGCGGGAATTTTATTCATCCTTCCCGTGGACGCCCATTTGTTTTTCTTCGGCTGATCCCGACGCTTGCGCGCTTTCCATAGCTGATGTGGTACTCCAGGGCATGGAATGTTACATTCCTAACTCTGTGGTACCCGTTGGTGGTAAAACCCAAGCCTGGTTTGACAGAAACTGCTTTAAGGCAATAAGCCTGAAGCAATCTGCTTATCAGGATTGGGTAGAGGCGCGTGAGCTCGGAGGTACCATAGTAAGTCAGCTGAAAAAGAAATTCAATGCTGCCTCGTGGTCCTCAAAGAAGCATATCACCAAGGCAAAGTTCAAGCACATACACAGAACTGGCAAGAGACTGCTGAGCTGTCCGTGTGGTAGCCGAGCATTTTGGTCTCTAGCCAAAGCCATTCAAGGCAATTTCTGTGCATCGTCCCTTCCTCCCTTGCGCAGAGCAGACAATACCCTGGCCCACACCGCAAAAGAGAAAGCCGAAATACTGGGCACACTCTTTGCGTCGAATTCGACTCTTGATGACGGGGGTAACACACCGCCTACCATCCCGCAGTGTGGTGAGCTGATGCCTGACGTGCATTTTACTCAAAATGCCGTGCGACAAGCTCTTTTTTTCCCTTGACATCAACAAGTCGAATGGGCCAGATGGTATACCTGCTGTTGTGCTAAAAACGTGCGCTCCGGAGTTGACCCCGGTTTTAACGCGCCTATTCCAACTCTCCTACTCTGCCGGCATCGTGCCGTCTTCATGGAAGGTAGCTTTGGTCCACCCTATTCCTAAAAAAGGAGACAGGTCAAATCCGTCCAATTACAGACCAATTGCCATAACATCTCTGCTCTCCAAGCTAATGGAGCGTATTATAAACACCCAACTGCTCCGTTATCTAGAAGATCACCAGCTGATTAGCGACCGTCAATACGGTTTTCGCCACGGAAGATCAGCTGGCGATCTTTTAGTATACCTTACTCATTGCTGGGCAGAAGCAATTGAGAGCAAGGGAGAAGCATTGGCTGTAAGTTTGGATGTTGCAAAGGCCTTCGATAGGGTATGGCATAAGGCATTACTGTCTAAGCTGCCTTCCTACGGAGTACCCGAGAAATTGTGCAAATGGATTGCCAGTTTTTTATTGGAGCGGAGCATCAAGGTCGTCATTGACGGAACATGCTCGGATACAAAGCCCATAAATGCTGGCATCCCACAAGGCTCTGTACTTTCACCCACACTGTTCATCATGCATATCAATGATATGCTGGACATCGGGGATATTCATTGCTATGCTGATGACAGTACCGGTGACGCTTGTTATACAGGCCGAGCAAATCTTTCTCGGGTGCAGACTGAGGAGAAGAGGATAAAACTTGTGTCTGAAGTCGAGGCATCTCTGGAGCGGGTCTCGGAATGGGGCAGACTAAATTTAGTCCAGTTCAACCCCGAGAAGACACAAGTTTGCGCGTTAACCGCTAAAAAAACCCCATTTGTCATAGCACCACAGTTTCAGAACATTCCTCTAAACATCTCTAAAAGCATTGGGATCCTTGGTGTCGACATTTCGAGTGAAGTTCAGTTTCGGGACCACTTGGTTAGCAAGGCCAAACTGGCCGCAAAGAAATTGGGAGTGCTCAATAGAGCTAAGCAGTACTTCACGCCTAAGCACAGGTTGATGCTCTATAAGGCGCAAATTCGACCACACATGGAGTACTGCTCCCACCTTTGGGCCGGAGCCCCAACTGGCCAAGTGGATCCGTTCAATCGCATTCAACGGCGAGCTATTCGTCTTGTCGACGATCCCAAGCTTACAGACGGATTAGAATCGCTTGAGTTGAGGAGAGATTTAGGCTCTCTCTGTGTATTCTACCGTCTATACAATGGGGAATGTTCTGAAGAACTGTTTGGCTTAATACCTGCAGTTGATTTTCGTCACCGCACATCGCGTTCCAGGTTTCACCAACACTACCTGGATACCTGGCGTTCGTCCACAGTCCGGTTCTCACGTCATTTTCTACCTCGCACGTGTAAACTGTGGAACAAGCTACCTGCATCGGTATTCCCTCTAGGCTATGACATGGGGTCCTTCAAGAAGCGGGTCTATCGTCATCTTCTTGGCCGGCAACGCGTTGATGACGCCCCTGGTGTCACTAATATCCATGGGCGGCGGTGATCACTTACCATCAGGTGACCCGTCTGCTCGTTTGCCTGCTCAAAGCATTAAAAAAAAATAAATTCAAAAACATTTTATTTTTCAACATAATTGCAATAAAACGACTGCCGAGCAACAATAAATTTTAAAGAAATTTTCATTTGACTGATCACTCAAATTTAGCTTTCCGAAATTAAACATTTTTAATTACATTCAATTTTAAAAGAAAAAAATCTACTGTAACGTAATTTTTAAACTACGGCAGCAGAAATTCTATCTTTACTATAATAGTTTCCGTTAAACACATCTATCGTTCCAACAAGTCAATAATCGTTCCATCTACGGTCCGATGCCGCGATTCAATTTGATATTCCCTATCCACTGTTAGGACTAATATTACTCAGAGACACCTTACTTCTAAAAATAATATTCCATCTAAGTTTAAATGACCTCCAACAGAAGTGGCGTTAGGCTTTCACGACGGAAAGTAGGGCAGACTCATCATGGCACGCGTTGCGAAATTTTAATCGTAATGCTTTAAGAGCGCCTCAAGCCTTTTAAATGCGTTTACTGTTCAAAGACGCCGTGTTATTCCAGAAAGTACACCGACCTAGTAATATTTGGGAGAGTGATTCAAATGGAAAGAGAAAATAAATATAAGAAAAAATAATACATATCAAATTACGCACAGATTCCGAAATTAGGGTATCTGATTTACTGTTAGGTGGTCCTCGATTGATGTTTTTAAATACACATACAAAATCAATTTTATTGTACATCTGTAAGATTAACAGAAACATAACTTGTCAAGATGTATAAATACAAAATGCGGTCTTTTCACGAAATAGTGAATTAACAACCTATAAAATGCATTGAAAAGGCTAAAAATAAAACAGTGCATAGCAATAATTATATCAGCAAGAATTCCAAACATTATCAAATATTGAAAGGTTGTTATCCATAATTTAAACACGTATTTTTCACTTATAAATTTACTCCAACAGGTACTTTCACTTTGTTGCCTCCTTGCTGTTAAACATAGGCGGTAGGTATAAACAGGCCTATCGTTCTGTTATCGATTATTCACAGAAAATAATTAAAACCAAATATTTCCTCTTACATGCGAGACATCCGAACCTCACCAAGTTTCGCGGATATTTTATTAGAATTCCATTATTAAGGAGTCATGTTTTAATTGAAAAAGTTCTGCCCTGAAATGTTGGCGTTGTGTTGAATTTGTAAAGAGCTTGGAATTTACGATTGAATAATACAGATGCGGTGAAGAGGGCACAGAGTGGCAGGATGATTGACATGTGTATTGATATTACCACAAAACACATAATAGTACATAAATATTACATTAATTTTAAGTAGGCACGAGCATAGCTTATTTATTTCATGGTTCTTGAATGAGAGAAAATGGGTATAAATGTTATTATTACGAGTACTGTATTGTTTTTGCCCGATTGCGTTAGAAGGATGATTGTTTTTCAAATGTATGTATTTATATTTCTTTGGCATGCTCTGTTAGCCTAAGTGGCTTCATCGATTTCAGCTTGAGAGGTGCCGTTAGATTCCTCTTAATTGTGAAAGGGTATAACAAAATGGAAAAAAATTAAAATTGCCGATTTTTGGCGCAATATTGTGCCTACAAAAATTTTTCTCAAAACCTTTTGAGTGGGGTATCGTTGAGTAAGTATTCAAAAATGACTTAGGTTCCTTTCATCATTTTTCATTTTAAATAACAGTTTCTTATATACATAACGATTTAAAATTGTTTAAACAACCATTCTCGCTAATTTATTAACTCCCATAATGAAATGACAACATTGCGCTATTTTCGTCTAGTAAAAAAGTCAATGAATCCTAACTTAAAAGTGTAAAATTAAAAAAAATGGTATAGTTTTTCAGTATAACATTTAACAACATTCTAAACTACTAGGCTTATTTTTTTCTTTTTAGTTTTTTTACGCAGTCGGGTTATTTGTTTTTTTGGAACGAAGTTCCTTATCGCGCGTTGTGAAAGGGGGCTAGACGGAAAAAATTCTTACGAAAAGTTGTCACGACACTTTTTTGATTCTTACGAAAAGTTGTCACGACACTTTTTTGATTCTTACGAAAAGTTGTCACGACACTAAGGAAATATCGAAAGGAACTTCGTTCCATCCGGGTGTCCCTTGACACCTCAAGTTTTTTTAATTAATTCATTTTTTTTATTTAGAATATTATTTACTTAATTCTATTTCGATAAACTATAAGTTTAAATTAAATGATATATCAAAATTAACATGTAATAACTTAGTCACCATCTAACACATGTCAAAGTTTAAAAATTTACATTGTTTTGGACCAAACTCCAAAAAATCCGAATCAAAACTATTCAAAAACTAGCAAAGTTTTTTTAAGGCTGCTTTATTCGTATACTTATCTATGACACTTGAAAAATATTGTGAAGAAAAATTTGAAATGCTGCATTGCAACCCACTCTAATATAAACCCATAAACACACCAACTCCGTTTCCAGCTTATGTAATCAAAACTTGTATATGCAGCAGTGATTACGTTTGAACTAACTTCAGCAGCTGCAGATTAATCAGATAAACTTTAATTAAAGAACGTTCTGTGACGAATGACGCGTTAACGAAACGAGTTCGTGTTTTCATTTAACAGCTGTTTGTGATTTTAACAACGTGTTGACGCGACGTAACTTTGTGCATTAGTTTAATTGGACCGGCATCAGTGTCACACCTAGTAAAATACCCGTTTAATTACCTGACGTTACTGCAGTAGTCTGTTTACTGTTATGAATAATAAGTAGGATATGAGTTTGTGCTTGCCTATTCATGCTTACGCTGTTTATGCTTACAATCGTATTTTGTAATACCGAATTTTCAACCTAGTTACAAGGATCGTGGTTACAGACCGGCGAGGTTAGTCTTACCGTGGCTACGACATAACATAAACGAATCGTGAGTACCTGTTGCATTTAAAATGTTTAGTTTTTGCGATGATTTAAGTTTTAAATCATAATCGTACTGATAAATAGAGTGCGATTAATAAATGCCATAAGGCAACACTCTTATTTGAAATAGGGTAAGTCGGGACAAAATATGAAAGATAAGACGAATATAATACTTCTATCATGTATTATGTAATTCATTTAACATAATAATATGCTGCTAAGAGTGTTTCCCTATCAGATTTTAAAGAATTTATTATAATTCATTTGAAATGTCTTCACATCTATCAGGCACAACATCATTGCTATCAAAATTCAACTCGAACGCTGGTAAATCAATTAAGGTACATTTCAATCTCCATCTGTCTGGGAGATTTGATATCCCACGTGACACGTAACGCGTCGGGACGTGATGCAATATCCGGGCACTGACTGCTTCTGGCTCATGTCTCTATGATATTCGGAACAGCTGAAAAATATTTATGGATTGTAAGTACTTCGTAACTATCAGCACATCACTAGTGGCACTTGGATTGAAATTCATTCACTAAGTAAATAAGTACATGCTCATGCATTTATAATAATTATAAATTAACAGCATAAGGATTATTGTGACTTAAATGTCACACAAAGACAAGACATAGACATTGTGCTATTGAAAGATTAATTTTCAAAGGCAAAAGACAATCTATTACAGTACTCATCAAACTAAAATAATATTAATCATTATTCATATTGAAATGACACAATATTTCTTGTCTCGTACAAAATTATCACATTCATTCCTAGCAAGAACAAAAGCCGTTCCCTTAACAATGAAATAATTCCCACACCCAAAATTACTTAGGATCCATTATCCTAACTTCCCAAGATAATATTTTTAGTATAACTAAATTACCGAACGCTTGGTAAAAATTTTCATCCGCAGAAGTTTGAGTAGGATGTAAATTATAACTTTTTTTTAGTTAGCTTTAAAGTATAAAAATCCCATATTAAATTTTTCTCCTTTTCTGAATATTCCAACTAGGAAATCGCCCTCGCTTCGCTTCGGGAAATAGTAAAAGACATATAATATAGCCTATGTCACCCGGGGATAGTGTAGCTACCCAACAATGAAAGAATTTTTAAATCGGTTCGGTAGTTTCGGAGCTTATTCAATGCAAACAAACAATCAAATCTTTCCTCTTTATAATATTAGTATAGATGAACGCGTACCTGGTCTAATTATCTCTTGAATATTTTCCGAACATCGATATGACATCGATATTTAAATAAGTGGTACAAAATACAATACAAAAGACAAACTTAATGCTAAACCGAAACAGCATTCTCTACCAGTCAACCTTTCGAATACAAGAACAAGTAATACAAGGGGAAACAAATAATAGATTATTCATGCGTCTATCATACGATTCTCTGATATGAAGCTGGAGTCAATACGGGCCAAGGCATTTTAATGCGATGAAAAGAAATATTTCATAATCATATCACGATAAGGTTGAAACGTATACGTGCTGAGGACCCTGCTTGTAAACTATTCCAAACCAAGAAATTTAAGTAACTATGGAGTCCAGTTCTTACTATCATCATATGTCACGGTTACTCTCATTATTACTTACTTATTGTCACGGTCTCTTGAGGATCATTGCTTATACATTTTACACTTGCTCAGAGCAAGGACTGAGTAATTGAAATCAGAAACCATTTCTTCTGGTAAAAGTTTTGTTTTAACATTTCCTTAAAAAACATTTTTAATATTTAACGGCTGAGATTAATGAAGAATCTTTATTCGAATGTTTCAACCCAAAAGTTTTGTTGTATCAAGTTTTGGACCTGTAGAAATAAGAATTATTTATCACAAAGTTTTATGTAAACAGGATTTTCAGTAATTTAATTAATGAACTATAAAGTATAAACAGACACAGATTTTGCTACTTAGGTAAATTAGGTTTCATTTCATTTCATTTTATTTATTTATCTATACTAATATCATAAAGAGGAAAGATTTGATTGGCTCCGAAACTACCGAACCGATTTGAAAAATTCTTTCACTGTTGGGAAGCTACAGTATCCCCGGGTGACATAGGCTATATTTTTTTACTATTTTTCTCGAAGCGAAGCGATTCCCTAGTTTTCTATAAATGTGGTACATTTCGAGTTGGTAGTTATTCATATATTACAAGTTTCTCACATTTAGCTACTTGATAGCCTATTCAGTTGATATAACGCCTATTTTGAAGAATAGAAGACTTATGTTACAGCAGTCGAGGAATACGACGGAAAGAAATTAATTCCACCCAATTTGCGCAATTCATTCAGACAATATAAGGGTAGTTGTGTATGATGCTTTGTCTAACTATTCTTCAAGCTGCAACCTCACTTTTAGACACCCCGATACCTTTTCTTGACTTTACCTGTACCTATACCTATTTTTCTTTAATCCTTTCCACTAATCCTACTTACAATACAAAAGTACTGAACTAATTTTCATGAAATTCAACATACAGGTAGACCATGATCTGGAATAATCTATGCTTAATAATATAAAGCTGAAGAGTTTGTTTATTTGTTTGTTGGTTTGTTTGAACGCGCTAATCTCAGGAACTACTTTGTTTGAATTTAAAAATTATTTTTGTTTCATAATTCATTTATCGAGGAAGGCTATATGCTATATAACATCATATATCATATTTTAGTGGTTAGTTTTTTCCACAAATTAAAGTGGATGAAACTGCGAGGCACAGCAGCTAGTATATAATATAATAGACGGTATGTATTATCCTGATAAACGTAATCAAAGCCATGGAATGTGTGCTAGTCAGAGATAAAAAATTGAATAAAACAAAAATTGAGCGTTGTCACTAAAAGATGCGGATGCGCTTTTAATTGAACATAGTGGGAACTGTGGGAAGTAAAAAACATTCGCAGCCAATCAATCAGTCCATCGATGTCGAGGCACTAATAAAAGTGCACTCACTTTGTGGCCATTCCAGCCAGTTTCACCACGGTTCAGACAACTGAAAAATAGTAAAATTTAATGCTAAAATAATTTTATTGTTATTTTCGAAACAGCAGATTTTTTAATAATCCATTTTAATATTTATCCAATTCCTTAGTAAAACCTAGAAAAACTCATAATAATTAATAAAAATCGACAGCGTAATTTTATGTACAATGGTCTTGCAGGTAATTGTTTATATTTCATTATTATTGTTACAATGCAACTGATATTCCTTCTAATTGATACCAATCCATCCTGTCTTGAAACATCTGAATTTAATGGTTTCCTGCTACTTTCGTCGTCGATACCTAATCTTCTGTTGTGATCTCAGTGTTACTATTATGTGAATAATTTTTTTGCTCGAAAATAAAGATATCACTTATTGATTCTGAGCAAGTACTAGAGAATTCTCTGTATAATTAATGATTAAACGAACTTACCTGTAAGTGAAGTTCTATCATAATTATGTGAGGTGTTTCGTTCGAAGAGATTTCATAATACTCGTAGACTCGTAGTCTCACATACAATGTTGCTAATACGCAATTAGTTAAAAGTCAAAAAGAAATAAAAATAATTTGACAGACAGTTCTTTTAAATAGATTACTTGCGTTCAGATTGTCATTTCGTTCAAAGGTCAGACATGATATTCATTTCACAAATTGGGGGTTTTATTAGGGACTAGGGAGGGCGGGAATCTAATCTCTTCGAACGAAACACCTCATATAGTTATGATAGAACGTCACTTACAGGTAAGTGCGTTTAATCATTAATTATGTTTCAGTGTTTCGTTCTCGAGATTAGATAATAAACTTATATTGTGTATTTTTATAATGAAACAATTAGGGTACTTATGAGATACACTAATGATTTTTAACGACAAAAAAATAGGAAGATTTATTGACAAATAACTATTAATTATTTTATTCAAATTTGTTTTAAATTATGATCTAGAATACGAATACATGATCTAGAATAAGATAGAATTGTGTTCTTATTGTCTCGGAAAATACTGCAAAAGCCGCGGGCAGAGCAATACATATCCGTACCGTATCCAGAACATAATAATATAATCTTTCAAAACTATACTTAGGTACTGATAAATGTTCTGTAGTTGCAATAAGTGGTTGTCTCGGGCACTGGGTGGTGTTAATAAATTACAACAGGCTAAATGACGTTTAATTAAAATCAGAAGTAGGTGAAGAGGTAATAAATAGCGCTCGCTGTCACATGCAGTGATGTTCGAACAAAATGTGTTTTTAGGGCATGTGGGTACTTACTTTGAGACTGGGTTTGGCTTAGCAGCAGAAATATCTGTTTCCTTACAATTCATAGTAACGAAGTTTGTAATTTTTCGGGAAAATAATGTTTTTTACCAGGATATTTATAGTGAGTAATAGTAACAATATTTCTGAATGTTAGAAATATTCGGAGTTACATTTATAACAATTGAAAGAAACATCATAATTATAAGTGATATAAGGTATATCCCTAGTGCTATATCAAAAAGTGAGCAAGGATTAATCGAATTTTTTTAAGGCCTAAAAAATTTGTAAATCATTATTTTTTCCACAAAAGGAAATTTACATTTTGTCAAGGAAATTACAGCTATTCAAGATATCAGAGTTGGAGCAAGAAATTTTTACTCATTTCGAAATTTGCTTAACAGATTTGATCGACGGAATCCTGGAACAAGCCTAACAAAGCGGAATGTGAAAGGACTAACAACGATGATGTTTGACATAATTAAGGAGGCCCTGAATCCCGCTATAGAGTACTGTTCAGTGAGAGACAAACAGCAATACTGACTAATGAACACACAGATGAAACACAACTTGAGCAACTGCTGAACAATCAAATGTAACGAGCCCAGTTTTCTGGCTCGAAAACGACCCGTCAACTAGATTAAAAATTCAAAAGAGCACGGCCGCTACAGATTTGTTACACTGCAACGGATAAGCGACGGACTATAAACAAAATGTTGTTGTGCTGAATTTTTTAACACTTTGTACGGTAAAGAAAATTTTTGTCATAGATTTTGATTTTACCTTACACGAGAGGTTATTCGTCGTTAAAGCCATCGTTATCCAATTAAGTTTAGTAATGTCTTTGTTAACAAAAGTATCGTCAATTTTATTATTCCAGTTGTTTCCTGTAAAAATTAGCTTAGTGTCTTTAAGTAAAACTTTTGTATTAAGTTGTTCACTTAATGTTTTCTTCTCCATCTAGCTCCTCGTCCCACATAGTACAAGTACTTTATAAGCGAATCTCGGGACTGTTGTAGCTTTGCAGAATTTATGATGGAGAGACGCACAGTTGTTTTGAATTTCGGTTAGTTTGGGGATTAACCTCATCGCGATCCGGGAAAATGTAGTCAGAATAATGTTTTTAGTGACGTGGCTTGTTTTCCAATGTAAACTTAATGAAGGCAATCCAATTAAATATTCTTGACAAATTAGTGGTAAGTAACTTTATAATACACAGTAGCGGTACAGAAGCGGTGGGGAATTGGAAGCGATTTATGTTACTTTATAGGATTACAATGCCAGTTAATACAAGGCCTTGCTTGTTATTATCATTAGGTAAGTTGATATTGCCTAATATATAGCTGACTGGCTTCACTACATTTGCATTTAAGTTCTGATGACAATACATTTTTGCAATAAGTATGACCAGATACTACAATTAGCTTGAACTTCAGACGAGGGAATTTCTTAACGGGTAACAGCACAATTGCTGGCTCTTAAAGCGCATGCCTATTTATTTTTAAGCTATTAGGTTTTTCATTATTAAGTATGTCTTTTTATAAAAATAGCCATTAAATGAGCAAAAACCAACCATTAAAACTTTGCCTGAAAGTCTCTATGGCACTTAATCTTCAGAAATTAGCACTTAGTGCCTGGGCAAGGCACTGCAATCCCTATCCTCCATACTCATGATAATGTTTAATTAGAACAATACTTTCTGGCTGAAATTAAGTTAATATTATCTGAACATGAGCCACACGCCACACGAAATAGAATAAAATGCATCAGGTTTGTGTCAATTCCAGCGAAATAACTATATAATTTACATATCTTTTGACAGTTCAAAGTAGTCTACATAACTAATTATTTGTCTTTTGTAACGAAAGAATTAAGCATACTGCTAATATCTCTCACGAACATCAAAGCTTCCATAAACTGCCGAAATCAAAGAAAAGAAAGAAACTGCCAACAACCAACAAGCCATTCAAATTCATTCAACCATACCGCCGTTGGAATGCTGTGAGAGAAACTGTAGCATTTCCCTTGCGAGAGAAAACCGCACACTGCAGTACCGTAAAGAAACCACTTGAAACGTTTTGACACAATATTTCAATGAAAGTACAAAGCTGCCTAATGGATTGAAGTTAATTTAATACCCAAAGCTAAATACTCTAAAGAAAACTTCAACTATGGATAGTATCATTATAAACGACCAAACCACAAAATATAAAGTTGAAAATCAAAGAGAACCATCTGAATATACTATTTCGCCCGACTGAAATTTAAAAACATTTCGATTGACAAGCTTGTACAAAGTTGAAGCGAATGTCGAGTTTGTTTCGTAGCGAAAAAAGTTTCCAAATTGAAAATGCTTCATAACAACTACCTGTTCGTTCGGTATTCGATACAATGCTGTAAGTTTCGGTATTTGGGACGCGGTTAAACGATCTTGTATATCGACCAATAATATTTGTGACTATACACTTAATACTTTATTTTCATTAAACATACGTGCTTGTTCAACAATGTTTTTAATACGACGGGTTCCAACGAAATTGAAAAAAAACTTACTTTGACATATTGTAGATGTAAAAAATTGTATGCATAACTTTTATAACTAAGAGCCTGCCTACGAAAAACTAAGTGGCTGAATGTTATGTTTAAGTGGATAAGAGCAATAAATAAATTGTTTCACGACATAAGTTTGAAGTGAAAATATGATCTAATAATTCATAAAACTTTTCTGTAGTTAATCCAACCATGACAATGATTGTGGATTTATTTGACAGAAAATTCGACCAAAAAAGAGTATTTCCCTTCATTACCTATCAAGGCCATGGACTATGTTTACGGGTATTATTAACCCCCGATGAAAAAAGAGGGGTGTTATAAGTTTTATGTGTCTGTGTATCTGTATGTCTGGCTGTGGCATCATAACTAAAAAACGGAGGAGCCTATTTTGATTTAGTTTTTTGTCTGAAAAGTGACTTAATGGAGAATTTTCTTAGCTATATTTAGTGTAGATAAAACTGCCGGCAGTTTTTAAAATTTCAATTTAAGATTACACAAAATCACATTAAAACGTAGGTAATATACGAAAAGTCAGCGTATAATATACAAACGACATATACAAGTATACACATAGTATATCGTGCAATAAACGTCTACTATGAAATTCACTGGCGTACTCGGCTACATTCGGAATTCAAAGCTAGCGTTATTATTCTAAAGCCATGCTTCAAGACTGGGTGGCTGAATGTCACTGCTTTAACTGTTTGCGTGTATCCAGTAACAGAGTTATGTATCTACATGATATCTCTGTTGTATGAGATAATGTATGATCAAGATTCAAGACGAACATAGTTGCGTTTTACATTTTTATGTGGTATGTTGTATTACTTTCACCATTCACATTACGAGGTGACTCGATCAATAGATAATAAAAGTTATAAGTATATCATGATTATTAGATAAAAATATATAACGAAATAAATCAATTTATTGCTCTGAAAATAAAGACATATTGATATTACAACTTTATATAATTAAATAAAAAAACATAATTATATTACACGCATATAAAAAGCTAGATGGAAACAAAGAAATGAAATAATGTTTAATAATCATTATTTTAAATCATAAGGTAGAAAGGTACAAAGTACATTACTTTTATAATTCGAAAAGTCAATTAAATATTTTACTTCATACCATTATTAATGGTATGAAGTAAAATATTGAAATTAAAAGAAAATAATCCGACATTTTTTACAAATATTCAACGTATTTAAGGTAATAACTCAAAATATTTTACGTAAGTTTAGAAATAATATAGTTTTCCAATTTCATACTAAGAATCCAAGTAATACTTCTAGTCATTCTTCGATTCCAACGAATCCTTCGAATACCCCATTATTTGGAGCAATCCGATCGGATTGGAGGGGTTAAGTGTCAAATGTCACGGGTCTAAAGGGCGTTTAACCCTGCTACATCCCAACCGAAGTAAAGCAAATTTTTGTTATATCTGGATATTTATACCACTGGCTAGAAAGGACCCCGGATTACGTCTAGTTTTCCAATGATTTAAGTGGTCGGATTTAGTAAAGCGTTGGTCTTTGGTCAGAAATATTACACTGCCTTTCTTTGCTATGTAACGCGCGTGCGGATTGAGTTTATTCTGAGAGTCAACCCGAAAACACTAATGTTATTGTTATGGTTTTCGTTCGAGATGTCTGTTCTATGACATTATACTTCAATGATACTACATCAGATATTGTATAAATTTTTGGCAAACTAATTTAGTATTCTACTAAATATTTGATTTCAAATATTATTTGCGCTACAACTTTACGGCAAAGATGAGAACTTGTTAAGCGGAAGTCTTGTTTCAAAGTGACAATATTGCTGCATAACGGGCGTTATTAATTTTGTTAGAATGTGTTTTGTTAGTGTGTGTTTTTGAAGTTAATTAATATTAATAGGCACGCAAGAAAGTAGGTCTAGAGAGACGTTTAGGGTCGAACATACGATTGTAGACTGGATATCTACACACAAAGATTGTTCGGTATTACCTAATAAAATCATATCAATCATATCCTATTAATATTATAAATGTGAAAGTTTGTGAAAATGTTTGGATGTATGGATGTTTGTTCCCCAATCACGCCACTACTTTTGATTTGATTTGGCTGATATTTGGAATGGAGATAGCCTATATCATGGATTAACACTTAGGCTACTTTTTATTCCGGAAAAGTTTAGAGTTCTTGAAGCCACGGGCATCATCAAATAACTAATATTATGTATCCTGATCCATCATTCTATTTACAGGTGCACTTTATTTTTATTTGGTTCTATAAATTTAAATTAATGAAATAAAAAATTCATTTTGAATCTACTCTACTGCGGGCAAAACTGAGGGCAAAATTTAGTACATAATAATTAAATAAATTCATAAATAGGACACTTCTACAACGGTCACGGTTTCAGCAGACTAATTCCCAGTAACTTTCATTATTTCATGTTAATTAACCTTATAATAATACAAAAAATAACTAGCTATGTGTATTTATTAACGTTCTGAGAACCAACGGAAACAGATTTTGGATAAATTCATAGACTGGACATATTCACCACGAAGGATTGGAATAGCTTGCCTGCGTCTTCGTTCCCACCTACCTATGACGTGGATGACTTCAAGAAAAGAGTAAATAGGTTTTTATTAAGTTAGTGCGCTCACCATCCTGGACCATATCTTCACTTACCATCAGGTGGGATAATAGTCAAGCATTAACTTATTTTGAGTAAAAAAAAAACATTTCCGCAAACTTCACTGTCTAAGCACATGACTTTCCAGCAACCTTCATAATGATATGTTATTTAACCTTGTACCTAATATTACTACAATTTTATTAGCTATGTGTGTTATTTTATTATTAGAACAAACTATGTGTATATATTACGTTCTGAGAATCACGCAATCAGATTCTCGATGGATTCATCAACTGGACATTTCTACAAAGTGAACTCTCTCAACGACTACTTCCAGCCACGTTCGTTATGTCATGTTATTTATTCTGAGAACGTGCTGCATTTTCTTATGTAACAACTTCGTATATCTTTTCATTCATATTGCGAAACTATGCATCGTTTATCAAGTTAGAAAACTTTCGGGAGCCAGCGCCGTGTTTGCAATTTTAAGTTTTTAACTTGTTTTGGTTTTAAATATTGTATTTATTTGTGTGAATGTTGCCTCACGTACGTTTCGTCTCGAGAGGCATCGTCGTCGGTTTTATTTGTTGTTTATTTATATTTCATTTACATAATAATACGTTTTCAGACTATTCAAATACAGTATCGAGTCATTTTATGCTTCAGCTTAGATTGGTACTTAAATCTCTCTAAATTGTAATATGATGCACTTCATAAACTCGTTGGCAAAAACACTGATACACCTCTATTCATAAACGGTCGAGCTATTTGACCTCTTAGATCTCGTTAAGACGCCTTAAGTATTTTCAATAAGATATAATATTACAACATAGGTATGACGGCATGAAATCTTTAATTAAAATCTAAATTTAATGGTAATCTTAATAGGAGTGTGGTTAAATACCACACCAGGCAGGTAAAATACCAACAAGTAAGAGTAACGTCAAGTAGGTACATTTTGCTTATAAAAGTAATTATTTGGTGTACGCTTGTAAAACTATTGATGTACTATCATTAATCACAAAAAAGTCAGGTTTCCCAAAGCTGGTTTAAGTATAAAATTCTTCCGAGCAATCAGACCCGTCCAGCTGAGGATATTTAATAATTGTGCACGTTACATGTAAAACGAACTATAATCAAGTTAAAAACTGTCTAAAGCCAGTGCCGTTTCTAATTTAAAAGTTCACGGTTGCTCATTGCGAACGAACTCGTATAATAACTTCATCAAAATCTACAGTTCGCACCCCGAATAATAATAACTCTGAGGCTGAATGGTGCGCTTTGAGTTTTGTTTGTTACGAGTTAGGGCAGATAAGCGGTGCAGCGAATATAACACAATTGATGTTTAATAGAATTTACTATTTAGTTTCCGAATCAAACACTATTTCACGTTGTAACATAAACGACAATTTAAAAGTTCTATTTGTTCTGTGAGGTTTGTACGCCTCAAGCACCTGTCCTAAATATTGCCACAGGTTATAGTAGACGATCTCTACGGTGCTTGTCTAAGCATTAGACGTCGAGTCGCACGGACGACCGACAATCGAGTATAATAACTAGCTTGTCTATACATCTATATAAATAAATAAATAAAAAGGGAGTGTCTGTTTGTAATATGAAAATAACCGCTTTTTACTAAATACATTTGGAGGTATATTGTAAACACGGTACTTATACCAAAACAACATTTTGTACAATTTTTGTCTGTCTGCCTGTCTGTCTGTTTGTTCTGGCTAACCTTTGAAATGGCTGGACTGATTTTGACGGGACTTTCACTGGCAGATAGCTGATGTAACAAGGAGTAACTAAGGCTACTTTTATTTTAGAAAAAAAATAGTTTTACAAAATAACAAATAGGTTTTTTTGTTAAGCACCACGCAGACGAAGGCGCGGGTAACAGCTAGTTGTGATTAAAATCCACAATTAGTAATTATTTGTTAAGTATTAAGTATTGCATATACCTGTTTATTATTTTTTGTACATTCTCGTTGTTAATATTCCTCTCTTTCAAGTTTTCTTGTATGAGATTGTATGTAAACAAGAATCGAATCGTTAAATGTTGTAGTCTTCGCTTGCGCTTGCATCCTTATGTGCAAGGAAAAGTTTTTCATCCACTATTGGACAATGCTACGAAGTTCAAAGCTGCATTTCTCCAAAACTAGGTATTTTCGAATTTTCTCTGCGCGTTCGTCCATGGGTTTCCAAAGAATTTCCAATTGCCGGTTATCTTTCGAATTGCATTGAATGCAAACCATGCGAAAACCGAATGCCAATTTTAAATCTGTTAGGTTTTTAACGTCGAAAGAGCCAGGGTTTCATGGATTCCGTGTTCCATTCAAGTCTTTGTAAAATACGGAGCGTAAGAATCCAATATAGACGGATGGACAGCGCTGCTGATTCTTGAATTGCTAACGCTTCCATTCTGTTTTCTGCACTGAGCTAATACACCATATTGCTTGAATTATTAAAAAAAATGTCTTAAGCTTTCATTGTTCTCTACACATTTCTAAAGTTGACTGATAGAGAATAATGTTTAGCATTTAGTGCGCGTTTTGTACCACTTATTTTTTAGGGTCAACATAGCATTTATAAAATGTTGTCGGCATTTTTTACTCATGACGATAGTTTTTGGCATACAAAATTACCAAAAACATACACCTTATAACCTTAGTTACCTCAAGTAGATTTTGAAATATCGTTGTTTATAGAGTATTCAAGATTTGCGTACCTATAGGTTTACAATTATAGTAGAAAAATAACCATTTAGAACCGGCACGTATTGTTATGCAGTTAAGGAAACAATGAGTTTTGATAATCCATCCCCCATCTGGTTGAAAATATTATATTAAAATTTACGTAGTTTTATTAACGAAACAACATCTGCCACAAAGGCTATCCAGGATGTAAATTAATTAAATAAAAGGCCTATGCAAATTAGTTGGTTAACTTTAAAATGTCCATCAAAGGCTTCGTATAATTTAGCCCGGCCCATTTAGTCGGCGTTAATAAACAATTCGCATAAGATTTACGATTTTGATCAAACGAAGGAAATTTGAATTTAGTTTTAATTACTATGCAGAAAAGAGGAAAATGACGTGAAAACGATCAATCTACCTTGCTTGCAGGAGCTTTTGATATAATAGTTCAATATCCCTGGTACATTTTTGCACTTGATTACTATCAAGCTATTTTTTCGTGAGTAGCTTCATTTTGATAAGACGCCCAACAATAGGGGTGTTTACACTAATTATAAATGACTATAAATTTTTGTCTAAAATACTAGTGGTAAGATTTAAAGACCTAAAATATGATTCTTTTATCGAAATCAATCACAATAATTAAATATCATTAATTTAAAATGTTAAAAAATGTACTCACTGTCACGTGACCTCAAACGCCATTTTGAGCTTATGACGTCATTGAAAGTATTTTATATGCAAATTCAACTAACTTCAGCAAACAGACAGTATTGAATAACGGATTGTGACGTCACGTGACGTTTTTGGTGGGAAATTTGATAATGATTTTTATTTATCAATTTTTTATTTTTAAATTGAAGATTATTATTTTTGTAATATTTTTTTCGTGAATATTAGGGTCCTATCTATAAAATTAAATTGAATTCTAAAATTAGTCAACATCCCTATTTCCTTTTAGAAACTTTCGATTGTGGTAGCTATCATGTACCAGGGATCCTGGACTATAATACATAGTTCTTTTTCACGAAATATTTACCTAATAACCTGACAAGAAAACAAAGTTTTCAGTATGTATGAAAATCGCATTTAGATAGCTAGACTAAGTATAAATAGAACTCTTGTATTATAATCCCGATTATTACTTATTGCCCGCGTCGGTGTTTCCCCCCGATTATAATGTATCTTCAAGGCAAGAGTGAATAAGTTTTTACTAAGTTAGTGCGTTTTACCACCAATGACTACATCGCCACTTACCATCAGGTGGGATTGTAGTCAAGCATTAACTTTTAAGGCATAAAAAAAATAAGCAAAATTTTCAATGTAACGGAGTGCTTAGGTAACTAATAATCATTTTAATGCAAAAGTTTGGGCACACGTGAAAATGTACTTGAAATGTTTAAGACAAGAAAAATAACATAGTTCCTGATATCGCTGCTATGTGTATAATAATATATTTTAAGATTATATTTTAAGTTACTTCACATTTCACAAAGCAAAGTAAAATATGTTGTTTATGTTAAAATATATACCTATATAGCGTATACATACGGCGTTTAAACCACTTGTTGTTAAACACAATTATATGCAGAATATTCAAGATACAGGAAACTTATAAAATAAACATAAACCGAACGCGCGTCTTGCAAGCCACATTTGCATGTGTATGCGTTAAGTTGGATTGGATTTTGGGATAGCACAACCAATGCAAAAGTTTTAAATGTAAATCATGTATAAATTTTCTTTTGGGACTTACATAAGAGACCCGAAACTCAATTCTATTCCATGTTACAAAGGAAAGTATATGTTGAGGAATATTCAAAGCCAGTCTACATAATATTAGTTTTGTTATTTTTAATAGCATTACAGTAGAAGGGCCGCCTGATGGCAATTTGTTACTACAGCTCACAAATATCCGTAATACCAAAGGTGCTACTGATGCAATTCTGGTCAAGAAGAAAGTAAGGTCCAGTATACACATTTTCCTTAAAGGCCGTACCTCCAACGCAAGCACGCACGAGTATTGTCAAGTAAGTTTAAATCGGATAGAGTAACGCACACTGAAAAGGTGAAACCTTCAAAAGTATGACTTATCATAACCTCATCCATTGTTCAACAGAGTGCAACATGATTTGATTGACTTACCATTCAAGTTTGAGAACCATGAAATTGAACCCATGATAAAGCACAAAACTTAAAAGTTCATAACCATACAGAGGAGATAATTACAAGAAGACAAAAGGGTACGAGCAGACCCTTACTAGATACGTATAAATTTTACATATGTCTTCCTGTTCCTTCCCCAATTGATTTATTACGGTACTTAAGGCACTTTGGTTTCATTGTTGTTGATCCGGTCCTTATCTTGTAATTAAGGCCTAACGTCCCTAATTCAGATAACAGTAAGATGTATGGAACCTAACGCCTACACCTAATTAAATACTACTCTCCCTAAATCGTTTAAAGGTCCATCGTTAACGTTTACCTCTTTTATAACATACTAGACCTACTGATACTGATACGGTTTTTATGACATTTTAATCTTTTTCTTCCATTATGGTATCATATTCATAGTCATAACTTCATTAATTTTCATATTAATAACACATTGATCAACCATTCTATGCGACTTGTAATTTAAGGATATAAGCCAATTAATTAAGACACGTAAAGTTGAATACATTTCAATTAAGCACTAATGTTAGTAGCTTAATTACTTAAACATAATTGAACAGTTATCATTGGAAGAAAAGATCGCAATAAGGATTAACAGTTAAAATTTAATCTGACAAAAATATACCACAACACCAGACGAAATAAGATTTACCCATGGCACCTGACAATAAATCACTAGAATTTCTCGCAGTTCAAAATAACTGTGCGAGAGAAGTCGAGAGCTGAATTTAATAATAAACATGATTTACAGCCTTATCACAATCGCCAAATTACAAACACCAACTGTTGCAGTAATTTAGGCAAAATTAATTCCATATTAATTTATTGGTGGCAAACAACATTTGCGTTTCGACTAACGCGCCCTCAAAATAGTTCATTATAGCCAAATCAGTTTTGTCACTCCATTTGTCATTTGGATAAAGCGTATTTGTTTGCTGAAATATTGGTATTTGTTTCCACATGTATTTTCATATTTCATAGCGAATATTGTAATAAATCAAATTGAACGAAATTGCATCTCTAGTAGCATTATCTATTTCAATGGCGTCATCGATAAAAATATAACGTTACGTAAATTACGATCTATCCATAAGATTTTTTTTTAGTTTTAATAAATCATTTCCATTAATTTTTATTGTTCAATATAATTGTAACATGATTATAGCATGTGTCTTCCTTTCATTAACAACCTTTTGTTAATGTGATTTGACAAGTACAATTTGCATTACAAGAATTATATTATATTGATTTCTTTTGTTAATTTATTAATTTAATGATTTCTATTATTTCAATTGAAATCTTTATCCATTGTCCACAGGGGTGGTGTTAGCCTAAGATGGTGTTGGCGCTTGTGGTCGGAGTCTTGTGCGTGTGGGGCCGCTTGAGCGTCGCAAACCCTGAAGCGAAGCGGCTGTACGACGATCTTCTCTCTAACTACAACAGACTGATCCGGCCCGTTGGCAATAACTCCGACCGGCTCACCGTCAAGATGGGTCTTAGGCTTAGTCAACTGATCGACGTTGTAAGTACATTTATTTTGATTACTTTTTTATGTAACATTATCCGAATGTCTTAAATCATGACTTACATATTCATGATGATATTTATTGTAATGTGAATCTACATTTATTTGACAGATACATTTTGTCTATAGTATATTATATTTGTATTAAATATAAATAGGGAAATAAGAAAGCAAAAAATATTTAAAAAAAATCCCAAAATTTTACCCATTTTTCATTTTGAAAATTTCATATTTACGCACAGACATAATACAAAACCACTTAACTATAATTAATTTAACATTATTTTCGGCAATAATTCGTCGTCACAGCTTGGAGAAACAATTCACTTAACATATTATTAAGAGATTAGAATACCCCAACAGGAAGAGCAAGAATGCGGTTTAATACTTTATTATGCTTCAGATCACGTAGCCATGACAAGTTGTCTTGAGAGGTCAGCAGTGTCAGCACCAATTCCGCTGAAGCGTTCGCTTTTTCCTTTCCTTTAAAGAAAAGGAATGAAAGTCGTAAATTTGTAAAAGGATACGAATACAAATTCTACCTATTGTGTGTTATTTTTCAAGAAAATATTAGTCGAGAAGACTTCGTTCTTCGAAGTTGTATATATGATTTGTATTAACCCTCTATGACTGATGTGGTAGTCCAGCAGACACCGCAAAATCGAAAAACTTGAATTGCGGCTTTATTTTTTAACTGTTGACTTCAGCTCTCTCAGTACCTTCGGAGGGCATGCTCAAGCATGGGTCAGTATGCTTCTAGCATCTTTGGCGTGCATACTAGTCTTTAAATAAAAAAGGTGTCTATAAGACAGCCACTTCAATATTAAGGTAAAGGTCTGAAAGACTTCAGTATAATCGTTATATTTTCATAGTATCTCCTAAACAACACCTCAATAAAATATTATAGCTTTTATTTCATTGTACTTGTTGATTGTATTTAGATGGTTCACTCAAACAACAATTTCACCTCACAAATCAAAAAAATTATTTAACTGGGACCTTCTTAAGACAAAATCAGCTTATAAAACATGGGTTGAAGAAAGATAGCTAGCTCGAGTTCAACAGTGTAGACGACGATTATTATGGCTTTTTTCAACCAAACTTTGAGCTTGTTTTTCAATGCATCTTTGTCATTTAAGTGCTCATCTACAGTATAATATTATAACTTTTGCCTAAAAATTGAGATTTTACATGTTTCTTAAATAATTCCACTGGCAAGCCACGTATTAACTTCGGGATTTTACTATATAATTGTATACCAAGCCCCATAATAGATCACTGCACTTTACAAAGACGGTAAGATGACGTTAATAATTGGTGCTTTCTTCCTGTTTGGCGGTTATGAATATCACAATTATTTTGTTTATACTCGCATATATTATTCTGCATAAAAACTACTGTACTATAAATATACTGTGAAACTACTGTAAGTATACCTATTTCTTTAAAGTTTTAACGCAATTTTTTCTGAGACCTAAGTTTATTAATACAAAATTATTAATAATGAACTAAAACGAGACATGCAAAAGTCTTTATTATTTAGTATTTACGTCATCCAAATTTTCGTCATCCAACTTTATTCCTTTCACACTTAAATATTAATAATGTAGCATCAGGAAATAGTACAATATCCGCCGTGTTTTTTTACATAACGAGCTAAATCATTAATAATTCCAGGAAAAGAAAAGGACCCCGATGACTTAATATCATTTATGATGACTTTTTGTATTCTTTCACTCAAACAAGACGCGATCAAGCTAAGGGCCTTATTTTTTATGCCGTAGTGACCAAGTTTTAACAGCAATGTTTCGTGCTCACCACAATCAAATACTTTAGATAAGTCACAAAATACACGTATGACATTTTGTGATGCCTCCCATACTTTGAATATATGTTTGAAGAACCTAGCCCCTTCATTTATTGTACTACGGCCTGTAGTAAAACCGTATTGCTGAGAGTGAGAACCGTATTTCAATTATTTTGGTTGGCTCGTTAAACAATGGGTTTTAAATTAAAACATTTAAACAAGCTTTGTAACCTAGTAGCCATCGATATATCTATTAAAATATCTACGTTGAAGTCGCCATATATCACTTATCCTTTTCTAGAGACACATAACCGTTTAAGTACATACTCCAATCTTCAAAAATAATAAAATCACCAGAGGGGGGTAGACATACGCAGACTGTAACAAACCGCTCCAGTTTCACTATCAACGCAATTAAAATGCGAAGGTTTAATTTTGTAATTTTTTTTATAGATAAGACTATTTTGTTAATTATTTCATTATAATTTTATAGCCTAAAGACTGCTATCAAAGGTCGTATGGAATTAACTTCCGACCGCACCCGAAGGTACCCAACTTTGTCAATAACTTACGATCCATTCGCTCTTTCAACGTCAAATAAAATTACATTAAATAACCTCCAACAAAATCACACTCGTTTGCGTTTAAAAGCAACTAAAGAGAATTTATAACGGTCCCAAAATTCATTAATCCCTTGGGCGCTAGAAATTTCACAAAAGTAATGACTCTGTGTTTTATAGGCATTTGACTCTATACTTTTTGTATGCGTCAAAATTTTAAGACTAAAAACTAGGAGCCTAATTAGTAGTGACTAAAAGCTAGGGGTCGCGCGTTTGATTCCTCTCAGACATAATATTCTATTTCAGACATATCAAATATAAATGTTTAGGATATATATCGCAAAACAAAATCTGCCTAGTTAGCTACCCAGTTAAAAATTTGCAAATAAGCTATGTCGTTTTGACCCACAATAATATTAAATAACTCAATATTCTTACTAGATTCTTTAAGTCCGCTTCAAAACAGACGTTTCATCTTGATACGTTGTTTAGAAGCCAACACATTAATAATTTCTACATTTCACACGTATGAATTTGCGGGTTAAAGCTAGTGTAGGTATAATTATAATTGCTTATGGGTGACAAAAACCAGCCTTAACTGGCCTCATAAAACTAATACTAATGTAATTTAAATGAATTACGCACCGTTTGCCCTTTCTCGCCAGGATTTAGATTTAATTCCAAACTCATTCACGTTTGTCCCTCAACTATATAGTTTTCGAATCGAAATGAGTTAGATTATCCTGACGCATACCTAAAATCCTTTCATTAAAATGGGTCTAACTTCCACCTCTCACCAACCACCGTTTGGCCGTTTTGTTAAAAGTTATTGGTGACCGCGAGGATTATACATTATATAAGTACGACTTTAAATTTCGATGTTTAGTTAGCAATAAGTTTTAGTCACGTACAAAGGATTATCGTTTTACTGTTCAGAATAATGTTATAACTAAATTGGGAGGTTTTTGTTTTATTAAAAAAAATACGTTTTTTTTTCTTTGACCTTCGAGTGACGACTTTTGGAGATAAGAAGAAGAAGAAGGCGGTGAGGAATAAGAGATGAGCTAATTGCCTATTCAGCCGCAAAAAACATTATTGATTTAATATAATTTAATTTAATCTTTTCCATTATAGAACACACAATTAGGCATCCATAAGTAGGTATGCTCATATTAACATATTTATTTCAATTACATTATTAGTTTTCATTTTTTCCATATACAAAAATCTTTTACTATTTTACAGTCATAAAACGAAATAAAAATTATGTATAATAATTTGCAAAATTACTCCACTAATATAAAAAAGGTCGCTTGCTATCGAGATGATATGGACCTCTCACCCCGCCCTAATATTTGCTTAATCAGCGGGCTACCCTATCTAAAGAAACGGGGCTAATGTCGTACAAAAACGTTACACCAGCGTACAAAGGGACTATCCAACTTTCCAGTCGATAACACTAACGAATTCTGCTGTTTGAACGACATGGAGACGGTATGTTCGAATTGTTTTGATGGCACTAGACTTTTGTATGACTCAAAGCGAGTAATAGAAATACTAGCAGTTTTGTTTTATTCATTTTTGAAGTTATACTACATAAGGTTATCGCAGATATATCAGCACCGTATGCGCCGCATGCACCGCATTTAGAATTTGTTGTATGAAATCATATGAGAGCTTGCATATTTCACCCGCAATGTACGCGCCATATTTCAAAAAATGCGGTAGGTATCTCAAGGTGATCGCATATATGCCAGCATTGTACTCGCCGAACTCGCCGTACGCAATATTTAGTACATCAACAATTTTTGCAGTTTTTCCTTTTCTTCAGTGTGAAACGGTGAGGTGACATTCATTCATTCCCACTTGTAATATATGCAAAGATATATTACCATCACCAACATGTGTTTTGCCCCAAAACTGAGCATCATTAGCAGGGAGTTGACTCTACAAGTGGTAATTACAGATTATGCCACTTGAAAGAAAGTTTCACGTACGGCGAACTACAATACAAATTTTATTGAGTTCATTTATTTTATTATACATATATGCCCTTTATTTCCTAGGCATAATGGCTAGACATAATGCTCTAGCTAGCCCATTCTCCCCTTCTGTACCAGTCAACTCTAAGTATTACTAAGAATGTGTGCTAGGCGTTAACGTTACTAAAACAAATCTGGTTTGTTTGAAAAAAAAATGTAATGAAAATCGTACTTATTAGTTTATGAAAATTCACTTTTTAATTTCTTTCAAAACCATGCTATTGGAATCCAATAGTACTTGAAAATTAGGTTAATTTAACTCATAAGCATTTAAAATTTTCAAAAGCTTAAGTTTCTGTAACTAAAATTTAAAACGCGTAATTAAAATAATAGTCAGTTATGATTATGACCAAGTCTTGTGACAGTTGCGGTAGAATGGAACTTTCTAATGCTATTTTCAATTGTTTTGTATAAGTTTTAATGGCGTTGAGTGCATGGAGAAATTTCGTAAGCATATGTGATTGTTTTAACGACCTCAATACTGAAGCTTGTGATAGTTGCCGATGTAGAAGTTTTTAATTGCATAATGGAGATTTAATACCATCCACAATAATACGGGTGAATTGAAATTTGCTGAACTTTGCTTTAAGAAGCTAAGCTAAGGATATTATTTTTCATAACATATAGGTAGTATTAGAGGCTTTTATGTTCTTCATTTTAATTATAAAGTATTAGTATTAGGTACTATATTAGGTAATATTATGAGGTATTATATTGAGTATTTCCATTTCCTTACCAAGATATAAGTAATGACGTATTGAATCCTTACATATTAATACTGGTAACCACCCTGGCTTCGCTTGCGCAAACCTACACGTACCTGAAAAACTATTTACGATATATGTATTTCAGAAGAATATTTCCCTTCACTTAAGATATTTCCCTTTACAAGTACTGTACAAATTGTTTCTTGAAAAATTTCATAACTGTAGATCAACTGGAAGTTTCCTTTTTTTAGGTTTTGATTCCCTTGCGAGTATCAAAATAACTCAAAAAATATGGCAAAAACGGTCGTATCTTTTGATTATGTTGACCTAAAAGCTTTGATTTTCACAGCGCCAAGGGATTGCAAACCTGAATATTGGATATTAATTTCAAGTTGATACGTTCACGGTTTCCTAAGACATAAGACTGCCAGACAGACAAAGTGACAAACAGATAGACATAAAGATAGACAACAATGTAATCCTATATTTTTTTATGGAAATAGTCGGCAAACGACCTGACGATCCACATAAGTGACTATCGTCGCCCATGGACATCAACAACACCAAAGACATCATTGATGCGTTGCCGGTCAAGAAAGAGAGAAGAAAAAGAGAGAAGGAAATGGCTCTCAAGCCCCCAGCCGGAACACGACGACTCGTTTGACGGCTGACTCTTGCTCAAGGGTGGTTGCTATCCAGGCGAACCCCATGGAGAAATAATAATAGCAATAAAAGGGTTTCGTTTTTTTACGGTACATATCCCTAAAAGCTACACAATTTACCGCAATGACGTTTAGAAATGTTTTTTGCTGCACCTAATTTGATTATATTTAAACTATTGCCGATGTGAAATTAATAATTCATAGATGTGAAGTTTCATTAATTGTGCTTTAATTCCTAACAATTCACAGCAAGTAGAACTCGTTAACCAAACCGCCTGGGATTTGAGTGAAATTGAATCCGAAGCGCTCGCAGTGATTGCATTAATACAAAAAGTAAGACTTTTGTGTTTTTAAAATAGCAGTCCTCTGATTATTCATTGAGTCTTTAGAATTGTTAAGTTGAAGGAACTGGGCAATACGAACCTTTATGATAAACATCGCTGTGCTTCCCTACATGGGGAATGGGGGTTCCCATTCCAGTATTCCTGCGCGATGATAGGTAGCCGATCGCTTTCCCTACGGCCTTGCCCGGATACGTTTTCCAGAATAATAAGTACTTTTTTTATTAATTTATTTTTACATACATTTTACATTTATTAATACGAGAGTCGGACCTTGCCTCGCAGGGTTTATTAAAATATCCGACGAGTCGATCCTAATACATACTTTTGCAGCTCATTCCAAATAGATAGGCAATCATTGTGGCTTTTAGTTTTTTTTATACATTTCACTACTAGTGTATTAAGACAGTTTTTATCAAATATCTTATTTTAGATCTTGGTCTTCCTGTTTGCTAAATTTTATAAAAATTCATTCAGTAGTTTTTTCGTGAAAATAACAAACATCCATCTTATACATTCTCACATACTTTCAAGGATTTTGTTCTTTGGTGCAATATCCACTGCAGTCATCATCACCAACCGGTTTTTTTTTGTTGAAACTCTTTGGAGCAAATTTATTCTCCTTGTTTTCTTTACTTTTAATAATTAAATTATCTAGTAAACACTAATGTTATTTCATTTAATTTTAATATTTGATTTCACAGAAGTATCTATTTCAATTAGGTATTTTTTTAATACGAAGTTCGCAATAACCTATTTCGTATAATTGTGTTCTTGTATCTAAAAAGCTACAACCTGAAACTCAGTGCCTTAAAATATTTTTGTCATAATATTTCTTTAAAATATTACAAAATGTTTTAGTTCTTGTTTTATTTAACAATTTCAATATATTTCTGCTATACAAAGGGTTAAAAACTCTTTTTTTCTACAATAAAAGTAGCCTAAGCCTTGTTACATCAGCTATCTGCCAGTGAAAGTCCCGTCAAAATCGGTCTAACCATTTCAGAGATTAGCCGAAACAAACAGACAGACAAAAATTGTAAAAAATGTTGTTTTGGTATATGAACCGTGTATGCACTCAATAAAAAGCGGTTATTTTAATGTTACAAAACAGACATTTCAATTTTATTTATTTGCATAGATTACCATCGATCGAACTTTTCTATGAAATGGTGTAAAATATGCAGTTTTTACAACCCGTACAAAGAGTAAAATTATTTATTTTCAACACTTACCATCGTAAATCTTTTTCAATGCAATTTTAGCGTTCGTGCCATTGTGATGACTGGAACGACTGATGCGCCATCGAGAATTTTTATCGTCAATAAACCATTCACAAAACTTAATATCAACTGAATCAAACTATTGTTGCATAAACAATGTTGTTCTATTCTATCGCGTATGATTTCATTTTACTGTTGACTATTGGAATCTATTTGTATTCTATACTCGCTATACCTGCGACTTAATTCGCATGGGAATTATTCCCGTGTAAATCCCGATTTTGTGGGAAATACAAAATAAAAAGCAAATATTCGAGTATGCTGTCCTACAACCTCACCTATCGTGCGGTGAAAGTCCTATTAAAATAGGTTCAACCGTTCCAGATAATAGCCGGGACAAACAGAAAGACAGACAGACAAAAATTTTAAAAGTGGTTGTTTGTGTTTTAGTATCATGTAACTATAAGCACTTGAGTAAACAGTTATTTCAAAATTACACACACTTAAATTTTATCTATATACATAAGAGTATACAAATCGATAATGTGAAGTTGCATGGCGCCAATCTCTATGAATATAGCTTGCTAGGAGCGGCAAGAGATCATCCAAAGTTGCTATGCTTAGTTCTTAAGCTGCGTGAAGTCCTCCGACATGGCTTAACTGCTTTATAGCGAAGACAGGCGGTAGATTGCCTCATGCACCGTTTGAAGCACGTAAGCACTCTAAAATCTTATCAGAATTGTCATCCTAACTATCCTTGTATAGCTTGTAATTTTGTATGGATAGAGTTTCTTTTCTTTACTATATAATTATATTAGATAGATCCTAATAATAGCCTTGTTTTAATCGAAATATATTTTCTTAGTTATTATGTAAGTTAGTTATTATGTATGTGATCGATCGAAGTTCTATTAAGTTAGTCTCTAAAATCAAAAATTCGTAGTATTACTTAAAATATTCAAAGATAAAAACAATATGTAGAAGTTCCAAGGAAAGGGGAAACATAATGAATTTTAAAATTGTAATAACGGAACGCCATTCCCTCGTTCGATATTCAAATTGATGAATCAACGCCGGTGTATTCTCAGTGGAAGCACCAAGCGGAGTTTAAAAATACAACGGTTTTTTCCAGCCTGCAGACATAGTCACGTAAATGTAAATTAATTTTTTGCGGCACCGCCATTTTCATATTATGGCCTATTATAACAGCCTTTTCATCAGCTTAAATGAATCCAGTAAATAGGCTTTCGCTAAGTTAGTATACTTTGCCATCCGAGACTGTTACATCATTTTTTTTCATGCAAATTGTATGATAGCTCTCCCTTGATTTATGTATTTTTAAATATGAAAATTTTAATGGTAGTTGTAAAAGCAAGTAGTTTTTGATGTTTGATAAATCATTATCATTTTCGAATTTATTTAGGTATAAAGATATCAAAAGAATTCGTCTTCAAAATCATAATAATCTATACTTAATATTATAAAGAGGAAAGATTTGATTGTTTGCATTGAATAGGCTCCGAAACTACTGAACCGATTTGAAAAATTCTTTCATTGTTGGGATGGGAAGCTACACTATTCCCGGGTAACATAGGCTATATTATTTTTTTTACTAATTTTTCCCCAAGCGAAGCTAGGGCGATTTCCTAGTATTAGATATAGTAACCTGATGATAGCGCATTGCTGATGTCTTTTCCTTGGTAACGTCTTGAGGATATAATTGGTGGCGATCCATCATAATAATTCTTTGACGAGTAAAATTCTTTTTTTGTTATGGCTGCTCAATTAATGTTAAACTTGTTTTCCAGAATAACATGTTTCAACGGACTTTAGCTACAGATTATAAATAAATCCGCTGTCTCACCCTTCACAGTATGCGAGTTTAATTTCCTTTTAATAAAATTTATGCCACGATGTGAATTCAAACATCCACTGACTAAAAGTTATAGGATAAAATTTTATTAAATGGATGATCCTTAGTCATTTGCGTCAAATATTACGTAGCTATTTTGTAGTAGTGTAATAGTGTCCATACTCCATACAAATGCATTGTTTATAGCTGGTACCCAAATTGGTTAGTTCTCATGATACATGTAGGACTATTAGGGCCGTGACAATTCTTCAAATGCATATTTTTGGTCATGTCAGATTTTATTTGCAGCTAGTTTTTTTATTCGCAACACAATACCTTTTCATTCACTCTTGACGAGTTAAACAAAGTTTATTACTTATGTATATTGGTTAGTGAAGGAGTTTAACTTAACAATATTTTATGTTCGCGGTAACTAAGTATAAATGAATATTCTGTATATAATTAAGGAGTGTTTAAGATAAAAATGTCAAAAAAATGTTAAAAATGAAATGAAATGAAATGCATTTATTCGAGGATAGCAATTACTGCACATAAAAAAGAAATGTAATACAAGTAAGATAAAATAAATGAAAATAGAAGGTACCCACCAAACAAAATACATCAAACATTAATAGATAACATGAAATTATGGGTGCTTGTGCTCCAGCGTGACCCCCAAACAGGCCCAAACAGGCACAACAAAAGCCATGAAAGCACAGCGCTGATATTTTAGTCAACATGAAAAGAATTAATGCGATCAATATTTAGTAACTGTTTCCGTAGAGCAGAGGTTTACAATCAGTACACGAAAAATGGTAAATAAAAATTTCATAATAGCGTAAAGAGATTTTGGTAACAGTTTCCTAAAATTTGAATCGTTAATTTCGTTCAGACGTTTATCAATTTTCTATTTCATTTTGATATTTGAAAAAGTGCTGAATTGACGGCGAAATATTGAATGTTATGCAGCCCACTTTCTGATTTCGCCAACTGAGCCAAAGGTAATAATATCCTGTTTGATTCCTATCTTTAGCAGACATTTATATAATAAATGCTTTTGTCGAGCTTTAAGTGCTTGAATCTTTTTAACTGTTATACATGGCTATCCTTCTGATCGTATGACATGGTCATTAGCAAGAATTCCGCGTAATATTTGTTATTACAGGCTTTCGGATACTGCAAACAAAACACACTTACCTGACTAATGACGAATTACCATGCAATAGCATAGTCAGGACAAACCTAATATAGTGTCCTACGTATAAAAAGACCAGATTACTAGTCAATTTTTCAGCTCTCATAATTCTGCAGTTATTGATGCAGTTATGGATTACATTAGATGGATGGATTGACCTGATACATAAAATAATTATAATATTAATTGGCGAGTTGGGTATAAATACGCCGCGCTCAGTGACCGATGTTCACTTTCCGACTGACCATCGTGGAGTCAACTTACCCTGAGGATGCTCCGTTTTGGGGCGAAACACCTGTTGGTGCTGGTATGTATGTTGGTATATACTTTTAATTATTGTAGTGCATGTTTCCGTTGTAATGAGGGAAGTGCCGTGCATGTCTTAAAGTATATACCATCATACATGTTAACCGCGGATTGTTGCAAAGTAGACTAATACTTACTTAATGATACATAAAATAAAACATGTTTAAGTAACGTCCATATAAAACTCATGGCAACTCAAGTCGTGTTAAAACAACAAAAAGTATCAATATTAAACGTTCACTCGACAACAGCACTACGTCAGGAAAACGTAGCGATATTTACAATGTGCTTCAGTTGTCGCTGAGCAATAAAGATGTTTGATTTTTCAGAACAATATCTCGCTCAACGAATATCTCTGATTTTATTTTTCTACACAACTTGCCATCCAATATATTTTACGTAAATTTATAACATAAAGAAGGATAACTTTCTGGAGATTTTTGATGTCAAGTTTAGTTCAAGTGACCGTTCATATTTTAAAGTCTATTTACGTGTTTAATTAGTACCTGTTTTTAAAATACTTACTGAATATTTAATAAAGTCTAATTTTAAGTACCTATCTCAACGACCCTAATTAAGATCCTTACCACCATTCTCGATTGTCATCGACTTACAAATTCGAATGAGCTCCAACAAGGGACATTTAGCTCTATGTGTTATCTTGTCCACTTTTACTAACATATAAAAAAAGCAAAATAAGTATAGCAAAAAACCTTTGAAGTTAAGTATCAATAACTCCTTCCATTAAAGTAAACTTAAGCGCATTTACTACCTGTAATAAGTGAATGCTAAAGTTACATTCGCTTATAAATTTTGAAAAATATTGCTACAAACAAAATACAGCATTTTGGCAACATGAAATATAACGCACAATTCGTATTCTGTCACAATTTAAAATATGAAAACGATATTATGGTAAACGAAAATCCTTCCCTGAAATACGTCTCTACATTAAGCAGAAATGTTTTAATAAAATAAAAATAGTCAGGATCAGACTCGTTTTACAATTGCCCTGCGGTTGAGAGCCACATACGAGTATATACATATTATGTCGATGGTCCCTACGTATAAAGCGACATGTCAAAAACCAAGGTTTACATGAGAGCGTTTTTAATGTTCAAACCGCTATAGAAATAATAGTCTGTAAAATTATAAATATTTTTTTTCAATAATGTACTGTTAGATTTAGGGAGTTTATAGTACTTACTTTATAGTACTTTTTATATTTTCCTGGAAATCTGGAATAAAAATATCTATCAGACAGATGACTGATTCTACGTTAACAGAAAATAAAAGCATGCCAGACATACTACTTTATACGATAGAGGTAAGAAAATATTTTAAAAGTAAATATTTTTTTAAGATTCATCAATTTAATCGATAATATCTTGCACTTTAGGAGCGCATCCGGCATTATTTGCGGAGCTTATAATAACTGGCAATAACGTTAAATCAGTTAAGTTCAGTAAGACAAGACCACATGTTTGATCGTTTATTTACCACGCGCATATAACGTACAGGTAATGTACTATACTAACTAGGTACTATATAAACTTTGAATTCTTAATACTCGTCGTTCGCCTACGATAAACCCCACATCTCAACGGTCTGCAATATGAGTTTTAAACAGATGCGCTTGCTACACCACATTCTGCCTCGCCCACTCGCCCTACATTACGCACGTTTAATCCGAATGTGGATGATTTGTGGCGAAATATGCTCAGTATATATAGTGTAGCTTATTTTTCCAAGAAATTCGCTTAAAGTATTTGCCCATCTTGAGGATTTTTTGCATTTCTGTCTTATGAATTTGAGCTGGCTTTATCCATCTCATCCTTAAATTCACTATCAAAAATGCTCAAGTTTTACTAGGTATTTCGGTATTTAAGGTAACTGGGTTGCTAAAGTTCATCAATTTCGTAAATTATATGGTACTAGCTGACCCGGCAAACTTCGTATGGCCTAACAATCACTGAATGTAGTGATACTTTCATAATATTTAGATTTTTAAAGTTTCCTCTCCCTCTTTAAAGGGTATTATAGTCCTTATTACCTTTTATCCTAGAGATAGTTCATATAAACACATAATAACTGTAGAGAAATTAATAGTTTTCTCATTCCTTCTTTCTTTCTTTTTTATTTTTTTTTCTTTCTTGCACGGTCGAACACGCACTTGAACAGTTTCTTATTTAGGTAAAGTTCGTGAAGCAAGTCGTGATTTTTCTTTGATATCTTATTTCTTACTTAGAATGTTTACCGCATTTTAAAATATTTGCATTCAATTATATCTCACTTCATTAGTACTCATATTATTAAAATATCGACGATATTCTAAAATTTTTCTCTCCGCGTATTAATGTTTTTATGAAAAAAACTTGCAAAATGTTCTATATCACTGTGTTAACGGTGTAAACTTTTGTAATAGGAACAGGTGGCCATTTTGTGCGTAGTAATACAACTATTTATCAAGAATATTACGAAGAAGAATATTAGTTCTTGTTCTTACAGGAAAGTAGTTTATCTCGAAGTAACGTTTTTGATAGAAAGTTTAGGAAGAATGCTTTTGTAATTTTGAAATAAGAGGGTAAACAAGAAGGAAAAAAATTTAAAACAAATAGAGTTGAATATTTTTTATTTGTAGTATTCAAAATATACGTTGCACCACAGATTGCATCAACCATTGAGGTATGTTGAAAGTTAATTTAAAAACTGACAAAGCTTACAGATTACTAAATGAGATACTTCGTTAAAGCCGTATTGAGGCGACAATACCAATGATAACGCTTCACACTCATAGCCCCACACTAGGATTCCCTTTGACGTGGGTGCCATCGACAACACAAAAAAATAAGGAGATTTACACTCAGACCAAGAACAGAAATTGAAACTCATCATTAAAATTTCCTCACGCCCTAGGCGCGAAGATCCGGCATGGTAATCATTGAGCCACTCGGCAGTAATACAAAAATTTCGCGTTATGAACGTTTTACAAAAATATGAGGAGTGAACTATTTTCTGTAGAAGAAAAAAATAATATATAATATAATTCAAACACTTGTTGAGCAGTATCAACAGGTGAGTAACTAATGATTCGCCAATATTGTCGTGTAATAGGATATTCTTATAGAAGCGCTCGCAGGCTGGATTTAGTTGATCGTCGACCGAGAAACATAACTGTTTATTGGATAAGTGATGCGAGTGACAATGCTTCTTCTACGATTCTACGGTTCCATGCATTACCCAATCGGATATTTTGTAACCGTCTTTAGACACATGCAATCCCAAGACATTTAAATGTAATGTAACCCATATACATTACCTTTTGGTTAGATAGACCTATATAAAGTGAAGAAGCAAATATATCAGTCTGTAATTTTTAGGATTCCGTACGAAAAAACGAAAAACGGAACCCATATAGGATCACTAGTGCATCTGGGCGACGGCCGTTGACAGCCAATTTACTTCGAAACTACTGGACCAAATGAGTTGAAATTTGGTACTCATGTAAGTTTTTGTGACCCAAAGACGAAGGTATAAAGTAAACAACTGAGTTTTGAAAAAAAAAATCGTAAAAGTAACGAAATCAAAATTAAACAAAAACTGTTTTGCAAACAGTATCGTGTGATACGTCAAATGAAGGGGCTTATTATAAGAATCTCAAATATATGTTCGTTATAGTTCTACAATTGATGTTTTTAAAATTATTCAAGAAAGAACGAAAATTAAAGCCAAAGATTGACCATTCCCTCCCCCTTATCTCCGAAACTACTGACGCTAGAATTTTGAAAAAAAAATTACTGAGAATAGCTCTTTACTTAAATATTACAGGAAAACCTTTGAGAAGTATATGGTGTTAAAAACTCTCTCCAAGCGAGTTTTACTCGCATTTGTCAAGTTTATTTTACTAGTTTTGTCAGTTTGTATTAGAGTATTAAATATATATATAAAAGGAATAAACCAAAGATGTGTTTCTCTGTAATCAAAAATATATTTGTTTTATTTTACACTATTATACATTTAACGTTAAATGACCTTACCAACATCGTATTTATCTCTTGCAAATACTGTCTTATGTTTTTCTATAAGTTCATTTATTTCCAATTTCTCATTTTCATTTAAATGATTTATTTTTATTTTAAATTCTTCTTCTTTCACATGCTCATTGAAGTTTATTTGATATTCTTTTGTTGTATTATAAATAATATCACATTCTTCCTTTTTTATTTTCTTAGTATTTGAATTTTCTCTTATTTCATTTTGTATTTCATTTTCTTTGATTGTTTTTTGACATATTTTTAAGTCTTCATTTTGTATAAGTTTAAATATCTTTATTAAGTCTAGTCCTATTAAAAAATCATATTTGAAGTTTTGTTCATCAATAATGTATACATCTACATTCTTTTCTAATTCAAAGATTCTTACTCTTAAGTTCGTCAAACCATTTGTTTTTCTAACACCATTAATTGTTACTAAATCTGCTTCATTATAATTGTTTCCTTGTCCTTTTAGTTTCAATAACTTAGAATTAATCAAAGAAACATTTGAACCCGAATCATAAACTCCATGTATATCTAATTTATCATTAATTAGTAGTTTGACATATATTAATGGTGTTACTATTAGTTTTTTTGATGAGTTTTATTTAACTCAGCCTCTATTACTGTATTGTTGACATGTTTAATATAATTTTTCTTTGCATTATCCTCCTCTTTCGTTCTGAACCAACAAATATATTCTGGGTGATAACGAATACCTTTATTTAATTTTTCACAAATTTTACATGAGGATCTTTCTGTCTTACCATTACTTCTAAAATTTCCATAATAATATCTTCTTTTAGGTATATAACTGTGTTTATTTATCATATGTTCATATTTGCTTACCTCATTAAATAAATCGGTCGTATCTTTAAGTGCGTCTCTGTCAATTTTATGGAGAATAAAATCTGGTAAACCAGCTGCAATTATGTCTATTAGTGTGCCTGAATCTATTGATGTCCTCATTTCTAACAATAGTTTTTCTTTCTTAATAGAGTAATCTAAAAGTGAACCTTCTCTATACTTAAATAATAATGCGTATGTAACCGGATTCCACCCCTTGTTTGTAAAAGATTCACAAAATTTATTTTTCCATGTTGACCATTGAGAGTTAATCGTAAATTTTATGATCATCGAACTATACCAATCTGCACAACTATTATTGTCCATGAATATTCGGAGTATTTCAATTTTCATTTCATCTGTTGTCACATCAAAGCGCGTGCATTCGTTTTCAAATGTCTCAATCCATTGTTTTGCATTCGTGTTTTTGCTCGTAAATTTTTCAATAACAAATCTATCTGCAATATGTTTCAGGCTCTGTTGTTTATTTTCTTGTGCATTCTCTACAAATTTCTTCATAATTGTTTCTAGAGTATTGTTTCCTTTCTTTTCTGTAGTAATTTCTTGGTTCAGTTCTTCTAGGAATCGATCCATAAACTGTATGTTACCATCTTCATCTATGTAATTTTGTTTTAACTCATCTGTCATTTTTATCCAAACCCTTCTTACTTCATACCTTTTCATCAAACTGTTTTTTACTTTAATAAATGCATTTGTATTTACTATATCTTTATGATAGTAAACTGATTGTAGTTCTTCTGGTACTACATAAATTCTATTATCAGTTGTGGATATTGTGGTGATTGAAAAAATATTTGATTTACCATCACTTCCTGGTAATAGAGTGAATTCGAAACGTAATTTCTCCATGTTTATTAATTTTATAATATTATTTCCTCTTTTTAGGTAAATAAACAAAATGTCGTTTTATAAAAGGAATAAACCAAAGTTGTGTTTCTCTGTAATCAAAAATATATTTGTTTTATTTTACACTATTATACATTTAACGTTAAACACAAAACCTATATTACAATAAACGAATTATAAAACTTACCTGTAATCAAAAAAACGACATTTAAAGTTTATTCTCTTCTAAATACTTATATACAATACTATTATAACTAAATAAAATCATTTCTATTTGACGCCATTGATGTCATTGCTATTTTTCTTCCGTGTTCGGATCAAGACGTCAATACATTCAAAAAATTAAAAAAGAAAATACTTTTTCTTTACATATATTTACAGCGTAGTAGATTAATCCTGAGCAAAATACTTTGACCACTTTTTAAAAATAGTAAAAAAGGATATTAATTATGAAGAGAAGTATAAAGGCAAACCACAATATATTGTCTTGAAAAATGAAAACTGAAATTTTTTTGAATGCATTTACGTACTTCATATAAAATGTCTAACTTAAAAAAGCAGCTACGCGTTAAAATTACCTTATAGGTCTAGGTATCGCTGAAAAAAGAGTCAAAATACCTAGAGTTAGAGTTCATTTTAAAAGAGCCGTTTGTGGCAGATAAGGCTTGATGTTGTTCATCATCAAAATGCAAGGGATTTTGCGTGAAAAACTAGAGTGGGTTAACTGAATAATGGCTCTCTGAATGTGGCCCGACTGTAATTTGTTGCGGTTGCTGATTAAATTATACATTGTTTTCTTGGCGAGCGTACGTTATTATTTTCTCGTGATTAACTGAAAAGTCCTTCATCACACTCCCGTGTAAATTTGGGAATTATTAGTGACGTGACTCTCTTTTAGTAAGGTACCTTGGTTATTAGCAGTGATCATAGTTTTTGCTATTACTCCAGCATTATCATCGCGTTCGCAGAAGCCTGTCCAAGTGTCCAAACATCACTATTAATTTAAATTTTAAGACATGATGGTAAAATTTTTTAGGTAAAGCTTTTTTACTTGCTAATAAATGTTCAGACTATCGTTATGCATAACTTACTCAGTTACCAATGATTAGATACAATTTGATCTGGAATCAAACCGAAATAACTATTCAGTATTTCGGTGTGCTATTCAATATTTTGAAATATGCGCCCAGTTGCTATTCAAAAGCTGTTGACCCAGCGTCGTCTAAAATGGAAGACTCTTGCAGTTTGCATAATGCCATCCATTACTTCTGTTCATTGTCATTTCAGTCTTAGTTATCTTGCACTGTTACATTTTGTAATATCGATTATTTTCCTAATTTAATTGCTGTTTCTTACTTAGAATGTTTACCGCATTTTAAAATATTTGCATTCAATTTTATCTCACTTTATTAGTACTCATATTATTAAAATATCGACGATATTCTAAAATTTTTCTCTCCGCGTATTGATGTTTTTTTGTAAAAACTTGCAAAATGTTCTATATCACTGTGTTAACGGTGTAAACTTTTGTAATAGGAACTGGTGGCCATTTTGTGCGGAGTAATACAACTATTTACCAAGAGTATTACGAAGAAGAATATTAGTTCTTGTTCTTACAAGAAAGTAGTTTATCTCGAAGTAACGTTTTTGATAGAAAGTTTAAAAAGAATGCTTTTGTAATTTTGAAATAAGAGGGTAAACAAGAAGGTAAAAAATTTAAAACTAAGAGTTGAATATTTTTTATTTGTAGTATTCAAAATTTACGTTGCACCACTGATTGCATTAACCATTGAGGTATGTTGAAAGTTAATTTAAAAACTGACAAAGCATACAGATTACTAAATGAGATACTTCGATAAAGCCTTATTGAGGCGACAATACCAATGATAACGCTTCACACTCATAGCCCCACACTAGGATTCCCTTTGACGTGGGTGCCATCGACAACACAAAAAATAAGGAGATTTACACTCAGACCAAGAAGAGAAATTCAAACTCATCATTAAAATTTCCTCACGCCCTTGGCGCGACGATCCGGCATGGTAACCATTGAGCCACTCGGCAATAATACAAAAATTTCGCGTTATGAACGTTTTACAAAAATATGAAGAGTGAACTATGTATTTTCTGTAGAAGAAAAAAATAATATATAATATAATTCAAACACTTGTTGAGCAGTATCAACAGGTGAGTAACTAATGATTCGCCAATATTGTCGTGTAATAGGATATTCTTATAGAAGCGCTCGCAGGCTGGATTTAGTTGATCGTCGACCGAGAAACATAACTGTTTATTGGATAAGTGATGCGAGTGACAATGCTTCTTCTACGATTCTACGGATCCATGCATTACCCAATCGGATATTTTGTAACTGTCTTTAGACACATGCAATCCCAAGACATTCAAATGTAATGTAACCCATATACATTACCTTTTGGTTAGATAGACCTATATAAAGTGAAGAAGCAAATATACCAGTCTGTAATTTTTAGGATTCCGTACGAAAAAACGAAAAACGGAACCCATATAGGATCACTAGTGCATCTGGGCGACCGCCGTTGACAGCCAATTTACTTCGAAACTACTGGACCAAATGAGTTGAAATTTGGTACTCATGTAAGTTTTTGTGACCCAAAGACGAAGGTATAAAGTAAATAACTGAGTTTTGAAAAAAATAATCGTAAAAGTAACGAAATCAAAATTAAACAAAAACTGTTTTGCAAACAGTATAGTGTGATACGTCAAATGAAGGAGCTTATTATAAGAATCTCAAATATATGTTCGTTATAGTTCTACAATTGATGTATTTAAAATTATTCAAGAAAGAACGAAAATTAAAGCCAAAGATTGACCATTCCCTCCCCCTTATGTCCGAAACTACTGACGCTAGAATTTTGAAAAAGAAATACTGAGAATAGCTATTTACTTAAATATTACAGGAAAACCTATGAGAAGTATATGGTGTTAAAAACTCTCTCCAAGCGAGTTTTACTCGCATTTGTCAAGTTTATTTTACTAGTTTTGTCAGTTTGTATTAGAGTATTAAATATATATTTACAGCGTAGTAGATTAATCCTGAGCAAAATACTTTGACCACTTTTTAAAAATAGTAAAAAAGGATATTAATTATGAAGAGAAGTATAAAGGCAAACCACAATATATTGTCTTGAAAAATGAAAACTGAAATTTTTTTGAATGCATTTACGTACTTCATATAAAATGTCTAACTTAAAAAAGCAGCTACGCGTTAAAATTACCTTATAGGTCTAGGTATCGCTGAAAAAAGAGTCAAAATACCTAGAGTTAGAGTTCATTTTAAAAGAGCCGTTTGTGGCAGATAAGGCTTGATGTTGTTCATCATCAAAATGCAAGGGATTTTGCGTGAAAAACTAGAGTGGGTTAACTGAATAATGGCTCTCTGAATGTGGCCCGACTGTAATTTGTTGCGGTTGCTGATTAAATTATACATTGTTTTCTTGGCGAGCGTACGTTATTATTTTCTCGTGATTAACTGAAAAGTCCTTCATCACACTCCCGTGTAAATTTGGGAATTATTAGTGACGTGACTCTCTTTTAGTAAGGTACCTTGGTTATTAGCAGTGATCATAGTTTTTGCTATTACTCCAGCATTATCATCGCGTTCGCAGAAGCCTGTCCAAGTGTCCAAACATCACTATTAATTTAAATTTTAAGACATGATGGTAAAATTTTTTAGGTAAAGCTTTTTTACTTGCTAATAAATGTTCAGACTATCGTTATGCATAACTTACTCAGTTACCAATGATTAGATACAATTTGATCTGGAATCAAACCGAAATAACTATTCAGTATTTCGGTGTGCTATTCAATATTTTGAAATATGCGCCCAGTTGCTATTCAAAAGCTGTTGACCCAGCGTCGTCTAAAATGGAAGACTCTTGCAGTTTGCATAATGCCATCCATTACTTCTGTTCATTGTCATTTCAGTCTTAGTTATCTTGCACTGTTACATTTTGTAATATCGATTATTTTCCTAATTTAATTGCTGTTTCTTACTTAGAATGTTTACCGCATTTTAAAATATTTGCATTCAATTTTATCTCACTTTATTAGTACTCATATTATTAAAATATCGACGATATTCTAAAATTTTTCTCTCCGCGTATTGATGTTTTTTTGTAAAAACTTGCAAAATGTTCTATATCACTGTGTTAACGGTGTAAACTTTTGTAATAGGAACTGGTGGCCATTTTGTGCGGAGTAATACAACTATTTACCAAGAGTATTACGAAGAAGAATATTAGTTCTTGTTCTTACAAGAAAGTAGTTTATCTCGAAGTAACGTTTTTGATAGAAAGTTTAAAAAGAATGCTTTTGTAATTTTGAAATAAGAGGGTAAACAAGAAGGTAAAAAATTTAAAACTAAGAGTTGAATATTTTTTATTTGTAGTATTCAAAATTTACGTTGCACCACTGATTGCATTAACCATTGAGGTATGTTGAAAGTTAATTTAAAAACTGACAAAGCATACAGATTACTAAATGAGATACTTCGATAAAGCCTTATTGAGGCGACAATACCAATGATAACGCTTCACACTCATAGCCCCACACTAGGATTCCCTTTGACGTGGGTGCCATCGACAACACAAAAAATAAGGAGATTTACACTCAGACCAAGAAGAGAAATTCAAACTCATCATTAAAATTTCCTCACGCCCTTGGCGCGACGATCCGGCATGGTAACCATTGAGCCACTCGGCAATAATACAAAAATTTCGCGTTATGAACGTTTTACAAAAATATGAAGAGTGAACTATGTATTTTCTGTAGAAGAAAAAAATAATATATAATATAATTCAAACACTTGTTGAGCAGTATCAACAGGTGAGTAACTAATGATTCGCCAATATTGTCGTGTAATAGGATATTCTTATAGAAGCGCTCGCAGGCTGGATTTAGTTGATCGTCGACCGAGAAACATAACTGTTTATTGGATAAGTGATGCGAGTGACAATGCTTCTTCTACGATTCTACGGATCCATGCATTACCCAATCGGATATTTTGTAACTGTCTTTAGACACATGCAATCCCAAGACATTCAAATGTAATGTAACCCATATACATTACCTTTTGGTTAGATAGACCTATATAAAGTGAAGAAGCAAATATACCAGTCTGTAATTTTTAGGATTCCGTACGAAAAAACGAAAAACGGAACCCATATAGGATCACTAGTGCATCTGGGCGACCGCCGTTGACAGCCAATTTACTTCGAAACTACTGGACCAAATGAGTTGAAATTTGGTACTCATGTAAGTTTTTGTGACCCAAAGACGAAGGTATAAAGTAAATAACTGAGTTTTGAAAAAAATAATCGTAAAAGTAACGAAATCAAAATTAAACAAAAACTGTTTTGCAAACAGTATAGTGTGATACGTCAAATGAAGGAGCTTATTATAAGAATCTCAAATATATGTTCGTTATAGTTCTACAATTGATGTATTTAAAATTATTCAAGAAAGAACGAAAATTAAAGCCAAAGATTGACCATTCCCTCCCCCTTATGTCCGAAACTACTGACGCTAGAATTTTGAAAAAGAAATACTGAGAATAGCTATTTACTTAAATATTACAGGAAAACCTATGAGAAGTATATGGTGTTAAAAACTCTCTCCAAGCGAGTTTTACTCGCATTTGTCAAGTTTATTTTACTAGTTTTGTCAGTTTGTATTAGAGTATTAAATATATATTTACAGCGTAGTAGATTAATCCTGAGCAAAATACTTTGACCACTTTTTAAAAATAGTAAAAAAGGATATTAATTATGAAGAGAAGTATAAAGGCAAACCACAATATATTGTCTTGAAAAATGAAAACTGAAAATTTTTTGAATTCATTTACGTACTTCATATAAAAAGTCTAACTTAAAAAAGCAGCTACGCGTTAAAATTACCTTATAGGTCTAGGTATCGCTGAAAAAAGAGTCAAAATACCTAGAGTTAGAGTTCATTTTAGAACAGCGGTTTGTGGCAGATAAGGCTTGATGTTGTTCATCATCAAAATGCAAGGGATTTTGCGTGAAAAACTAGAGTGGGTTAACTGAATAATGGCTCTCTGAATGTGGCCCGACTGTAATTTGTTGCGGTTGCTGATTAAATTATACATTGTTTTCTTGGCGAGCGTACGTTATTATTTTCTCGTGATTAACTGAAAAGTCCTTCATCACACTCCCGTGTAAATTTGGGAATTATTAGTGACGTGCTCTCTATTAGTTAGGTACCTTGGTTGATAGCAGTGATCATAGTTTTTGCTTTTATAATTCCAGCATAATCATCGCATTCGCAGAAGCTTGTCCAAGTGTCCAAACATCACTATTAATTTAAATTTTAAGATATGATAGTAAAATTGTGTTGAATTTTTATTAAAGTTATTAAAATACGCAACGTTTTTTACTTTCTAATAAATGTTCAGACTATCGTTATGCATAACTTACTCAGTTACCAATGATCAGATACAATTTGATCTGGAATCAAACCGAAATAACTATTCAGTATTTCGGTGTGCTATTCAATATTTTGAAATATGCGCCCAGTTGCTATTCAAAAGCTGTTGACCCAGCGTCGTCTAAAATGGAAGACTCTTGCAGTTTGCATAATGCCATCCATTACTTCTGTTCATTGTCATTTCAGTCTTAGTTATCTTGCACTGTTACATTTTGTAATATCGATTATTTTCCTAATTTAATTTTTGTTCCCTTGTTCTTCATTGTTTAGTTAAGCGTAGTATATTTTGCATAGCATTAAATTATGTACAGATTTTAAGTATTATGTTTTGTTATTTAATCTAGGCTAAGAATCTATGGAATCTAAATAAATTATTACCAATAAATATAGTGACATAACGTATTAATGAATTTAAATAATAATTGAGAATTATAACTTGATATTATATATTGATATGAGAAATTAAATAATCAATTGAATTTTATAATTATTTTGTATTAGTTAAATAACTATTTAATAATGAACTTAAATGTGTAATAATGAAATTATTATTTTCAAAAATTTGGTAGAATAAAGGCTTTTTATTTTTTATTATTTATTTATAAGAATCTATGGGCAGGGAAGTCTCAGAATAGATAAATTTCATTGTTCATCGTATTGTAATAATAAATTTCCAACACACAAAAATGGAGATCAGCACCCATAGAAGAAACCAACAAAATACTGCTGATACAACTCCATTCCAACTATCGATGCTGAATGTGTGCAATTTGGAGCGATGGTAAGCCACTGTATTATCCCAGCAAATTGAAATGTCTCGGAAGATCTGTATACTTCCGGATCCCGCGATCGTCGCTACTGATAGGCGATTTGTCCTGCCCGAGGCGGATGTTGTGCCTCTCATGAATCAATTTGGGTCATTCCCATTGTAATAAATAATGACATTATACTCTCTACTCGTATACACTCAAAGTTACAGATAAGACTTTCCCTTTAACATTTGCCATCATTGTTATAAAATTCAACCTCTTCCACCTTCTACGGAATTAAGGATTTGGATTGGAGGTTAGCTTTGTGATTTTAAGAAGCTTTTTGAGTAAATATGTATATGTTTAGTAAATGTAAATTTTTATCGCGAAAATTTCATGGGTTTGATTAGAATTACATTTTTTTAATAATTTATCAAACAAAACGTCGACTGAAAATCGAACTGGGACACCTCGTTTCGCAGGCAGGGTCACTACCAAATAGCCTACAGGATCGTGTTTTCTAAGCACATTTTTGACTCACATTATCTTTATTTGATTGGAGATGTTGTACTCAAAAATATAAAATTACGAGTAACCGCCCTCGCTTTGCTTCGGTTTTCTTTATTTTTTACACCTTGGGTTACATTATTGGAGTTTTAATAAGGATCCCGAATTTTTTGATAGTATAATATAGCCTATGTCAACCGGCGATAGTCTAGCTTCCCAACAGTAAAAGAAATTTTCAAATCGGTTTAGCAGTTTCGGAGCCTATTCAATGCAAACAATCAAATCTTTCCTCTTTATAATATTAGTATAGATAACATCTTTTTTCTCATAAAAAGCCTCTGCTTGCTTCTGTAGAGATCTCAAACTAGTCTCCAGCTACTAACTAACCTTAAATCACTTAACGTCGATCACTTACAATTATAATTGTAGTCAAGCATTAACTTTTAAGATAAAAAAATATACCGTCGTACTATTCGTATTTAATGATCGAAAAGTCTACATCTTGTTCTGCGTCATTAACTACTGCAACTCTGAGACATTTTCAAAGAAAAGACTGCAAGTTTCCAATATATCTAAAAGACACTTAAATATGTTGCTTAACGCCAGGGGATAGCTGCCGGGAGTCTTGAGACATTTAGCGAACGAACGACGAAGCACTGAATATAAGATGATACAATTTGCAGCTCTGCATCGCTACACTACACTCAAGCAAATGTGTTGAATATAAAGTAACTATTCATATAAATACTATATCAATGGATATAGGTAGTTAACATGGATATTAAAACCAAGGAAAATAGTAATTAAAGAGTATTTCAAATTTATTTTAATAAATAAAGAAAAAATAGATTATAATCGCATACAAAAAAAATGGAAATTCATCAGTCTAATAACATTTTTTTCGTAATTATGATTACCCTTCAAATAAAAGTACTAAACTTATAAACGCGTATCGATAAACAAAGACTTGTTTTCTTTTATGTTATGAAAATCTACAAGTTATTTCGTTCGTTCAATACTTAAACTGCGGATTGTTCTTGCATGCTTTGCAGCGTTTTTATTCAGCAGCTGCTATCGAATTGTTATAGCTAAACAAGCTTTTAAATAGCGTTTCTTTGTTTACAGAAACATCATAGTATTTTTACCTGAAATAATACATAATACAAACCAAAATCATTCGCATACTTACATGTAAGGCGACCAGTGCCCTGTTTAATAAACTTTACAATTTGTCAATTTTGTAAATAAGTGACATATTTGTTAAGTTTTATGACAAGTGCTGTTTAATAAACCTTACAATTATCTAAGAATTTTACATATAAAAATCCTACAAATATTATAATTGTAAATGCTGTTTAATAAACGTTTACATAATATGTAGAAAACGCCTGTAGATTTCTATGAAATAAGTTGTAGTTGTAAGTTACAAATTACATAAAACGTAAATTTTTGTTGAAGAAATTTGGCTTCAACCCATTAATGGCCCACTACTGACTTTAACATAAGTCAGACAAACTATTTTAATCTTAAATGGAAGTGGATACGGTGTGGAATCCTTTGCACAAGTAAGAGTAGGTAAAGTTAGAAGTTACAAATATGTTAACAGGTGGTTTGATGAAAGTGAGCTTAGGAATTGTTCAGATGGAATTCGTTAAAGGGAACCTTATCTTGCAGGAACACTAGCGGAAGTTTTCCTTTTTATTTTTACAGTGTGTTGTATTGTAACGCTGACAAAAGAACATGATCCTCTCCTTTTATTACAAGGATAAAATATAAACATAAAATAATATTGGTATGGTTTCAGTGACAAATATAATGACTAAACAAATTATCTTATTATTGTAAACTAACAAGCATCCTCGCTACGCTTCGGAAAAAATAGTCCTTTAGTTTATTGAGAAGCTGAGATTCTACTCTTGAAGCAGCAAGATTATTAAAACCTCATTACAATGAAAGTTCAAAACACAACCACAAACTTGAAAAAAGAACCAGACATCACCTTGTCTTATCGAGAGTGACACCGCCCGCTTACCATGTATGCGTAATTTTTAGTGTGGTCCGACCAATCCGACGCGGTAATGGCGGCCGATTAATAACATCATGGTTTCAATGTGTGCATGTGATACTTGTACGAATAGAAGAGTTGGTATTACTGTGGGTGCTTCACTGAATTTGTTGCTGACAATCCGTCTGGTTCTATTTTTAAGTCTGAGCACACAGCATAACATTTTAATATTTGTAGCATTCCGTAAGATCACTACATTATCCACCTGTCTGTCTGTCAGCCAAGACCAATTTTCTAAGAAACTCGTGAAGGTGTGGAAATGTGGAATGTGGAAATTATTATAATTATTATAATACTCATGTTTTCAATCCCTTGGAGCTGTAAAAATCAAACAAAAGCTGTAAAAGCTGTAAATAATCAAACATCTATGTCAACTCAGTCAAAAGACCCTCGCAACGGAATCAAAGCCTATATGGTAGATACTTTCTGAATAACGAATAAAAATTCATCCTCACGTTACCTGTAGTGAGGTATGTAATTTGAAAAAGATTTTTTAAATTCGAACCAGTAGTTCCTGAGATTAGTGTTCAACCAATCAAACTCTTCAGCTTTATAACATTAGTACAGATATTCAATAAACTGTACTTATCGATCATTCTAACAAAGCAAGCCAAGCATTAATGTTCCACTATGTTATTTTATTGCTTCGTGCACTTTCGTAAACCATTAGTTAAGGAACTCTGACACATTGTTAGCACAGAGATGCTTCTTTAGTATTAGAATACTATTAATAATTTTGACGTTTTCTGCTTCATTTATCTATACTAAACAAAAATGTGTTGCTATATCAGTACCTAGCCATGTAATAAGCTGTTATACTCGTACTTTATGGTTTAAAAATATATAGAAAACATAATTTATTGAATAAAATAATACCTTAATGGCTTATACGATAAAAATATATTATCAAAATCAACTTCTCTTATCCTTTAATAAGTTGTCATTTCTATAATAATACACTGTTTAATAACATACCTAATACAGGTAGGTATTTTACTCTCATATTTTAAAACACATCGTAAGAAATTTTAAAACCGAATAATCTTTGTTCAATGTGCCCCATGACTAGCTTATAATAATAATATTATTAACAACGTAGGTAACGCATCTTTTATATATTTACAGTGAGACAAGCCAGCAACACAGATGTGGTACCCATTTTAATGTTAAACTAATTTCAGGAACCAAACTTCGCTTTTACTCGTAGCTGTGTTGAAATCTCAGAATTATAATAATTTTTTTGATAATTAATAAATTAATTGAAGATTTTGCTAATAAAATCACTCTTTTGTAATGGAGCAATTATTTACATTTCAGATCAGTTTATTAATTTCGTTAGATACTGCTATAAGAAAATGGACTATTTTTGTAACTTGATTTATGAGTTCTCGAGATATCTTTCCTTTTACATTGTGGGCATTTTGCTTGCGTTTGAGAAGACACTGCAACTTTTAATTAAGTATAGTACCAAAAAAACAAAATATATTAAATGATAATTAAACTCCGTTTGCTCATACATATAAGTACGAATCACTTGACCCAAATAACCCTTAACTTGCAAATTATCATCAAAGCAGTTAAGGCGGTCGAGAAAAGAATAGTTCGTTTAACAGTACAAGATTAAACTTTAACAATGTTTATAGATAGTCTATTGTTTGTTTCAAGTCTTGCCCTCTTTCGATTTCAATACAATAGTGACGTTAACGAGACTACGATGCCCCAAAGGCGTCTATTATGCATGTCGACAAGACGGCCTCAGCGACATGTGTCGAGATCCGAGCACTGTCGGACACGTCCCGCGGGTATATAGGCCACTGTAAACGATGTCACCAAAATCTTCTAGGTATTTGGTCGTGTACTAAATCTGTAGTCCAATAATTGATTTATATCGACATGTTAATATTGTGTTCCTCGGTAAATGATGAATTATTCGGATTTAAAATTTATAGTTTCAGTTCTTTTGCGGTTGTTTTGTATCCGATCTATTATTATTAGCAAATAAGTGAATGTGTGATGACTAATATTCAAACATTGAAGAGTGTTTCCTTGAGCTCAAACCTAATTCAACAGGAAAAAACAAATAAAACAAAAATATAACTATTATTGAATCTGTTCTCTCCCACTAATAGTTCTTCTCAAATATCTTTCATATACCTACAGACAGGTATATTTATCCTTCATTGCGATAACGTTTGATGGATATTAAAACGTTATTGTGTAATGCGTATTATAGTTAAAATTAATAGCTTCGCTCTAAGGAAAAACATTTCAAAGTAATTTATTATTACATGTGTCTTTTTTCTTCGATGTCTCCATACAAGTGTCATCGGAAACAATTCTTTAGGGACAGTTAATTCCTCGAAATTGTCTTTCCCCAAACGTTCTACGGGGTTTCAGTCACAGTAGGAGATAAATGATTGGTAAATCTTAAGCTGTGCTGAAGATTAACTGAGTTGGGAATGGCGTCTAGGGGTTAGGAGTATTACTGCATTATTAATGTTATGTTCTTAATAGTTAAACAATTGTTTCTGATGCACCTTCACTAACAACGAGTGTAGCAAATACGCTCCTGTCAAAGATTGACGTTGAAATCGTTGCCATCTGCTGTTTGGAGGTTCGTAAGATCTAAGCGTTCCTAACTTGTACAGGCACGATTCGTGTGCAAGGGTTACTATCGTAGATAAGTAATTAAATGACAACGTGGAAGTACGTTAATGCCCAGTTCTAAAGTTTTTGCATTCCAGATGAGTTTTTGAATGACAAAGACGCGTTAAAATGACCAGGCGGTCGATTATTCCAGCCATGTTCCATTTATCTTTTCTTCTTCTCCATGTGAAATCGTCTATAACAGTAGTTCGAGCAAATATTTAATTATAATGTCTTGATGTTACTGATATCCTTGTGTAAAGCTAACGACTTACAATCGGATTCAGCTGCTTATTTGCCGACGAGATACATATATCAAGCATTGACTTATCTGTATAACATGCAAACAACCGATATAGGAGTTTACAAAACTGAATGTTAACTAGTAAACCCTAACTGCAGCTGTTGTTTCTGAGTTAAATAAAAATACACGTAGTGCTCTCGATCGCCTGGGCTGAGCAATGTTGATTGGTTTAACAAAACTACAAGCGTTTAGAATTCTCTATTTATTGACAAGTTTTCACCGTTCTCGCTTTATTCGAATTGAAATCGATTTTAATGAGGATGTTCCGATTACTTCAATCTGCTCTGAAAGGTAGGTAGGACTTTCTTGTTATTTTAAACTCTGGATAGTACTTACGTAGGTAATAATATTACCTACATATTATGGCCACAATTAGTGGCTAACTTAAGTACCTACGGAAAATTGAGAGGCTTACTGAATATTGGACTGTCATACACTTCAGAGATCATAAAATTGTAGTAACTAGGAAGATTAGATTCCAGGATCATTTGCATTGTGATCAAAATACATGTAGAGACAATAGTAAATCTAATGCGGACATCAATGTAGGATTGTTTATGCTATAAAAGTTTCTGAACGAAGGAATGTGAGATTGATGTATGGTAGGATGAATGAAAGGAAGGACCGGAAGCGAAGGAAGTGAGTGGATGAATGCAAGATGGCGAGTCTGATATGAAGGTGCAAAGTAGTAAAGACGTATTAAGGTGTTTAAAATTGTTAAAGGTGTTAATAAAAGTCTTAAATATTTTCGCTGGTTTATTTCCGTTCCCACATCAATATAGTTCACTAGCTATACCTAACTAACTTAACTTTTAAGTTGTACGCTTATCATTTTAATCACCGTACTCATCTTTGTAATCATGAAGGAAAAAGCAAGTTTTAAAATAAAGCGCTGTTTTAAAAACATTTTTAATTGTTTTCCCACAAAAACTCATTGAGCCAAGACGGCTCCTTTTCTTTTTATTCGGCAAAAGTAATTAGTTCAATGTGGAAATAATACATCTCATTCATTTTAAAAACCTTGGATTCATTGCAATATTGCTCTGTGTAAATTTTGGAGTCAATAGGAATTTTGACTATAGCATAAATGTAGCAGTCGTTGAAAAAAATCCAAAATTCTAATTTGGAACAATATGTTGTACAGCGCCATCTCTGTAAAATTCACTGAATCACTTCAAAAAAAGTGTCGTCATTCGTAAAATCAAAAAGTGTCGTAATTTTCCATCTAGCCCCCTTTCACAACGCGCGTTAAGGAACTTCGTTCCAATAATATGCTAAAATATGCCATCAATGCACCGCAAAAAAACTCGTTATCTTTTCTATTTCCAATATAATTATTTATTTATTATTTATATTTTTTTAACCCAAAAAAGTAAGTTTCCATTCATTTTCCAAGAAATGTATTTACCGTCTTATTTTTTGCTTATCTATTATTAATATAAGCTTACCGCAACTCTCGGTGATTTTCGTGCCAGCAATATGTACATTGTCAAACATTGCATTAACCGAGTTTCCAGGTGTACTTTGGCTTTTCCCCGATGATATTCCCAGAATATGTAAAGCCTTTTACATAATTAGTCGTTTCTCTGCGCTAAGTCTGCCGCAACGCTTCTACCGTATGTTTCCCTTAGTTTCAACAGCTAATGAGAAAATGTGTTGCTTCGCTGTCCTTCTATTTTATAGTTTTAATAGCACCTACGAGGTCTTACTCAACTGTAATAAGAGTTCATATCTCATTAGTTATTTTAATCAGAATTTATTCACAGAATGTGTTGCAAGGTTTTCTTCTCATAAATAACGATCTCTTGGAAGTATGAAAGTATAAAGTAAGATATAAGTTGTGGGAAGATTTAGATTTATCTTGAGATAGTAGTACTACTTAAAAGGAACTACGAGTTTTATTATTTATCATGCTTAAGTCTCTTGACAAAATGTGTAACATGCTTTTAAGACACTATTTTGTTGGCACTGAAAATTTTGAAAATAACCTAGGTATCGTTAGTCCAATCTATGCATATAATAAAGCTGAAAAGTTCGTTTGGTTGAACGCGCTAATCTCAGGAACTACTGATTCGAATTATAAAAAAAAAATCTTTTTGCGTTTGATAGTATATTTATCGAGAAAGACTATAGGCTATATAACATCATATATTTAAGTAGTTTTTCCACAAATTAACGCGGGTGAAACCACGTGACATATCTAGTAGGTAGTAAAAGATGCCAAAATAATGTGATTTACGGTTTAACTTTTATTACACTTTTCAAACTGTTGATAAGATCGAACATGATATCCTGAGTGGTTGTAGTTATTTAGATTTAAGCAAAGTTATTTAAACATGACTTGAATTAGAACAAACAATACATTACAGGGAATAAAACCCGTTGTCTGATGCAAAATGGTTTTCGACCAAAAGCCTTAGAATAGTTTTAGTTCATAGGCCTCGTTCGGAGACGGTTCTGAATATTTGACTGAATAGTGAGTATACTGGATAAGCTAAATAAGTAAACATATAATTATTGTTTCCAAATAATTGAAGCTCATTAATTCATCCATTCCAATTTACAAACGGTTTTCATAATTAGATTAAATTTTTCTTTAAATTTCTATCTTAGGATTACCTGGTCTATCAACATCACTATTATTATATCTCTTCTACACTTATGCATAATAAATAATGTTTCTACTTGGTCTGCCACTTTTTTGTGGCTAGTCAAAATTCTTCCTGCATATTTGGACGCCCTGGTACCATCTACATATGATCACGCATCCCATTATACCTATCTAAAATGTTTATTAATTCCAGTTTGTATTAGAGGATCTCTTATAATGTGTGTAGATATTATATCGTCTCTTGTGTTTAATCTGTATCCCATATTGTCCCCAGCGTAATATTGTACGAAGCTGTATGTACATTGGGTGCATTTCTCATTTTCTCCTGGTGTTGACACAATGGAAATTAGGATCTCGTCGCTGTTTGTAATAAAGACGATACTCTTAATAAAGGACTTGTTCCACTACAGCACTGTCGTACACCGACATACAATTTTAAGCTTAATTAACTTCTATTCTATTCTGTGTTTAATAGCTTAATTACTCTCTATTCTACTGTTTTAGTACTCTTAAATTGACATGGGAAGATTAAAGTTGATATTGAAATACGGAAAAGTTCATAGGCCAAACTGATGTTCAGTACTAGGTACATTACATTTATTTTATTAGTAGTTATAATGCTAGTGCATCTACTTCAGATTTCAGAATTAGGTCCATAGAGTTCTGTAATGTGTCATTGAGAAAAAAATTTCGTAAAATATTCAAAACATTATTTTTTAACTAGTAAACCAACCTATCCTTTAATGCAATATACTAAATATTTTTGAGCCTTTTATACAAATCAATGCAGCCGTCTAAGCGTGAGTAAATAAAACACATCCAGTTTTTCGTTTTTAAAAATTAGGTAGGATATTTATAGTTTTTTAGGAATGTTTTACTAAGATTCAATTTGTAACTTGTTGCAGTGCTTAACAGAATAAATAATTTCTTTCTTCTTTCTTTCTTTCTATATTGACCATTAAGAATCAATAGTGTCTATCTCAAAAAAATAAACTTCACAGGAGATGAACAAAATATTTCTTTACTTTTCTAATACTTCTAATGATAGGGTAATTTTCTATTATTTATATCTGTATCTGTATACTATACACATTATTTATAAATTATAAACCTTTTCAGTCACCTTATCAATGAACAGTAAACATGTTTTTTTTTTCATTTCCTGTAAACCATCGATATAAAATTATTATGTTTACATTATTTTTCACTAACCATACGTTGTTCAATGATGCATTAGATTTGAAATATCTTCTATACTATAATAAAACTCAAAGTGTCTGTTTGTCTGTCCGGGCATCACATAAAAACCACATAATATAGGGTTTTTAACCCTTGAACGGATTTCGACGAAAATTGGTAAAATTGTTACTGATATCCTGGGTCATATTTTAGACAACTTTTCATCCCGAAAAATTAAAAGGTTTCCCGAGAAATCAGGATAAAAGTTTGAATAAGTTAAAACATAATTTCCGTATGCAAAGCTGCGGGCAACAGTTAGTCAATAATAAAAACAACAAATATATTTAAACACGGTTGAGTTATTCCCTACCACTGACCCACTCTTTATCTCCAGAATCCATCATCAGATCTTCACTATTTTTAAGTAAAATAGTCTTGATGAATATTCAGACACAATAAAAAACTTACTTATTTATTTACAACGAGTAACCGCCCTCGCTTTGCTTCGGTTTTCTTTATTTTTTACACCTTGGGTTACATTATTGGAGTTTTATTAAGGATCCCTAATTTTTTTGAAAATGTAATATAGCCTATGTTACTCGGGAATAGTGTAGCTTTCCAACAGTGTAAGAATTTTTCAAATCGGTTCAGTAGTTTCGGAGCCTATTTAATGCAAACAATCAAATCTTTCTTCTTTATTATTAGTATAGATAAAACTTTATTATACCTTTTAAACAAAATGGTACAAAAGGTGTTCTTAAGGCTAGAAGCATTCTCTGCCAGCCGACCTTCGGGAAAACTTACTTCATAAACAACGAATCTATTAACTAAAAACTAAATAACATCACTTATCCTTCAGGAAGGTATCCTTAGGATATAAAGTATTATTATATCTGATAAGTTAAGTAAAAAACTATTCGTTTGCCAGTGTTTTGCCTGATTAAGTAAAAAACTTCTAAAAATCTAAACATCCAGAGAATCAAGCTTCCACATTTATAATATAAGTAGAATAGGGTAACCTGGTGGATATCAATAAAACACATTCAAACAATACCCCATTTTTTGTTTGTCAGTGCTTCACATAAAACAATCAACATATTCATCCAGAAATACCGTGTGATATTTAATATTTCTCCTCCTTAATTTATTCAACAGTCATTTATTCCGTAAGTCTCCACTAATACCTTACTTTTTACAACGAGCTTACGTTAAATTCCATTAATTCGGCCACATAAATCCCGTTTCGGACCACTGGGCTTCACAGCAAGTGACGCAGACCAGTTTATAATGATCTCCAGTATTTAAAACTTTGTGAATTGTTTTATTTTGTTTGTATTTGGTTTGTTTAAATAAAGTACTGCAGATAACATTGCTTGAAATAAAAATGACTTTGTATGATTATATTAGTAGTAAGTTAAGATAGGCAAAGAGTTATTAATGATATGATCCTTGATACTATCAATCTAGTTCCTATAATAGTTATACGTTTCAGTAATGCTTAAGATATTACTGCTGGTCGGAATTGATCACTTACCCAGGTAGCGCAGCACTTCTGATCATTCGTAGGCGTTGACGTAAAGAATATACATATAATATAATACATTATTATTACTCTTAATAAATTTCGAATAATCTATACTAATATTATAAATGCGAAAGTAACTCTGTCTGCTACTCAATAACGCCTAAACCACTGAACCGATTTTGATGAAATTTGGTACAGACATATAATTGAGCTCGGGAATGAACATAGAATACTTTTTATCCCGGAAAATAGACCTGTTCCTGAGGGATAACTCTTCCACGCCAAAACCACTGAACCGATTTTGATGAAATTTGGTACAGATATAGAATTGAGCTTGCGAAAGGACATAGGATACTTTTTATCCCGGAAAATAGACCTGTTCCTGAGGGATAACTCTTTCAAGCCAAAATCACTGAACCGATTTTGATGAAATTTGGTACAGATATAGAATTGAGCTTGCGAAAGGACATAGGATACTTTTTATCCCGGAAAATAGACCTGTTCCTGAGGGATAACTCTTTCAAACCACTAAACCGATTTTGATAAAATTTGGTACAGATATAGAATTGAGCTCGGGAATGGACAAAGGATACTTTTTATCCCGGAAAATGGACCTGTTCCTGTGGGATAACTCTTTCAAGCCACTAAACCGATTTTGATGAAATTTGGTACAGATATAGAATTGAGCTCGGAAAAGGACATAGGATACTTTTTATCCCGGAAAATAGACCTGTTCCTGTGGGATAACTCTTTCAAGCCACTAAACCGATTTTGATAAAATTTGGTACAGATATAGAATTGAGCTCGGGAAAGGACATAGGATACTTTTTATCCCGGAAAATAGACCGGTTCCTGAGGGATAACTCTTTCAAGCCACTAATCCGATTTTGATGAAATTTGGTACAGATATAGAATTGAGCTCGGGAAAGGACATAGGATACTTTTTATCCTGGAAAATAGACCTGATCCTGCGGGATAACTCTTTCAAGCCACTAAGCCGATTTTGATGAAATTTGGTACAAATATAGAATTGAGCTCGGGAAAGGACATAGGATACTTTTTATCCCGGAAAATAGACCGGTTCCTGAGGGATAACTCTTTCAAGCCACTAATCCGATTTTGATTAAATTTGGTACAGATATAGAATTGAGCTCGGGAAAGGACATAGGATACTTTTTATCCTGGAAAATAGACCTGTTCCTGAGGGATAACTCTTTCAAGCCACTAAGCCGATTTTGATGAAATTTGGTACAGATATAGAATTGAGCTCGGGAAAGGACATAGGATACTTTTTATCCCGGAAAATAGACCTATTCCTGAGGGATAACTCTTTCTCGCCTAAACAACTGAACCGATTTTGATGTTTGGTACAGATATAGAATTTAGCTCGGGAAGGGACATAGGATACTTTTTATCACGGAAAACAGACCTGTTCCTGAGGGATAAAGTCAAATTTTGTTATATGTAGTTGATAGATTCGTTATTTATGAAGCGATTTTTATGACTCTTTTTCGGGTTCCGAAGTCAAAACAGAATTGTCATAGTTTCATCATGCCCATCCGTCCGTCCGTCCATCCGTCCGTCCGTAGCATGGCGCAGAGGCCCTTAGTGCTAGAAAGCTGTAATTTAGCAAGGATATACATGTTTATTTAAACTTTAAACTGGTAGAATAACATTTTTAAAAATATGTTTTTAGGATACCTACCTCTCCTAGAGGTAATATGGGGATAATTTTTTTCCGTCACGCACGTGCGGGGTATCGTGAAAAAGGTCTCTCAAAAATAATATGGGTCTGCTAAGTCCATTTTTCGATTGAGGGGTCTGTTTGGGACATATTCGTAAGTGTTGGACACGTAAAAAAATTCATGGCAATACCATTAAGATGAATTCAAAAGGAAAACTATCATGGCTATATTATTAGCATACGTAGTTATTGAGTTCTATAAACTTAGAACTTCGGAACCCTATATTACCAGTGACCTGACACGCTATTAGCCGGTTTTTTAACCAACTTCAAAAAAGTAACAGGTTGTCAGTTCGACTGTTATAAACAAAAATTAACTTTAACATAATTTGAAAAATCAATCTTTAAAGGGTTAATTCAGGGAATGTTTATACGAAACTTCGTCATTTTTAGGGTTCTGAAGTAAAATCGTGACCCTAATAGCTTCGTCATATCCGTCCGTCAGTCTGTCCGTCTGTCAAAAGCAAAGCGCCGAGACCCTTAGTGCTAGAAAGCTATAATTTGGCATGGATATACATTTATTAAAACTCCAAAATTGTAGAATAAACTACTGAAAATAATTTTTTTTCGGGGTACCTCCACTACAGGTAACGTGAGGATTAATTTTTTATTTATCCCTATAGTGTGGGGTATCGTTGAAAAGTTTTTTCAAAAATATTATGGGTCTTTTGAGACCATTTTTAGATGTAGGGCTCCGTTTGCGAAATACGTATATTTGGCTTGAAAGTGCTAATTTTGGGTACCCAAGTCAAGTCAAGTGTCCCCCCAACGGCTAAACGGTTGGAGTTGGACAAGTGAAAAAATTCTCAAAAATAGGTTATACGATGGATTTATAAGGAAAACTATCAAGGCTATGTTAGCATAAGTAGTTAATGAGTAATAGTCAATAAACTTACTACTTTGGAACCCTATATTGCACGTGGCCTGACACGCACTTGCCCGGTTTTTTAAGTTAAAACTGTGAAAGTTGGTAGTTAGTATGTAATCTTACATAAAACAAAAATAACTGTAACATGATTGTTTGGTAATACATTCCCTAAGGGCTAAAACTAGAGGTTGTAAGTTTAGAGTAAGTTTGGAGTAAGAAGTTGTAAAACGAATAGATGAGTCACCTCATGGTAAGTGGTCACTTTCGCCAATGAACATTAGCAACGCTAAAGGAATCACTGATTTGCTGCTGCCCAAAAAGAAAAGAAAGATATGTTTTTTGTGTATTCTGTAAAATTACAATGTAAATTTAAAATTCAAAAACTCTCAGGCCCTGACTTAGATAAACGTCTAAATTCTAAAAAGTTCAATTATTATGGGACCTTTCCTATGGGTGGGTCATTAATGGCTCACTACTGAGCACTCACTCTTGAGGACGGCTAGAGCATACTCCACCACTTTGCTCCAGTGTGGATTGATGAAGGGATTAGAAATCAACCCAATTGTCGGAAGTCATTACGCCGGGCGAGGACCTTCAATATGTCATAACGACTGTTATCTTACGACAACAACCGGGACCGACAGCTTTACGTGCCCTCCGAAGTTCGGAGAGCTCAAGAATTTTTTGCCACTAACGGTCACCGATCCAACCACCGACCGCGCTCGCTATTGTTTAACTTCATCGATTACTATTAGAACCGACACAAGTCGCTGCGCCCGGGCTATGAATGCTTCTCCCGATGGGTAATTAATGGGTTGTAGGAACATGTCACTTTTGCTGTAATTTTGGTGAAGAGTTTAGTATCTTGCTGACTACCAATCACACTACAATATCAGATCGTAGTTATCATTTCATTATCAACACTGAAGATTTGTTTAATATTTTACTCATTTACATAATACGATATATTTACTAAGTGTAGGTGTTTTAGCTTCAACCCATAATGGACTATTACAAGGCACGGGTCTCCTCTCTTCATAGTATGGACAACTTTGCTGTCAATTTATGAAAAACATGTTTTATAATGAAGGGATCTTTATTTTCGGCGTACGAAGTCGCGGGTAACAGCTAGTACAATAATAATATTAAAAAGAATGACTTTCAAGTGAACAGATTGAATTTCGCTGTTTCTAATGTGCCCCAGGAGGTCTGTACCTCCTGTGTTTCTGAAGTGATTAAAGGACGAATTATAGAATTCAATTAAATACAAGCACATGATCTAAAAAGATCAAGCAAGCGTTCAAAATTATTTAGCGTTTAACAAAAAAGTGTAAACATTTAAAAGGAATTATTTAAAAAATAACTGGTTTCACTTCTTTTTCTGTCTAGCTTGGCTGGCCGTCTGCCAGTAACTGTTTGCTTGGCCCCAACTACTGCGAGTTTGATTGTTGGCAGGGCTTCGGTAGGAAAAACGCTCCTAGCCGTGACGTCAGTAGTTGTTCTATTCCAGAAAATAAAGAAAGTTTCATTATGCTCAGAAATATCTTTCAGCTTTCGCCTTTTTTGGAGTTTGTCAATACATACGTGGAGGTACCATAATACATCATCATTATATAGATCAGAACTGGTGTCTTTTTTATTTGCATAGCTATTTTTTAGATATCTCACAATAATCAGTACATTTTTAAACGCTTTTATTTAGCTTCACTTCGGAGCATCAAAGCATCAAATCTTGTAACGTTAATTTGAATGACTTCCCTTTAATGAAAATTGATGAAATTTGGCAGACATGTGTATTTCCGATGACAATACACGAAAATCATATTTTAAACTAATTTTCATTGTTTATTTGTTGTTAATTGTTAAATTAAAAAAAACGATTTTCAGACTTTAGACGCATAATTCTCTATGTTCTATTTTACGTAGAGACTTGAAATTTTCACAACTTGTAGCTAATTTTATAAACTAAACATTATTGAAATAAAAGCGTTTAAAAAAAAAATTTTTTTAGGATTCAATTATTCTTATTTAAAAATATATCTATACGAATATTATAAAGCTGAAGAGTTTGTTTGTTTGTTTGTTTAGTTAAACGCGTTAATCTCAGGAACTACTGGTTCGAATTGAAAAATTATTTTGTGTTTGATAGTCCGTTTATCGACAAAGGCTATAGGTTATCGGATTTTTGGAAATTCATCCCCTAAGGGGTTAAAATGGGTGTTTGAAGTCGCTTTCATACAGACCCACTTCGTCAGTATTAGAGTTATTAGGGGAGAGGTGGGGGGAGGGAGAGATAGAGGGAGGGGAAGGGAGAGGCAAATAATTTAAGAGGAATTTAATGGTCTCTGCACTTCAATTCACGTAACTTTAACACGCATCGATTAAGTTGCAGTTACGCTGCAATCATGTTGAAGTTTAGCGTCTAAACCGTATTCTCGTAATTTTTGAACTGCGTGTCAACTGCCACGCATCCTGCGCGCCTGCCAAACTTTTCTTCGACTATTTAGTACAGAGTACTAATAAGAGCACTGTTTGTGTTGTCATATGAGAAAACAAATAAAATTATTCATTAATCAAATACAATTTATTATGTTTCCATTAAAAAACGTTGAAGAATATTTACTTATTATCCCAATAAGGATTTTAATGATATTTCTTATAAAAAAAAGTAAAAATGTGTGCTTCAGTTCACAAAAAACGTCATATGTTATCTCAATATGGCAGAATGAAGGTCTTCACTTTGCCTCGTAAGTCATAATGAAATTAGTAAAAAAATCTTGACACGCATCAACAGAATACCTTTTTGTGACGTGAGCGTTTTTACAAGCGCTCGCGTGACGTGAGCGTGTTTGACAGCGCTCACGAAAGCTTAGAGAATACGGCAAGTGTCATTTTGATCGGAACGTCACTGCAACTGCACTGCAATCGAACTTGTTAAATTACGTGAACTAGACTGCTGATTTGTTAAACCTACCAAAACTATAACAGTTAAAATTACAAAGTACATTCACCGATTGTTAGGTGATACGAAGTTCAACGAGACAGCTAGTAGTAAATAAAACCGGGGACGGCAATATTTTAATTTAAGTGATGCCCACTATACTATCCCTCCGAGCAAGTTACTAGGGACGGAGTATGCATATTAACAAGCAAGTTAATTGATGTTTCTATGATGTCCCTGAGCTGTATGCAATATCAAACGTCAAACTGAAAGTTACTTTACAATATTATTAAAAGAAAATCCGACAAAGTTGACCAACTTCGGATTTTCGAATCTTTCATTTTGGTCTCACAAGGCTAACGACATTTTAATTTTATTAACATTGATGGAGGTTGACAGCTTATCGCAAAAAATAATCAGAAATGGGTGTCCTGTAACTGACAAAAGATTATAAACATAAATTATATTATCCATTTTATCTTACTGTACCCTTAACGCGTTTGATATTGTTTTGATCAAAATTTCACCATAATCTTCCCGATTTTAATGTAATGTAAAAAATGGATAGAACATGGCCAGAATTTGCCCTGAAAATGTACAATAATCTATATAAATATAAAACACAAAACATGTTTGTACGGATGTCCTTTATAGACTCAGAAACCATCCAACCGATATGCCTCAAAATGGTTTCATTTGGAAGGCAGTAATCCGAAGGTAGCTTAAAACCCCTGAAACAATGTATTTTCCCACTTTTCCTTTACAACATGTGAAGATAATTATGTAAATGTGGCGCATAAACAGACTGTCAACATAAAAACACTGATCTGTCATTGTCATCAGATTTTTTAGCTACTACTACTGGTACTACTACTGGTAGCTATACAAATGAATAGTATTTAGATAGACCCTTGGATAATCCAGACCTTCAAATTTTATATTTTTACATTGAATATTTGTTTCTATTATGACATTTTAATACCTTTAACTGCTTATCAGAATGAATCAGGTATAGTACTCATTCATCACATTAAATAACTTGTGCAATAACGGCATTTGAATATATTTAATAATTCGACTAAACCTTTGATATTTCACATCAGCTAATCTTCAATTTTTCATTCTGTAACATCTGGGTCCTGTCACGAACACAAATCGATTCAGCCGTCACAGTTTCTGTTTACCAACAAAAACTAATGTTGATTTATTTTATTCTAAAGATAAACTAAGCTAATTTCACCTGGAACTCTTCTACTCAATACTACTTAGGTACCCATGCAATCAATATCCAAGGGATCTTGTACAACGTTACTATTTTACTACGCTGCTTACGTCATCAGGTAATGTTCTCGAGAGCATCGTAAATCTCCTTAAATTAGGCCCTCCCGTATCATAAGCTGTGAGTCTGCATACTCGTAAACCAGAGGTAATATCAGTATGGATTATGTACTTACAATGACGTAAAAAGATAAATTAGGAAGGTAAGATGTACAATCTGAATATAAAATGTAACTTGAATATTATAAACGCAATATGAAATAGGATGGTAAAATTCAATGATCATAAATTCGTGTAGGTTGATATAAGGTGTTATAATATTTTTGTTAACAAATTTAAAACTAAATATTTACCTTGTCTATACTAATATTATAAAGAGGAAAGATTTGATTGTTTGTTTGCATTGAATAGGCTCCGAAACTACCGAACCGATTTGAAAAATTCTTTCACTGTTGGGAAGCTACACTATCCCCGGGTGACATAGGCTATATTATACCTATTTTTTTGTTTTTACTATTATTCCCGAAGTGAAGCGAGGGCGATTTAATAAGTATAATATAAAAAGAAACACATAAAAGTAAAATTATTATAAAATAAGTGTATAAGTAATAAGTAAATAAGTTTTAATAAGTATAATATTTTTGTAAATGTACAGGGCATTAGTAACAACAAAGTCATCACCGATGCGTTGCCGATCTGTTTTAAACATGAAATTATGATAGCAAGTTACTAATAAGTATTCCGTCCCGATTCTTATATATTAATGATATTAATGATCATTATATTTGCTGTTGTTACAACAGGTAACCTTCAATAACAAAAGTGAAATGTTATTGAAGTTATTGTTGTACCGCAGAAAGATCCTTTGTAAAGCAACATCAGATAAACAAACAGGCTTCAGTTAACTTTTCACAAAATAAACCTTTCGGGCAGTTTCTATTACAACTTATTTATTCTATTGTTACTGTGTTTACTTGAAGTTATGATATCTTCTGGTTTAGCAGAACTGTTTCTACTAAATAATTATTGTTTGGTCTGTTTAAAACGTTTGGTAAATTTTCGTTCGTGTTATGGAAATAAAGCGAGACGTCAATGAAAATTATTTTCTCATTTAAATGACGAATCGAGTTTTTTTAAATTATTACCTCTCTTTTAATAAAGTTCCGGATATATGTATTACATCACATATTATATTAAAAAATATAATAAAATAAATAAAAAGTACGAAAGTTCTGAAATTCAAAATTAAATTTACGAGTACATGGTTTGTGTAATATTTATATTTAAATAAAGATCATTTGAAATTGAATTGAAATTAACTCTACTAGTATTCCACTATGCTAAAAAATTCTTATGAAAATGAAAGATCAGTGTTTTTGTGCTGACCTTGACATCGATGTGCCATACTTAATACCAGCTGTTGCCCGCAGCTTTGCAAGCGGAAGTTATGCTTATCATATTTATCCCCTATTTCACCCCCTTGGGGTTGAATTTTGAAAAATTCTTCCTTAATGGATGCCTACGACATAAGGGGACTACGTGTGCGAAATTTTAAGTTTTACAATGTTGAATTTTAAGAAAGTGCTGCATTTTAAACGTTTTTATTATTTTTTTGTAAAAAATTTGCTTTTTCCTTAAGTTTGCCTTATGTCATTACTTCCCAGAATTCGATCCTTGTTAGCTATACTATCGAATTGTGTAATAATACAGGGTGAGTTTTTTTTTCAAAATCAACGAATTCGATTCCTGTCCTGAAATATTGATTTTTCATATGTAATCACTTTCCAGAAATCAATCATTGTTAGCGATACTATCGAAGGGTGTAATAATACGGGGTGCATTTTTTTCAAAATCAGTGGGTTCGATTCCTGGACTAAAATATTTATTTTTCGTTTGTCATTGCTTCCCAAAATTTTATCCTTTGTTAGCGATACTATCGAATGGTGTAATATGGTGTAGTATTATTACATGGATGTGGTATTATTTTTTTTCAAAATCAACTGGTTCGATTCCTGGCTAGAAATATTGATTTTTCAATGTAATAATACTGTTTTAGTTTTATATATCGTGGAACACTGAAACCTTTCAAAGGACGTTATAATTTATTTCCACTATCAATTAAATTCCCAGAGAATTGCACTCCAGTCAAGTCTAGATTGAAAAATTGATTTGCAAACGGTTTTCTCCTCGGAAATGTTGTTTCGTCCTGGATTATATTATTCATGCTGCCATTGAACTCTCTCTCTAATACCTGGTGCCTTTACATATTGAACGTTCCATTCAAGAAAACGAGTAAAATTGTACTGAGAATAAAAATTTCCTTTCAACGAATCGTTTCTCAATATCGTCCGTGTAATAGCATTGGCACCGCCAGTGCTGGGTCGCACAAAGCAACTCTGTCCGCTTCTAAGACTTGTATCGAAATATCTTTCATTTGTACGCAGTGCTATTTACGTAAGCAATAAATTCAGAATGGAAATGGTTCTGTATTTTTTCCCTTGTTTTGTTGAAGAAATACGACCTTCGTGATATTTAGAGTCAAATCGGTAGCTAACGTTATGGAATTATTTTGCATTGGCGTTAATTTTTTTTTTCTGGAAATATACTCTAATGACTATTTATTTATTACTTCCAATAATGTGTCCTTATAATTGTGTTTATTGTAACTTTTTAAAACTTAAAAATTTTACGCTTTTTACCTGACTGTGTTTTTCGAAAGTATGTATGTATGTATATTTCTTTGGCAAACTCTGTAGCCTAAACGGCTTGACTATATTCAGCTTAAGAGGTTCCGTTAGATTCGTCTTAATTGTGAGAGAGTGGGTATATCAAAATTGAAAAAATAAATGGCCAATTTTTGAAAATTTTTATTCTCGACCCCTACCGAGTGTGGTATCATTGAATAGGTACTCAAAAATGATTTATTTTAAGTTCCTTTCATCACTTTTCATTTTAAGTAACAGTTTGGGATATTTACGATTCAAAGTTGTTTAAACAACCATTCTCGCTTTATTAACTCCCTTAATAAAATGACAACATTGCGAATTTTTTTGTCTAATAAAGAAGTCAATGAATCCTAGCTAAAAAGTGTAAAATGAAAAAAAAAATTATAACCAACTGCGTAAAAAACTAAAAAGCAAAATTAGCCCAGTAGTTCAGAATGTTCTTAAAAGTAATACTGAACAATTAAACCATAGAAGGATTAACAGTCGGTACCCATTTAAATTTTATAGGGCTGATTGGGAAAAATCAAACGATTTGATTTGTTGAAGAATGGGTCTTAACTGTTAATTCTTCTATGGTCAGTATAACTTTTAAGAACATTTTAAACTATTGGGCTTGTTTTTTCAATTTAGTTGTTTTAAGATTACTTTTAATAATATGTCATATTGTTAACATTTAACAATAAAATACATATAATTTTGTACATAGGTATGGTATTGATGACTCACAAAACAACTTTATTATTATTATTACCTACATCACATTTCCCAAATGTAAATAAAGTATGTGTGTCCAGTTTTTTTTTATCTACAGAAATAAAGAATTGTTTGTTTGTATTTCATGCTTGACAAGAACTTTACGACGATGTATATTAGGTTGTATCGTAACGTCGACTTCCATAGTATGGGACAATAACCATAAAAATGTAGCCGCATTAAGTAACAAGCCAGTTGTGTACACACTATGGGTCTCTTTTATTAATATTTGCTTCCAAAACTCGTGATTAAGCATTACTCTCATAATCGGACTCAACTAGGTGGCATATTGTATTCATAAGGTCATTGATGATTATTTTATACGGTCACAACAAAAAATTTCGACATTATTTATCAAAAAACTAGTTGTTATGCTGGGGTAAATTTTTATGTAAATTTCTTTGGTTTTCTATTCAAACTTGAATTAAATTAGCCTTTAATTTTTTGGATTGCATATCAGTCGCAGAACACCTTGATTAATTTTATCAATCTAAGGTGATAATTAGTTTATCGAACATCTTTAGAAATTAGAAATTTTTCTATTTTATCTATTTGTGATTATGTTCTAAGATTTTTGTAATATATTTTTAAAACTTGTGTTCAATGGTTACCTGAATATTAACCGAAAGAGAATTAAAGACTCGCAGTAAAATTAAAAAGAGTACGAATTTCAAGCCTGTATCGTTTACAATCATTCAATTTCACTTTTGATATTTAATGTTTTATTTTTGTTCGATAACACTCCGTCATCAGATTGCGTACAGCGATTATTGTTCATATATCGAAATATTTTCGGTATTCATTTTGGCAATAAATATATTTTATTACTCTTTCATTTGTCTGTGTTCAATGCGCTGAAGTATTTTAGTAGCCATTTTATGGGTCATTATTAATGATTATTTATCTGGTATCATGTAAATAAGTGGTTTATCAATTATTTCAGTGCCTTTGGGAATTTGAATACTCATATTTGTGTTTCTTATTTATTCATAAACAAAGTAAAAGGAAATCAGACTGAATGATTAAAGCTTAATGAATTTGAAACCATAGCACTACTTTTTACAGCATAGAATATTTAACTTTGAGTATTATGTGTAAATGTATTTTATGGCACAATTTTTATCTACTTTAACTCTAAAATTTAAAACAGTTTGCTGTTTTAATTACTTAATCAATGATCACTGCTCATAAAAAGAGTTATTTCTTTTATTTTTCTCCCTCAATTCGCCAGTCGTTACTTGGTCGCAGTTTAACCAACTCCCTTACCAAATCACAGTTCACGGACCAGTCCGTTGCCAATTCAGCGTCGTCGTCTGGCCTATGAAGAATAATTCTGGAATGATGCCAGTGCAATTGTACGTACAATGAAAAATCCCCTTTATGGCTCGCTCATGTACAAAAATACGAATTCAGTTATACTGTGCCTGTCGTGACCTACGAGTATACCACTTTATCAATTTTAAGGCACTACATTTACTACGACAATAATTTCGACTTTGGTACGAAAACGATGGTCCAGTAATTAGCTTGCTTTTATAGTTCCGTTTCTGGCTCAAGAAGTTATTACTGCAAAGCCGCCTGCAGGGGCGTTTGACCTTCGTTGAAAAAGCTGAGCATAGTACTCTAAAACTGTCCCTGTTACGTCTTTTTATTCTAATGTTTACATTTTTGTTTTCCAGTTTTAAAATAGTTGTCGATTTACTCGTGCTAGAACTACAGTATCTAGTAGCTGATATATGTATTTTACCTATTAGTAAAATATTAATTAAATATGTACAGCCCACCAAAACATTCTCATGTAAAATGTTGCCAAGACGAGACAAATCCAAAACCAAGTTATGATGATTCAAAAAATGACGAAGCACTTCGAGAAAAGGTAGGTAGTGCCCTCGTCTCGGCGGGGGCACAACTGTGCCCCCAGATAAAAGCGCGTGTCGCTTTTGGCCGCAATTTTCTGATCTCTTCGTATGCATATCATTTTCTTTTTATCCCCGACTTTAAGTGTCTGAAAAGTGGTTGTGGGATCTCTTCTAGCTGGTTGCTGAGTGTAGTCATATGTTACAAAAGGAACTATGATGAAGGCCGTTGTTATTAGAAACGTCGAGTACTGAGCCTTTTTTATTTATGCCGACCCAACAAGGGCAGGGCAATGTGTAACAATAGAAACGGGATATTTTCTTATGCCCTTGGGAAAAGGTATAAAAAATCTCTTCGAATTTGTTAGTGCTTTTGCATTTTAAATTACGGCGGGCAGGAATAATGTGTTGAATTCAATTTCATTGAGTCCAATTCGTTAGAAGGCGTCTTCACTCCTTTTATCCAGCTATGCTTTCTATTAGAAGTACTTTTTTTCGAACAGTTCGTTTTTTATCGTTGGTTCTTCTGAGTCAGTCCATAGCAATAAGCTGCCTAGCCTTATATACGACACCAATATCAATATACCTAATTGTGTGCCAGTACATAATACTTATATTACCGTTTTTTTATAAAACAAATAAGTTAATGCTTGACCACAATTCCACCTGATGGTAAGTGGAGATGTGGTCCAAGGTGGTGAGCACATTAACTTAGTTTACACTTATGCAAGAGACGATCATCTGTCCTCAGGTGTAGCATCTTTTACCAAATTCTAATGGGACAAATGATAACGATTACTAGCTGGACGATTATTCATTTTCACTTACCATAATCATACCCAGCCCTCGTAACTGTCACAACTCTCTTAGTATCGAATAATAACTACTGATATTCTTATTATCACCTAATATTAACAGAAACTGCGTACCTACTACAGTCCTAGTTGAGGGTTTTCACAGATGTCCATGGGCGGCAGTGGATGCTATCCTCATTACATAAAATGATACGGATACCAATGATACGGATACTAGCAACTTCGGCATTAGAAATTTAAGACGATTAAAACCACTACGAAATGGCAAAAAGCAGGACCATGTGCACTCCAAGGCACAAAAACTTAACAAAACTTTGCTAGTAATATCTCAATACTAATCTAGTACAGTCTCATATCAAAACAAATATTACTAAATATAAAAGTTCGGTCATAAAATGCCATAATGTGGCGTTTATGATCGTGTGTACCTAATTTGTGACGTCATGCTACTACAAAACGTAATTTTGCTAGTATTATTTTATGGCTATTGTTTTATAGGCCTTTACAAGTGTCTGAATCTTTGATCTGATTATCACTAGTATCATTAGTTTATTAATTTTTTGAAGTATAAAAATCTTATAATTCTAACAGATGAAATTTCACTGTTTCTTCTCGTAGATATGATAATAAAAAATTTACAATATTTTACTATGTTCATTATATACTATGAAGAAATTAAAGACAGTTTTCTGAGCTTCTAAATATTATATGGAAAGTAATTTCCGGAACGACGGCCCCTATTTCAATAAATATTGAAATATTTGAAAGGTACGTTATTCCTGATAAACATGTGTTGCTGCTGATGGCACTGAGATAGATTGTTCAACCTAGGAAAAGCAAAAAAGGAAAAATAATTAATACTAGCTGTTACCCGCGACTTCGTACGCCGAAAATAAAGATCCCTTCATTATAAAACATGTTTTTCATAAATTGACAGCAAAGTTGTCCATACTATGAAGAGAGGAGACCCGTGCCTTGTAATAGTCCATTATGGGTTGAAGCTAAAACACCTACACTTAGTAAATATATCGTATTATGTAAATGAGTAAAATATTAAACAAATCTTCAGTGTTGATAATGAAATGATAACTACGATCTGATATTGTAGTATGGGTAGCGTGTGTATATGTTTGTATAGCGTATGCAGGAAGCAGAAGCGAAAGGCAAAGTTTGTTGCACACGGTTTAATTACACACGATACACAAAAGAAGGAAAATAAAGTATATAAAGGATACACAGTTCAGAAGGCCGAAGAGAAAGCGATAGAAATCACAGCACAGTTTAGCACACACACAGATACTATAACACAACCGAAATTACGACAATAATTAGCGATAGCGCGCAAAGATATCGGTAGCCGGGCGACACGGGCTTCGCGTAGGAACAGTTGTGGCCGACTGACTCGTCATCCGCTCGCACTACTGTACCAGCGCGGGCGCATGGATAACGGTGCTTTGAGCAAGCGCTCGTTTCCACTGCGCACGGCAACTGGGCTGTTTATAACGCGATAGTTGACGGATGTGTTGAGTATAATAAATAAATAATTATTATGTGAATAATAAAGTGTATTATAAATATTGATATTAACTTAATATAATATGTGCGTATATATGAATATGTGTGTGTGTGTGTGTTCCTATGTATATATGTATGTGTGGTGTGTCGTGTCCGTGGTAGATGTTATATAATATAATACATGTATATAGTTGTATGTGTGTAATAAATATAATAGATATTATGTGTATGTGGTTAGCCCACATCACTCCCCCCCAGAGACCTGGTTAAGGACGGTAAAAATCGGGAAAGCGGACTCGTCGACCCGAACGGGTTACTTTTTGGGGAGGTGTTGATTGTGGTGGTTCGGTAGGTGGAACCGATGTAACTGGTTCTAAAGGAGGCGGCTGCGGACGTGGAGTGTTCCCTACAAATGTATTCTCGTCTGCAAGAATGTGTGCCGGCTTTAGACGGTCCATACTAACGACAACCGGTTTGCCTTTAATAATTAATTTAAAGGTTTTGTTGCCTCTTTCCATCACTTTGTGTGGGCCTGTGTATGTTGGTTGGAGAGGGGAACGCGAGGTGTCATCACGCAGGAAGACGTGTTCGGCGTTTGCTAACTCCTTAAAAATAAATGTTCTGGGTTGAGTGTGGCGTGAGGCTGGTACAGGCTTTAGTTTCCTGGCGAATGAATTTAACCGGGCGGTAAAATCTGTAACGTCGGTGGTGTTGGGTACGCTAGGGTCGAAAAATTCACCAGGAAGTCTTAGTGGTTCACCGTACAATAATTCGGCAGGAGAGGCTTGTAGGTCTTCCTTAAACGCGCTGCGGATCCCTAACAATACCAGTGGCAAAATTTCGGTCCAACTGTCATGAGCGTGGCAGGTGATTGATGCTTTTAGCTGTCTATGGAACCGTTCCACTAATCCATTGCACGCGGGATGGTAAGCTGTCGTGCGTTTGCGCTGGAATCCGATAGTTTTGGATAGATATTGAAACAGCGCGGACTCGAACTGCTGGCCGCGATCTGTCACAATATCTATCGGGCATCCAAACCTGGAGATCCATCCTGACGGAAGTGCCTTGGCTACCGTTTCGGCGGTTATATCAGGTAGGGGTACAACTTCCGGCCAGCGCGTGAACCGGTCTACCGCTGTGAGACAATACCGGTATCCTTGGGAGACGGGAAGAGGGCCTATTAAGTCAATGTGCACGTGTTTGAAGCGTGCGCGGGGTAAATCGAAGGTTCCTAACGGTGTAGTAACGTGTCGACTTACCTTTGTACGTTGACATGCTAAGCACGTACGCGCCCATTCCCGACAGTCTTTTCTGATTCCGGGCCAAACAAACCTTTGTGCGATCAGCTTGGCTGTGGTATTGGGTCCCGGGTGGCTTAAGGAGTGTAGGCTGTCAAATACGCACTTCCTGAGTGATTTGGTGATGAAGGGCCTGGGGGTCGGTGTACTGACGTCGCAGTACAAGGGAGTCCGATCTCCAGGTAGGACCATTTTCTTGAGTCGCAGGGAGGATTCGTCTTCTAGGTACTGGAGGAGCTCGGTGTCGGTTTCCTGAGCTTTGGCGATGTCAGCGAGGCGTACTGGCGTCTCCAGTTCATTTACCCGAGATAAGGTGTCGGCTACTATGTTATTTTTACCTGATATGTGCCTTATGTCGGTCGTGAACTGGGCGATGTAATCCAGATGTCTAAATTGCCTGGGCGAACAGTTATGCTTTCGATCTTGAAAGGCAAAACTGATCGGTTTGTGGTCGGTGTAGATTGTAAAGTGCCTCGCCTCCACCATGTGCCTGAAATATTTAATGGCTTCGTATATTGCCAGGAGCTCTCGGTCGTATGGAGAGTACTTTTGCTGGGACGGGCTGAGCTTTCTGGAGAAGAATGCCAAAGGTTGCCATGTTGCGCCTTGGAGCTGTTGCAACACTGCTCCAATGGCTGTGTCCGATGCATCTGTGACCAGCGCGAGCTTAGCTTGGCAGTCTGGATGTGCGAGAAGTGCCGCGTTGGACAGGCTTTCTTTGGTGGTCAAGAAAGCCTGCAGAGCATCGCCTGTAAGGTTGACAGGTGTTGAACCTTTCACAGCCCCCGTGAGGAGAGCGTTAAGAGGTGCTTGAATCTGGGCGGCGTTCGGCAAAAAACGCCGGTAGTAGTTGGCCATACCCAGGAAGCGTCTCAATGTCTTAACGTCTTTAGGAGGGGGGAAGTCCTTAATGGCTTTGACTTTGGCGTCCAGTGGTTTGGTTCCGCTTGCTGAAATGGTGTAACCTAAAAAAGTTACCTCAGAAGCGCCGAAAACGCACTTGGACACGTTGATCACCATGCCGTAGTCCCGTAGACGAGTAAATAACTCTCGGAGGTGCTGCTCGTGCTGTTCCTCGTCCCTGCTGAAAACTAAAATATCGTCCAAATAACAATATACGAAGTCGAGTCCCCGTGTCATTTCGTCGACAAAGCGCTGGAAGGTTTGGCCGGCATTGCGCAGGCCGAACGTCATGAACGGGAACTCGTACATGCCAAATGGTGTGGTAATCGCCGTTTTTGGTATGTCGTCGGTGAACACAGGTATCTGATTGTAAGCCTTTACTAAGTCTAAGACACTAAAGATCTTACAACCAGACAGATCGTGTGTGAAGTCATGAATATGACGTATTGGATACCTGTCCGGGATGGTGCGGGAGTTCAGTTGCCTATAATCGCCGCACGGGCGCCAGCCGTTGTCTTTTTTAGGCGCCAGATGTAGTGGCGAGGACCACGGGCTGTCTGAGGGCCTAGCTGTTCCGTTGGCCAGCATAGCCTTAAATTCTTCCTTCGCCACTTTGAGCTTGTCTGGAGCTAAACGTCTGGGTGTACAGGAAACTGGGGGGCCTGGAGTGGTGCGTATGTGATGTTCAGTGTTGTGAGGTATTGTGCGATGTGTGCCTGCTGGTCGCGTGATGGCCGAAAATTCGCGCGTAAGCAATCGATGGTAGCGCGTGTCACCCGTCAATACTTTTATGGAGTGAGTACAGCTTTTACAATCATTAGTGACTAATGCTACAGTAAACAAAGAAGTCGTATTGTCTATAAGTTTTTGATTTCTGCAATCAACCACTAAATTGTAAGCCGATAAAAAGTCTACGCCTATGATTGGTTTAGTCACATCTGCTACCACAAAACGCCATGGGTAAGTACGTCGAAGACCCAAGTCCAAATCCAGGTGGTGGTATCCATACGTGTCTATGGTTGTCCCGTTGGCTGCGGATAGCTTGTAGCCAGTTGAGGTTCGTCGGTCTCGTATTTGAGAGCGAGGGAAAACGCAGAGGTCGCTTCCTGTATCGACCAAGAACTGTATTCTGGAAGCGCGGTCCATAACAAATAAGCGACCTGTCGCGTTTGAGCAGCCGTCGGTCGCCATTATCGACTGCTCGTGGTGTTTTCCGCCGTCGTGAAGTCGCAGGGCCTTTGACATTTATGGGCACGAGGTCCAAACTTCCTATGATACCAGCACACTGGTTGCAGGCGATAGCTGGTATGGGATCTGGACCTGCTTCGCGAAGGTGAGCGTGAAACTGGACGATGATGTCGAGGACCTCGGGTGGGACGTCGTGATTGACGGGTGAAATTATCCAGCTTCATTGATAGCTGCTCCACCATCTTCCTTAGCTCCGCTATCTCCCCGCGGTCGTTTGGTGCTGACCTGGAGCTCGATGTTGCTGCGACTTGATGAGGCGTTGTTGAAGTCACCTCCTGGATTCGATCAGCCAGATCTCCAAGTTCTTCAAGGGAACGGGAGGGTTGCGAGGCCAACACTGTCTGCAGGTTGTGTGGGAGCCTGTTGCACCAGATGGTCTGGATAAATTCCTCTGGAACCGATGGGCCTGCCAGGTCCCGCAGATGACGGAGGAATTGGGAAGGCTTCCTATCTCCTAGCTCTTCATGCGTGAGAAGCTGTTTCACCTTCCTCTCGTGGGATGCGGAAAGACGTCTAATGAGCTCACCCTTAATTTTCTCATACCGGTTGGTTTGTGGGGGCTTCACAATAATATCCTTCACCTCCTTTGCGTGCTGCATGTCTATATTTGTGATGACGTGCGTGTACTTTGCATGATCTTCTGTAATCCCGAAATTGTCAAATTGCCCTTCCAGCAACGCAAACCAAATTTCGGGATCGTCCGGTGAGAACGGAGGCACCTTAAAATGCACCTTCACTATATCTGACCTCACGACTTCGGATTCCTCTGTATGGTCGTGACGTTCGCGTTCAGTGGAAACGCGCCCTTTTATTCTCGGCGCGCAACGGCGTATTGTAACATGGCTGCTTGCCGCGGAATCGCTATCAGACGTTCGCTCTTTCGTGTTCTCCATAGGGTCACCAGTTATGGGTAGCGTGTGTATATGTTTGTATAGCGTATGCAGGAAGCAGAAGCGAAAGGCAAAGTTTGTTGCACACGGTTTAATTACACACGATACACAAAAGAAGGAAAATAAAGTATATAAAGGATACACAGTTCAGAAGGCCGAAGAGAAAGCGATAGAAATCACAGCACAGTTTAGCACACACACAGATACTATAACACAACCGAAATTACGACAATAATTAGCGATAGCGCGCAAAGATATCGGTAGCCGGGCGACACGGGCTTCGCGTAGGAACAGTTGTGGCCGACTGACTCGTCATCCGCTCGCACTACTGTACCAGCGCGGGCGCATGGATAACGGTGCTTTGAGCAAGCGCTCGTTTCCACTGCGCACGGCAACTGGGCTGTTTATAACGCGATAGTTGACGGATGTGTTGAGTATAATAAATAAATAATTATTATGTGAATAATAAAGTGTATTATAAATATTGATATTAACTTAATATAATATGTGCGTATATATGAATATGTGTGTGTGTGTGTGTTCCTATGTATATATGTATGTGTGGTGTGTCGTGTCCGTGGTAGATGTTATATAATATAATACATGTATATAGTTGTATGTGTGTAATAAATATAATAGATATTATGTGTATGTGGTTAGCCCACAGTAGCGTGATTGGTAGTCAGCAAGATACTAAACTCTTCACCAAAATTACAGCAAAAGTGACATGTTCCTACAACCCATTAATTACCCATCGGGAGAAGCATTCATAGCCCGGGCGCAGCGACTTGTGTCGGTTCTAATAGTAATCGATGAAGTTAAACAATAGCGAGCGCGGTCGGTGGTTGGATCGGTGACCGTTAGTGGCAAAAAATTCTTGAGCTCTCCGAACTTCGGAGGGCACGTAAAGCTGTCGGTCCCGGTTGTTGTCGTAAGATAACAGTCGTTATGACATATTGAAGGTCCTCGCCCGGCGTAATGACTTCCGACAATTGGGTTGATTTCTAATCCCTTCATCAATCCACACTGGAGCAAAGTGGTGGAGTATGCTCTAGCCGTCCTCAAGAGTGAGTGCTCAGTAGTGAGCCATTAATGACCCACCCATAGGAAAGGTCCCATAATAATTGAACTTTTTAGAATTTAGACGTTTATCTAAGTCAGGGCCTGAGAGTTTTTGAATTTTAAATTTACATTGTAATTTTACAGAATACACAAAAAACATATCTTTCTTTTCTTTTTGGGCAGCAGCAAATCAGTGATTCCTTTAGCGTTGCTAATGTTCATTGGCGAAAGTGACCACTTACCATGAGGTGACTCATCTATTCGTTTTACAACTTCTTACTCCAAACTTACTCTAAACTTACAACCTCTAGTTTTAGCCCTTAGGGAATGTATTACCAAACAATCATGTTACAGTTATTTTTGTTTTATGTAAGATTACATACTAACTACCAACTTTCACAGTTTTAACTTAAAAAACCGGGCAAGTGCGTGTCAGGCCACGTGCAATATAGGGTTCCAAAGTAGTAAGTTTATTGACTATTACTCATTAACTACTTATGCTAACATAGCCTTGATAGTTTTCCTTATAAATCCATCGTATAACCTATTTTTGAGAATTTTTTCACTTGTCCAACTCCAACCGTTTAGCCGTTGGGGGGACACTTGACTTGACTTGGGTACCCAAAATTAGCACTTTCAAGCCAAATATACGTATTTCGCAAACGGAGCCCTACATCTAAAAATGGTCTCAAAAGACCCATAATATTTTTGAAAAAACTTTTCAACGATACCCCACACTATAGGGATAAATAAAAAATTAATCCTCACGTTACCTGTAGTGGAGGTACCCCGAAAAAAAATTATTTTCAGTAGTTTATTCTACAATTTTGGAGTTTTAATAAATGTATATCCATGCCAAATTATAGCTTTCTAGCACTAAGGGTCTCGGCGCTTTGCTTTTGACAGACGGACAGACTGACGGACGGATATGACGAAGCTATTAGGGTCACGATTTTACTTCAGAACCCTAAAAATGACGAAGTTTCGTATAAACATTCCCTGAATTAACCCTTTAAAGATTGATTTTTCAAATTATGTTAAAGTTAATTTTTGTTTATAACAGTCGAACTGACAACCTGTTACTTTTTTGAAGTTGGTTAAAAAACCGGCTAATAGCGTGTCAGGTCACTGGTAATATAGGGTTCCGAAGTTCTAAGTTTATAGAACTCAATAACTACGTATGCTAATAATATAGCCATGATAGTTTTCCTTTTGAATTCATCTTAATGGTATTGCCATGAATTTTTTTACGTGTCCAACACTTACGAATATGTCCCAAACAGACCCCTCAATCGAAAAATGGACTTAGCAGACCCATATTATTTTTGAGAGACCTTTTTCACGATACCCCGCACGTGCGTGACGGAAAAAAAATATCCCCATATTACCTCTAGGAGAGGTAGGTATCCTAAAAACATATTTTTAAAAATGTTATTCTACCAGTTTAAAGTTTAAATAAACATGTATATCCTTGCTAAATTACAGCTTTCTAGCACTAAGGGCCTCTGCGCCATGCTACGGACGGACGGATGGACGGACGGACGGATGGGCATGATGAAACTATGACAATTCTGTTTTGACTTCGGAACCCGAAAAAGAGTCATAAAAATCGCTTCATAAATAACGAATCTATCAACTACATATAACAAAATTTGACTTTATCCCTCAGGAACAGGTCTGTTTTCCGTGATAAAAAGTATCCTATGTCCCTTCCCGAGCTAAATTCTATATCTGTACCAAACATCAAAATCGGTTCAGTTGTTTAGGCGAGAAAGAGTTATCCCTCAGGAATAGGTCTATTTTCCGGGATAAAAAGTATCCTATGTCCTTTCCCGAGCTCAATTCTATATCTGTACCAAATTTCATCAAAATCGGCTTAGTGGCTTGAAAGAGTTATCCCTCAGGAACAGGTCTATTTTCCAGGATAAAAAGTATCCTATGTCCTTTCCCGAGCTCAATTCTATATCTGTACCAAATTTAATCAAAATCGGATTAGTGGCTTGAAAGAGTTATCCCTCAGGAACCGGTCTATTTTCCGGGATAAAAAGTATCCTATGTCCTTTCCCGAGCTCAATTCTATATTTGTACCAAATTTCATCAAAATCGGCTTAGTGGCTTGAAAGAGTTATCCCGCAGGATCAGGTCTATTTTCCAGGATAAAAAGTATCCTATGTCCTTTCCCGAGCTCAATTCTATATCTGTACCAAATTTCATCAAAATCGGATTAGTGGCTTGAAAGAGTTATCCCTCAGGAACCGGTCTATTTTCCGGGATAAAAAGTATCCTATGTCCTTTCCCGAGCTCAATTCTATATCTGTACCAAATTTTATCAAAATCGGTTTAGTGGCTTGAAAGAGTTATCCCACAGGAACAGGTCTATTTTCCGGGATAAAAAGTATCCTATGTCCTTTTCCGAGCTCAATTCTATATCTGTACCAAATTTCATCAAAATCGGTTTAGTGGCTTGAAAGAGTTATCCCACAGGAACAGGTCCATTTTCCGGGATAAAAAGTATCCTTTGTCCATTCCCGAGCTCAATTCTATATCTGTACCAAATTTTATCAAAATCGGTTTAGTGGTTTGAAAGAGTTATCCCTCAGGAACAGGTCTATTTTCCGGGATAAAAAGTATCCTATGTCCTTTCGCAAGCTCAATTCTATATCTGTACCAAATTTCATCAAAATCGGTTCAGTGATTTTGGCTTGAAAGAGTTATCCCTCAGGAACAGGTCTATTTTCCGGGATAAAAAGTATCCTATGTCCTTTCGCAAGCTCAATTCTATATCTGTACCAAATTTCATCAAAATCGGTTCAGTGGTTTTGGCGTGGAAGAGTTATCCCTCAGGAACAGGTCTATTTTCCGGGATAAAAAGTATTCTATGTTCATTCCCGAGCTCAATTATATGTCTGTACCAAATTTCATCAAAATCGGTTCAGTGGTTTAGGCGTTATTGAGTAGCAGACAGAGTTACTTTCGCATTTATAATATTAGTATAGATTACAACATGTTTGTCATATTAGATATCAATTCTTTAATAAATTAAAATATTATCTTACCTTATATGAATAGCATCTACCGTTGATAACACAAACCTTATCTAGTGTTAATCACAACGGAACGTTTTTGTATCGTACTCCGTATACTTTAACTCTTTCGGTGACTGTACAGAGAACGGTTTGCAATTACTAACGCATAAATCCTTATACCTAAACAAGTAGGATTCCGAAAAGGCAACATTATCATAGACCACGTACACACACTGTGTAGAAGACCGAGGAGTATTATCTGTCGCGATGTGTTACCTATGTGGACTATGAGAAAGCCTTTGATTCTATCAAGACCTGGGCAGTACTAAATTCTCTTCAGTGGTGCCGGATTGACTATGGCTATATCGAGGTGTTGAAGTGTTTATGCACATCAGCCACCATGTCCGTCAGAATACACAACACAGCAACAAACCCCATCCCACTGCAGAGAGGTATCAGACGCGGCCGTGGGATTTCATTTTATAATATGTATAGATTACCCAAGGGTACTAATTATCCCTCAGTACCGTCACCTTTAGCCGACGTCAAACCGAACGGCTCCAAAGTTATGAACATGACAATGGTTCTGGGTTGATGAGTAATTTAACTTTCTAATTTGATTAGGGAGGTCAGTATGGAAGGACAATGTCATACACAACTTAAGTGACATATGATTAAGTGCGTGATTTTTTGTTTTTCGAGCTCTTTGCACAAATACCTCTTGATTTTTTTATCAATTAAAACTTAAAACATTCATAATGTATGTTATCATGTACTCATAATCATATTGTATTTTTATAATAATTTATTATAGTATTTCGGGAATAGGATTCTAGCAAGATGTGACAGAGAAATTTTAGGACTATTTATTTTTAAATTTCATACCAAACTTTAATTGTACATTAAACTGCTTGCGTTTGATTAACAAAAGTTAACAGATATCATGTTTAATCAATTTCTTAAGATAATAATAACAATTGAAAAGCGCCACGATGATAACGGCTAGCGGATAGCTTCACAAGGTTGACAAATAAAGTTTTTATATGCCAAAAAACGTTAAAGGTTAAAAAAAATTAAGGAAAATACATCTGCCACGTAGGAATAATTATATATTGTAGAAAAATTTAATATAAGACACTCCATATGTCGAGTACAGTTTTTAAATAAACAAGGTAAATATATGTTTAGTATACCTAATAAGAAAAATATTTCATGAAATGTACAATACAATACAAATACACTTTATTTGTACACCAAATTAACATACAAGCAGAAATACTTAAAAAAATAATAATAATGTGGCATACAAAAGGCGGCCTTATCGCTAAAAAGCGATCTCTTCCAGGCAACCTTAGCATATAGGAAACAGAAGAGAAAATAACAATGAGGCGTAGGGTGTACATAATGAATATCGTTCTACAGTTACAGTCCATATAAACTAAACTAAATAGCTAATACCAGTGATGATAAAAAAAAGGGAAATTTACGTATACTTTTTAAGATATAATTCTTTCACCTGTGATTTAAAACAGTGAAGTGTCTGAGCACGACGTATGTCTACTGTTTAATGTATTTTTGTTTTACTTTTTATTTTCTTTAATTTACTTCGAATTGCCCAGTGAAGAAAATCAAACAGATAACAAAAAAGTAATAAAGGAACTAGAGCACCTCGAATGCCCGTTATTAACAACTTGAAAAGAATCCCCCATTAACGGGGTACAAGCGGCTTGCGAGAGACTGGAATGCAATTTTATCTGTGCCCAAGTGTGAAGTCTTCGGTAATTGAAGTGAAGTCTTCGGTAATTAAAGTTAAAGGAATCTAGGCGAAAGTTTGGGGCATGGAAGGAAGTTAGTTTGGTGTTACGCTATTGCATAGTGAGTAATGTTGTGCAACGATGAAACTTTGCAGAGCTGTTGTGTTGTTTTGTAGGCAAGTTAAGTTTTGCGCTAGGGACAAAAAGGTTAAGTCTTTGGAAGACCCAGTTAGTAAGAGCCTACTTAGCGAAATGTTCAAGGAGCAAACTTTGACAGTGGATATATCTTATTGGTATTATAATTGCTAGCCGTAGCAAAAATAAACATATACATACATTATGGTGCTTTTTTATTTCTTCCCTATTTATTGTGTACCTACGAGTATGTAATCAGAGCGTTATTCAAAAATAACTTTCAAGTGCTTATTTTTTATTCATTTCGTCCTGCAGACTGGAGTGGAGAATGATAACAGAAATAAGAACTAAAATTTCAAATAAATCTCATAGGAGGATTCAATCTGGAGATCCTAATCGACACAGCACATTCTAAACAAAAATTTATAATTCAACAATAACACAAAGGTGTTATTATTGAATTATAAATTTTTATTGTTGAATTATAAACGCAAAGGCGTTTGCTGGAAATCAAAATGATTAATGTAGTAATAATAAAGTTTCTAAAAAAAATAACACAAATCCTAGAGAACTACAAATTCCAGGAAATTATTACTTCCATGTAAACTCTCGTGACGTTAAGCACAGAAGCTACGAAACATGGCAGTTTTAACTCAAACAAGATATCTTGAGACCTTCACAATAGAAGAATGAGTGGGGCGGGGCATCATTTGAATAATACAGCACACTCACTTAGCTGTTGAAAATACATTTTCTTCATTTTGCAACTAAACCACTTGTTGTTTCTAAATGCTCGTGTTAAATATTTCAACGTAACTTCTTACTGTAAAAACAGATTCAGAACAAAGAGCATAAGGATTAAATTTGAAAAACTATTAATCGCGTGCTAGTTTTGTGGTGAGCACTGTAGATTGTTTCTAAGCATTGCAGGTAAGCGCTTAGCTACATAGACATTACATGTAATGTTTTCATCAATTTTACTTAAGTATTGTTTTATTTGTACGATATCCCTGTTTAAGCTGTTAAGTCCTTTTCGGGTGAAAATAACTATAAGATTTAGCCTTCGGCTGAATTAATTAGCCTTGTTTCTTTATGATCATTCACAGAAATATTTATGTCAGTGACTTAAACAGAAGATTAAAAAGAAGACACAACAAAAAAAAACTTAAGGAATAATATTCGGTTAAAACCTATACATGTTTGTGGTTAAAACTTAATAAAAAGGTACTAGAAACATCAAATGTAATGAATATGTAATACGAATGGTCCAAAAATCATGTAGGTTTACTGATATTTAAGTGCCGGTGGTTCCTTGAAACAAAAGTAAAATAATTAATAAATTAGTCTAATTATATTCTTTCATGTCAAACAAATGCAATAGATCCTTACAGCATAATTTCTCTCGAATATTGAACTTTCCCGATGATATCAGTAACAGGCTATTGTAAATCAAGTCCTGGTAACTTTGTTCAATTGTTTCAGAGAAATTTCATTAAACTAAAGTCAACTTAGCGCTCATCTTGAGGCCTGACTTCAACTATCGAACTAGTTAATTCTCGTATCGTGTACTTGAGTTATGTTCCATGAAATTACGATAGTCTTGAGTGTTTTTAACATAAATTTCATCTGCGAAGTTTTACCAACTCTGAATTGAAGTTTAATCAGATTTAATTACATACTTCAGTTGTTTGTCTTGATCACTCTTCATTTGGAAGATTTTATAACAATTAATTATACAACAGATAAAATGCTATAAATATAGTAAACCACGACTGCTTAAAATTTAAATAATCTGACAAAATACAATATGCATAAAAATGAATAATAGAGAGATGAAGTTTTTGAAACTTTGTTTTTGTAAAATAAATCTAAAAACAGTTTTAGAACCAAATATCTGCTTCATACCAAAAATTTTCCGCAACAATTGCAAACGTTTGACAAATATGACATAAAATTTTGTGTAAAAACTAGTCTACTTTTGACAATGCTTCCGAACAATGAACGAAACGGATACACGGACCTATCCTGCCAACGTCCCGTCAACGAGACAAATTGTCAATGGGCAAACGAACATCCATTTCCCACGCAGCTTTTGTACTATAATCCTATCATTTCTATTTGTCAGACATCACTCAACAGCTTGTTGCTGTTTTCTATTTATGATTTGTTGTTTGTTTTGGGTTTCAATACATGTTTCTAGATCAATATCTGTGTTTCTATGACTAGAACATGGAATAAAGAGGTAGTGAGGAATAACTCTGTTGTGAAAAAATGTCCGTCAAACTCTGTTAAATAAGATGGCGCTACTGTAGCAACATGGTAAAGAACAATGCCAAACTGCAATACATCGTTTTATTTCCTTTTCAACTTTAGCGTCTTAAAATAAAAAAAAAAAACATGAGAGGTGTCAAGGGACACCCGGATGGAACGAAGTTCCTTTCGATTTAAGTATTGTTTTGTTGTACAGCGCCATCTCTGTAAAACGCTCTGAATCACTTCAAAAAAAGTGTCGTCATTCGTAAGAATCAAAAAGTGTCGTAATTTTCCGTCTAGCCCCCTTTCACAACGCGCGATAAGGAATTTCGTTCCAAAAAGCCTAAACATCGCCGCTTCAATTTCTGAGCTTATATATTATATATATATAAGAATTTTCAGCCGGCACACCCCAAAACCAAAGTATTTTGAGATTGAATTCTAACCATAGAGTCATAGAGTAGGGGAGACTTACGGCTGCCTGTAATTTTTACCATACTAAAATTTTTATTTTATTCTGACTTGTTTTGATTGACAACCGGAAATGGAAAATTGACATCATTACACTTGTCATACTAACATTTATGACGAAATTCTGTCTGTCATATTGGCCAGAAGTCTCCCTATATCTTGATACAAGCTATGTATCGAAGTGAGTAGCCCCTGAAGAAAACAGCGAAACGTTGTTGACATCATTGTTTTTATAGTCAATTCATCACTTTTTAATAAAAAAAAACATGAGAGGTGTCAAGGGACACCCGGATGGAACGAAGTTCCTTTCGATTTAAGTATTGTTTTGTTGTACAGCGCCATCTCTGTACAATTTCAGAAAGTTGTACAGCGCCATCTCTGTAAAACTCTCTGAATCACTTCAAAAAAAGTGTCGTCATTCGTAAGAATCAAAAAGTGTCGTAATTTTCCGTCTAGCCCCCTTTCACAACGCGCGATAAGGAACTTCGTTCCAATTATTTTACGCTGGGTAATACGGATATAGGTATTAATTTTAAAATAGGTAAAAATAATGAATTGCTTCGGTACAACTGACGTTTTAAGACACTACAAAAAATAAAAAAATATTTTTTTGGCATGCGTAAAAATGCGTTCTTTGGAATGCGTAAAAAATTGAAATTTCTTATATAGGACTCTCACTGTCTTACTTAAATCTGTGAACAACTGCCACATTCATGCACTGTGCTGACGCTAGCGCTATTTGTTTACTGCTTACAATTAGACAGTTTTTCATCGTTCCACATACATATATTAGTTATTCTTCCTTACCTCTACACTCCATGGTTTCAATACATGTTTCCAGAACAATATCTGTGTTTCTATGACTGGAGTACTCCGTTACTCAAATCAGCTCAGAATGCAATGAGTATGTTATTGCATTTGTGATAGCATGTAAAATTTTGTTTTAAGTTTGGAATTATTCATTAAACCAACGAACTTACACTATTATGATACTTATAAACATTAATTTTATAGGTCGTTTTTAAGCATATCATAATTTTCAATTTTTATGTTTTTATTTTATATTTTTTTCTTTAAATTATTAACTATAAATTAACTATAAATAAAAAAACAGTTCAACAGGGCCTCTTTTCTGTGAGTGCCGATTAAATAATATTTCTCTTGTATACACGAGGCAACAAGATGACAGCCAAATTAATGCTAAGTGTTCGTAGAGACATTTGAGACCGTTCAAGAATAGAAAATAAAAAACTTTATGGCTGGAAAAATGTTGTTTGAAATTTTATTTAACTCTTTGTTAGCTTCAGAATATTGAAATGAAAATGTACTTAATGAGATTATAGGTTTAAACATAAAAACATGATTTTTAATAGTACTTCACTCTTCACGTTAGTAGTACAAATTTTATTACTAGTTCATATTCTCGTTCCATGAAATCTTGAAACATGCTCCTTATTTTAAATCTACCTAAGTCTAAACACCAAAAAACTGTGCGATAGGATGCACTTACTATGACCTAAAAAAGCTGTGGATAAACCTTTTTAATAACCTTTTTAGAAACATTATCAATTTATGTTTTAAATCTTATTGATTTATTTACGTTACTAAAATAGAGTATTTTCAAAGAAAGTGTATGAGATTTTAATATAATAATATTGATAATTTATGTACATTGCTCTTGCTAAATCGTGTTATCTCTTCTTTTCAGAATCTTAAGAATCAAATCATGACAACGAACGTTTGGGTAGAACAGGTAAGTTATTTTTTAAATCATTTTCTTTTTCATAGTATTAAATATTGAATTAAAGTTACAATTTTTTTATATATTGGAACTTTGAAATAATTCACAAATGCCATTATATTTTGTGAAAAACTTCAAATGTAATTGTATAATGTGCATAACATTACTAATATAATTTAAATATCTTACATATTATATTATTATATTGGAAATTAATATCCTTGATGAAACAAAGCAAAATTTAGTATCAAATATTACAAAGGCCTTTGTACATATGACAGCTTCTCGTTTACAGACCATGTTATTATGCTCTAATGTTTTGGAGTAATACCTAATACTTAAATTAATTTCTTAGTTTACATAAGTAAATAATATAAGTACTAAATTCCATGTGACATAATTTCCTATTGTGTAGCAATAACAATTGATGACAAGTTGGATTCTCGCAATACTATAGAATAATTCACCAAACAGCACTAAAAAGCGAGGTGGAATATGCTTTTGGCTTCACCAGGTATGAGGATAGATCCATGCCCTGTAGTGAGCCACTAATATTTTCATGCAATGTAAAAATTCCAACTTCTAAACAATGTATACAGTATTTTAGTTTAGTTATCGTCGCCCATGGACATCAGCGACATCACTGATGCGTTACTGGCCAAAAAAATAGAATAATAAAATATATAATAAAATATAATCCATCCATTTATTGAGATTCCTCCTGGTGACTACATGTTAATGATGTTTGAACCAGGTTATTGAAAATGTTAATCTTAATTTGAAAGAAGTCAATGGTATAGGTACGTTACTGGATTATTTTTATTTATTTATTTATTTATTCTTTTGCAACACCTTAAAGTAGAGGTTACAAGGTCGAGCTTAGTGCCTAATGGCATTCTCTGCCAGTTGACCCTGGGTGATGGTATAAATGTGAGGTAAGCAAAGAAAACAACAAAAAGATTAGAAAAAAAAGACGGGAAGAAATAACATAATAAATGATTATCCTTATCAAGTATCAACATCTATAAGTTCTCGAAATGATAAAGTTTTGTTAGTTTGAGGCACTACAACTAAATTAATGGTTGTTTACACGCATCTTAAAAATGAGAGCATGACATTGCTTATAGTTTTAATGTCTGTTATCGTAACAGATTCTTTCGTACGTTTTACTTACGGCTACCGATAACGATATCGTATTGGATAATATGTAAACTATCTAACGCAGCCGTCAACTAAGCCTCTGATAAATGGTTCGCGTCAAAGTGAAACGTGTCAGATCGCCCTAAGAATCGGACCCTCCTTTTCCTTCAACGCTTGTCAAGTTGCAACATTACTGATAGAACTCGATCTATGTGAGCTTTATTACCTTTCATTTTTATGAAAGTAAGTAGAGTGTTGGGGGAAACTGTCAAAAGGAGATCCAAAAGCATGTAATTTAGAGTGAAATTCACGTAAGAGTTCTTTCGCTGTCAGACTAATACAATGGAAGCAAGAAGAACTGTTACTTGAAACGCAATAGTTGTACTTGTCTCAAAATAATAAACATTGTTTAATTGCTAAAAACTATAACTTTTTGTCATCATCATCCTGCCCATTTCCCAATTTTATTTGGGGTCGGCGCAATATGTTAAAAAAATATAACTTTTTGTATTTTTAAAAATAAAGATTCTATCTGAGAATTGAGTTTATAATAAGCATTAATGGAGGATACAATGATCTTTCTTGTTATTGTAAAAAATGGACCATATTATGTCAAAATTGTCCGTCCTTTATTATGCTACAAAATTCACCATAATTATTATAGACTCACATGGACTCAGACTTTGCTGGACGTAGAGTGATCCTGTCTGTCAAACGACATTTTAAATTCAAATAACTCTTTCTTCCTCATCATCATCATAACATTTATCTGTATAACTCTTTGGCTTAGGTCTCCTCTCATAATAATAGGAATACAGACCATGGTCCCCCACGCTGACAAACTCCTTTATCAGATTAGGTATATTAAACTCCTTCAGTGGGTTTTTATGGCAGTGTCAGAATTTCAGTATTGTGCAGATTTTGAACTTGAACCAGAATGGACAAGTATCCGGTTCATACATACAATTTCCATAATTATAAAAGCTTAACAAATTGCGTTACAATTACTAGCGTATAGAACCGACCGCGACACCGCAAACACCATGTATGTCCCAATGCATTGGTTCCACGTGGCTTCAAACTTCAATGGATTTTGAAAGAAGAAACGGGGCTCAATTTTGAAAATCGAACCTCCCGGGCAGGACACACATTTTGTTCGAGATGTTTGTTCTATGTCATTATACTTCGTTGGTTGTAAGAAACGTTTTCTTGAGTTACATGTAGCTGAAATATCATTTATTTTCTCGACTTGACAGATTTCTAGGTCATAACTAGTTAAGGTGAAGCGTCGTTTAAAACTGTACCTTGTCGTGTCAAGGTGGGGTCAGAAAGGTATTTAAAAGGGGTCATACACAAATTTTTCATGAAGCCATTTTGCCTCAATGGCTTTTGCTCGAGTTTAACGGGTTTTGTTTTCGCCAAAAAGTGAGGACTGCGTAACTTTAACAATATCTCTGTACTTACCATTAAGGCATAATAGCTTCAACCTATTAATGGCCCACAATGGCCCACTATAAGCCAAAGGTCTCGTTATATTTGAGAACTAGAAAACACTCCATCGCGCTAGTCCAGTGCGAAAATATAGTAACAAATTATGTAATTTATTAATATATTTATATATTTCTCTTACGATCTCTCTCTCTTTCTTTAACGATAGTTTATTTATGTTAAACAACAAAACGATAAAATATTATGTTAAAAATTTTATCTATCTTAAAAATATTTTTATACTAACATAGCATTAATCGTTTATCTATGACATGAGTACCTATCACTGGTTTCAATCATATTTTTCGTTACCTTAATATAAATTTGTATAAAAAGAAAAACTATATTAAAATAAATAATCTATTCATAGCATAGATAGGTACGCCTAAACTACACACGACCGAATTTACTAGTAGTTTTCAGCCACGAAAATAGAAAAATAGTTAATTTTAGATTCGGACAAATGCCTACGTCATTTTGATTAATTATTTCTAAGAAGAGATTCATGATTTTTACTAGTAATTCTCATTTCGTTGTTAATATCGACACTTCATATCTTTTGAACAGTCGACTATAAGATGGAAGATTATCATTTTATTACACGAACCGAAAGAATATACTCCGAAGATTCGCGAACTATCGCGAGCCGAATAAATAAATCATAAACTGCTTCAACGATCATAACATTTTTATTACCACGAAAAACTTCTCTGAGGGAAAGTTGATCCTTCGATAGAATGAATAAGATATACACTTAACGAAGAAAAGAAAGAGATGACGCTAGTTTTGGGTATCCAATCAATAAAATGTTAAGTAGTGTTACATACTGGTAGAACATTACAGTTATTAAATATTGCTTTGTAAGCGAGTTTATATTATAACGACACAGGATTTATGATTCTAGCGGAATAATCTTTCGTTTGTATAATACATAAATAATGTTCTGAAATGCTGGTTTTGGTTATGATACCTAATTAGGGCACTTTGTTTTCGAATGGACAGTTGCCGTTTACCCTAGTGCCCTTTACAAATGACAAATGAGGGGCACTAATATAATACCTAAACAAACACACTCATAGCCACAAACTTGGAAACCTTGGGTCTTAGGTGCCATGGCCAACACACAAACAAATTTTAGTAACCCTATAGAGATAGATACATAAAAAATGTTGATGCTAATTTGATAGCAGTGAGTCCAATTTTTCCAATATCCCAATCATTTGAATTTGGCAAGGTAGATGAGACCAGCGGTTAGATTTCTCAATTAAGTTTCTAGTCTCTTGATGAGAAACTTACAAATATCATTTGAAACTTTGTCACTTTACAAGAGCGCTAGATTGGAGTGCTTAAATGAATTATTATATTGTAGCCTATAGAAATATTAAGTATCAGCCAGAGTAAAAGTATAAAGTAGAAACTCATTAAAGTCATTAAAGGAGGGCTTTGATAATTAAGATATTTTTTATGTTAATAGCCGCCGAACAAACAGATGAGTCATCTAGTGCTAATGAGTTTAAATGGTTATTAATAATATACAAGATGAGGTCTGTTTATGATAATCTTATGAAATAATTATTAATATTATGGACTTAATCATTATTTTAATCAACATCATAATTTTTCTTTTAGAATCTTTGTGATGGGTCATGAAAACTAGCTACTGGAATTTTCTGTAGAATTGCCCACGTGAAAGTACTTTGAATTTATTTTCGGACAAACTATCACCATTTATTTTACTCTCTTTGAATTTCCAAAAATTTTAAAACAGGTTTTTATAGTTTCTGACCAGAAACCTACGTAGCACTTGTTTATTTAAAAATCACGTTTAAAATATATGTTTACGTGACCATCACGTCACTTTTAAGTTTTTTTGCATTTTAAATTACCATAGGGATTGTGTAAATCACACGTCTTGTGCTCAAAGTTGATAGGATTCGGTTGTCACTACTTCTATCTATAAACATTTGATTAGTTAGTAGATACCATAATAACAAACACTGTGACTTTTGTCTTGAAGATTATTGATAGATGGAACATTGAATAAGTTCGAGAGGTAACATATCAAATCAATATAACCTGGATTAAAATGCATTTATATACACGAATTAAGAACCTTTACAAGATTAATAGAAACAGTAAAGATAATCGATAGGAACATTGAAGTATAATGTCATAGAACAGACATCTCGAACAAAATGTGTGTCCCGCCCGGGAGGTTCGATTTTCAAAATTGAGCCCCCGCTCTCCTTTCAAAATCGGACCAATCCATTGAAAATTGAACCCACGTGACGCCAATGCATTGGGACATACATGGTGTTCGCGGTGTCGGTTCTATACGCTAGTAATAATACTTCAATGGATAGAAACGAAAATTATTAATACGGGTCATTGGAAACATGTTAACTGGAAGCAAATGACGTTCGAAAGATGATTTATGAGACGGGAAGGAGCGTGGAGCAAAAAATCTTCCAGCTTTATATAGACGATACATGTCACCAAAAAAATTGGGGCACCCTTCCACTGATATTGAATTCCATATATTACCGTCTATGGAGGTTTATGCCTTAAGATTAGGGGAATGAAATTTGTTGGATGTTACAGAAGAAATAAAATTGGTTTGGTTTGTAGATAACACTAGTGTCTTGTATGTTTATGTTAAGTGGTTTCCTTTCATATTTAATATTAAATCAAAAAGATGAGGTTTCGGATGTGAAACGTGTTAAATAAAAAGTATTATAATGGTGCGTTTTCAAGTGCCCTCAAATTTTACTAGTTATCTTAATTAGGATACACGCCACTCAATCATTGTTTTTTCTAAACATTAATATTAACCTTAATTGGCATAGCATTAACAACCTGTATATTTTTTTAAATTTATAACATCGGAACATCAGCATTTGCGTAAAAGAAGAGCAGCTTCTCAAACTTCATACTGAAGTAGAGTTGTTGGGGAAAAAGATCGCTTTTCTGCGGTATTAAAGTGTATCAAAAGTTTTAAAATCTTCAGCGCTAAGAGTACTCCATAGCCTCAGAACCGTTTTAAGCTCAACTTTCTGTAACTATAAATATGGATGTGGCTACCTTTTTACATTAAAAGTCGGTAAACCAATCCGCCTGACCTAGCCAACATTGGGATCATGGATTCTTGGGTGCCTAACCTGCTTATAAAAATGTTCTGTTTTAAAATTTAACAATTTTACTCTTTATTGTGAACCAAAAAAAAACTAAATCACAATAGGCGGACTTAATGCCTGATGGCATTCTCCACCAGTCAACCCTGGGCGATTGCTAAAAGTTGCGGTAAGTGCTACAAAAAATAAAAATAAATCTTTAACAAAAAGTACAATTATAATATTATAACCACATACTTAAAAAATATACATAAGTATATGTATTCAAATATGCATATTTAACAACAGTGTATAATCTGTGTCCATTAAACGACAAATCGCCCTTGTATAAAATGGAAGGCAGAGAGAGACGATCGTTTTGTATTTTATACCGATTTTCCGACACATTCATATGGATGTACTTTATACTAACCATGACCGGAACTGGTAAAAGCAACGTTTCTATAAAAGATATTTGTACTCTTTTAATAGTCGAGTTGGTTTGGATCAATTCCTTGTTTGAATTTCCATCCTTTCAAAGTATCAGATCCAGTACATATAAAAACTCTAACTCGAATATTATAATAAATTTTATAATAATCTCCAATGGCCGCAGCATCCTTTAGGACAGTATCAAAAAGGATCATTAAAGAAAACATTTTCTCGATTTCATTATTGACCGATAATTAATGCTAATTCTAATTATTAATTAGTGCTTATTATTATTTAATTTTGTTTAATGATTAATATTTTATTTAAGGATTGCTGACTGAATGTATTTTATTTAAAATTCTAATGTAAATTTAAACATAATTAGGCACACTAACGAATTAGGAATACCTGTAATGTTAGTTTTTAAGCATGTGGATTAAATAAATAAATAAATAATAAATAAATAAATAAATAAATAAATTTAAAACATAATTAGTATATTATTATTCAAATCTATTTCGTTCATTTAATAAAAGTTCAGATTTTTTTATAAACGAAAAAATCGCTTACAACTTGGATAGTATCCATTTTCTATTACATTAGTTTATGTGTTATTGAAAATTAATTTAAACACTTTAGTGCCCATACTTCGATAAATTTTTTATCTCAATAAATCATTTATGCGTAACCGCTTTTTCAAAGCATTGAAAAGTTTTAGAATAAAATTAAACTTTTCGGCTGAATCGACACGGGTGAGTTTGAAACTTGTTTTTGAGGAAAATAACACTTCAAAAATAAAACGCCATGAGTTGTCTCATGATATTAATCATCCATTTAAGTGTTCTCTATGTCCAAAGACATTTGCTCTAGAAACATCATGGAAGGAACACATTAATAAGCATAATGGAATCAAACCTCATCCCTGTCCGATGTGTTCAAAGTCATTTTCACATTTGACAACCCTAACTACACATATAAGAATACATATTAAGGAGAAGCCCTATTTATGTCCGACCTGTGGAAAAAGATTTGATTCAAGCACAAATCTGAATCAACACTTCAAAATATAAATGTCGTTGTTTGCTAAAAGTTTTGTTTTAATAATATTAATATTTTTTATACTAAACTATATCTTACAGTTACCCTTTAGTCAACCTTTAGTCTAGTCAACAAGTCTACTTACAACATCTTCGACGTCTAATAACGCATTCAAGCAGATAACAAAAACAATTGAGATGCAACAGGCAATTTTTTCATGTGTGAAATACTTCATTTTAATTTTTATCAGCCGGGTAATGTAAAAATAAATAAATATTACTTTTAGGAAATCTTATGCCTGGCATAAGATAAATTGCCGATTTCAGTTTATTACGATAAAAACAAATTTATGTAACTGTACTAACAGTATGATAGCGAGGGAAACTCTTAAACGAACACGCTTTAAGGAAGTTTCATACGTACGTGTGTGATAGCCTCGTGTCACCGCCACCGGAGTTTACAGAACCATAAGTGCCCTGTGAACCATATTACCATAGAAATAAGGTCGTAGAATAAGCCTAGTTAAGATAAGTGCCCTGTGAACCATATTACCATAGAAATAAGGTCGTAGAATAAGCCTAGTTAAGATAAGTGCCCTGTGAACCATATTGCAATAGAAATAAGGTCGTAGATAAGCCTAGTTAAGACAAGTTAAAAATGTATCGTAGATTTAAGACTCTTGTGTTATTAGTGTGAGTAAGGAGTTCCAAATACAGCTTGAACGAAGCAAGACGTGGCATTTGATTTAAATTAATAGTTTTTCATACATTTAATATCTCCCCTTCTATCATCAGAAGTGGGATCGTGCTTACAAAACAGACATTAAATACAGTTTAAAACAGACAATAAAGTGAAGTTTTGTGACAATGAGTGGTAAAAATAGAAAAAGAAAGAACAATCCAGACAATACTGAGAGTGAACAAGTGATTTCACCACCGTTTTATAATTCAACGAGTAAAGCTATTGCACTGCCAACCTTTGACCCGGATATAGGAGCTATTGAAGCCCATGAATGGTGTAATGAAGTGCAAGCTTTGGCCAATAAACATAAATGGGATGACGTCGAAATCATCGCAAGGTGTGTACCATTTCTGGCAGGAAGAGCAGTTGATTTATACAAGGAGTGGACCCCAATTAATCGGACCTGGCCAGCACTTAAGGAAGACTTGACCATAACTTTTCCAAAATGCAGAGACCTACACAGGGATTTCAAGATCGCTGCAAACATGAGTAGTGACCAATTCAGCACTGTGTCTATTTATGCTGCGAAGAAACACCGAATCTTGAAACAGTTAAGACTTAAATTCGAAGAGAGCGAAATAATTGAATTAATCACAGGAGGTATTACTGACCCTCATGCGAAATCCATTGCTAGCAGTGCCGACTCGATTTCGATGCTCTATCAAAAGTTAGCTCGATACATTCCTACTAACTCTAAAATAGACAACAAAGAAGAAGACTATAATAAATCTACTTATGATTCAAAAAGCTTCAAACGGCCGAAAATGATGACAGAATTGAAGCGGTGTCATCGTTGCAATAGACTCGGACACCTTCAACGTGACTGCCGAACATCTGTTGACAAGCTGCCAATGAAAGCGATTACGCAGGGTAACGTCTCAAGTGATGACCTATCGATAAGCAAGCAAAGCTCGAGACCTGAAAGTTGCGCATTCTGCCGTAAGAGAGGTCACAGCACTGAACAGTGCTGGACAAAACAAAGGATGGACAAACGAACCAAAGACGTTAACTTTGCCTCTAATGGCCAGGTATGTACCACCCCAATAATAATAAACGGAAAACTAATTTATGCCTTAATTGACAGCGGAGCCTCGTGTTCTTTGATGAAAGAATCAATAGCAAGATCATTGGGTGTACACCGGCAACCATCGCAAATTTATCTATGTGGGCTCTCCAATGACGTATTGACTTCTACGGAAAAAATCACTGTAGTCATCCAGTTGGAAAAAATCTCATTGGAAACTGATTTTCATATTGTGCAAGACAAAGAAATACGCTATGACGCAATAGTTGGTAGGGACGCCATAACTTCGAACGATATTATATTCGTAACTTCCCAGGAAGGTACTTCAATTGTTCGACGGGCCCAACCCCCGAGAAATGAGTTTGTTTATAATTTAGAGGACGCTATAAAAAGTTGTGTGAGTCAAGCACCAAAAAAAACTCAAGCTCGGTTACGAGAACTGTTTATGAACTACTCTGGGCTTATCGCTCTTAAAAATAATATCCGTGAAATCAAGACAGCACACATGGAAATAAGAACCACCACTTGTGAACCAATTGTTTATCACCCGTACCGCTTATCGGCGTCAGAACGTATTAAAGTAAGAGAAATAATAGCCGAGTTGTTGAAAAACAACATTATACGAGAGTCAAGTTCACCCTACGCGTCGCCTGTTATATTAGTAAAGAAAAAGGACTCTAGAGACAGATTATGTGTAGACTATCGTGCACTGAATCGAGTCACAGTAAAAGACAGATATCCTTTACCACTGATTGAGGACCAATTAGACAGATTGGGAAAGGGAAAATATTACACTACTTTGGATATGGCCTCTGGTTTTCACGGTATACCTATAAAAGGAAGAGAATCTATAGAGAAAACTGCTTTCGTCACCCCAGACGGACACTATGAATGGTTGAGAGTACCCTTTGGTGTTTGCAACGGACCCAGTATTTTCCAAAGAGCCGTAAATACTGCGCTAAAAACTTTAAAGGATGACATTGCCCTCTCATATATTGATGATATTTTAATACCGTCCATGACCATAGAGCAAGGTTTAGAACATTTGGACTTAGTACTTAAAGCCTTAGACGATGCTGGATTTACCTTGAACCTAAAAAAATGCAAATTTTTGCAAACGGAAGTTGAATATTTGGGACGTGTTGTATCTGAAGATGGAATCCGCCCTGGAAATGCAAAGATTGAAGCACTGAAAAATTCTCCAGTACCTGCCAACATAAAACAAGTCAGACAGCTAATGGGTCTAGCTGGGTACTTCCGTAAATACATACCCGAGTTTGCGACGAAAACAGCATGTATCACCAACCTACTGAGAAATGATACAAAATTTAACTGGACTGAAGAATGCGAAAGTTCACGGAAGTACTTGATCGAAAAACTGACCAGCCAACCCCTGTTGGTGGTCTTTGATCCCGACCGCAAAACAGAGTTGCATACAGATGCAAGCAGCCTAGGTTTTGGCGCCATATTATTTCAAAGATATGAAAAAGATCTTCGAGTTGTGTCATATTACAGCAAAAAGGCTTCCCCGGAAGAATCTAATTATCATAGCTATGAACTGGAGACACTTGCAATTGTAAATGCTTTAAAATATTTTCGAGTGTACTTATTGGGCATTAAGTTCAAGTTAGTTACAGATTGCAATGCCGTCAAAGCGACATCAAAAAAACGAGATTTATTGCCAAAAGTAGCGAGATGGTGGGCATACATACAAGATTTTGATTTTGATATAGAATTCAGGAAAGGCAGTTGCATAAAGCACGTAGACTTTCTTAGTAGAAATCCGAAAATTGAGACAGACCAATCAAAACCTCCAGTTAACACTGAAAATGTGCTAATAAATGAACACGTGACATGGTTGGAAGCTACACAAAGGGGAGATGCAGAAACAAGGGATTTAATGAGACGAATACAAGAAAATCCTGATGAACTGAAAGAATATACTATAAAAGATGGAATATTGATGAGAATTTTCAAGAACAAAGCATTGTATTACGTACCGTCTTCAATGCGATTCAATATTACTCAATTATATCATGATGAACAATGCCACATCGGAGCAGACAAAACAATAGAAGCATTGAAAACAAAATACTGGTTTCCAAAATTGACATCATTCGTACAAAAGTACATTGGCCACTGTATCACCTGTTTATCTGCAAAACGCCCAAGTGGACCAAAACAAGGACTATTACACCCCATAGAAAAATTACCAATTCCTTTTCACACTGTGCATGCAGACTGTACAGGTCCATTCGGCACAGCTGGCGATCTTTATAGATACATATTATTACTCGTGGACGCATACACAAAATTCGTCCTATTGGTTCCCCTGGAGAGCCTTACAAGCTCACAACTAGTCAAAGCTCTAGAACCACAACTCAGTCTTTTCGGAACCACAAAAAGGATCATAACTGATAAAGGAACAAATTTTTCAAGCAGAGAAACAAAGGAACTATTAAAAAAAATGGATATTGAGGTGCATTATATAGCAACCGGTGCTAGCAGAGCAAATGGACAAGCCGAAAGATATGTTGCAACAATTCTGAACTTACTAGCTTGCGAAGTATATAAAGGGTCAGAATGGACGAGCGTTCTATGGAAATTACAATTAACACTTAATACAACAGTACAAAAAAGTATCGGTTGCACGCCAATAGAACTATTAACGGGGATTCGCTCCGAAGTGCCTGCTTTAAGGCGATTAAGTGCAGAACTACCTGAACTTGAATCAGCTGTCGACGTTCATCAATTACGAGTCACGGCAGAAAAGAGACTCAGAAATAATGCACTGAAAACAAAGCAAAGGTTTGACAAAATGCGAAGAAACAACTTAAAATTGAAAGAAGGTGATGTTGTTTATGTTCAACAACAGCGAACTCGTCTGAGCAAACTAGACCCACGTTATAACGGGCCATTCATAATTTTCAAGTGTTTGCCGAGAGACCGATACAAGGTAAAAAACGTACAAAAAAAGACAATACAAATTGTACCTAAAGATAGAATCAGGCTTTGGAACAGAGAGGCTGGAGAAAATGTTTCAGCCGTGATAGCCCAAGCTCAATAGTTGAGAAGGTATGTAATTAAAATAACTATAAGTATACCTAAAAGTATACTGAAAGCGTGAGCGGCTTTATAAAGTGCGCTAGGACCGCATTATTAAAATAACTATAAGTATACCTAAAAGTATACTGAAAGCGCGAGCGGCTTTTATAGTGCGCTAGGACCGCATCAAACATTAAAAATAACTAAAAGTGTACCTAAAAGTATACTGAAAGCGCGAGCGGCTTAATAAAGTGCGCTAGGACCGCATCCTGAAAAAAATGATTCAAGCGTAGGCGACTACTTTGTAGTACGCTGAGACCGCAAAGCGAATAAAAAAAAAATGATAACAATGAAGCGCAGGCGACTACTTTGTAGTACGCTGAGACCGCAGATCAATAACAAAAAAAAAACCACAAGGAATTGCATCTGGTAGTTCCTATAAAAAAAAGAGACACAAAAAAAAATTCGGGTTGTTGACCTCACCAAATGGCAACAGACAAGTGTCCATCAACATATGTTTTGAGAACTTTTGTTTTAATATTTTTCTGGTTTCAGGTAAAAGAGAGAAAGCTTTGAGAGCAAAGCTTGGGGCAGGAAGGCCGTGATAGCCTCGTGTCACCGCCACCGGAGTTTACAGAACCATAAGTGCCCTGTGAACCATATTACCATAGAAATAAGGTCGTAGAATAAGCCTAGTTAAGATAAGTGCCCTGTGAACCATATTACCATAGAAATAAGGTCGTAGAATAAGCCTAGTTAAGATAAGTGCCCTGTGAACCATATTGCAATAGAAATAAGGTCGTAGATAAGCCTAGTTAAGACAAGTTAAAAATGTATCGTAGATTTAAGACTCTTGTGTTATTAGTGTGAGTAAGGAGTTCCAAATACAGCTTGAACGAAGCAAGACGTGGCATTTGATTTAAATTAATAGTTTTTCATACATTTAATATCTCCCCTTCTATCATGTGCATAGCACATAAAAATTACAACTTGTTATCTTGAGAAAACTTAAGTACTGAAAATATACCTTCATGATATTATTACATGCTGTGTAGTAGCAAAAAATTCAACGAAATGTTTTATTGACTATTCTTTGTGTGCATTTATTAACAACTCTTTATCTAAACGAAGGAAGCAATGCGTCTCCGTAAAAGTTAACTGTAGAAGCGTCATTCCTTACCTGAGAGAATTTCCTCATATAAAAGTTATTTTATTTCGAAACGGAACACATAAACTTAGTTTCATTCCGTTGCCTTATCTATGAAAATTATGAGAAATTTTAAATATATTTAAAAGCTTTGTTATGAAATGCATTCTTGCCGCAAATTCTTGCGAATTGCGCGCCAGGGTTGAACAACTTTTCAACATTTTTGTTCTCAACAATTCTCGTACTACCGTCGGTTTGTTTTCGCTTTGTTAATGATATTTGGCATCGTATTCGCATTTGAAGTTATTTTGTTACTCATAATCTGAATTGTTTCTGTGAACAGCGGAACAACTCTGAAGTCAACTTTTTCTTTTACTCACTGTTTATATTTGAATTTTCAAAGGATTTATGCTGTGAAAAATTTTCATTACTAAATTCTTTAATCCTAGGAAGTACTTTTGATGTACATACACGATCGACGATAAGGATATACATAACTAACGATAAACATGTTTTTTTTTATTTTTTAACAATAACTATTCTTTCAATTTACTCTTCCGTAATCTGGAAAACGACACAAAATTAAAAATATTATATTTGTACAAATGTAGGATATGTAAAAAGATCTACTCTCGCGGTGCGAACGTCGAAGCGTCTTATGGAGGATGGAAGCCATACACAATCAAGTGTATAGTGTATAGTCAAGTTTGTAGTTTGACGGCATCCAGTGTGCATGAGATAGCTATATGGCCAGATAGCTATTCCGTCATGCCGGATGCCGCGTCAAGTCTTCTACAAACTTGACACGTATACTTGATCGTGTATGGCTAATCATGCCACGCACAGCGGCGAATGGCGAAGCGACTGGCGAAATGTACCGAGCGAATGGCGCGGGCGACTTGCGGCGCGACGGACAAAACCAAGATTCAGTTCAGCGCGGCGCAAGCCACGGAGTCGAGCGGCAGACGCGGCGAATAGTGCAGAAACCATTGTTGATAAAAAAAATGTTTTTTTTTTACACTTCTATTGAAGATGGTCACTTATGATTTTTAAGAAAAAAATTATTTCTTAACTAATAATTTAAACAATAGAAATATTAAAAAAACGATTATAAACAATTAAACATTACTATTAAGAAAAAATTAAAAAAAAAATCATAATATTTTGTAAGGAGTAAGGTTTAAAAAAAATATCAAAAGAATTGAAATAGTCTATTTGTTTATAAAAAAATGTATAAACAAATGGGGAAAAAATTTTTTTTCAAGTCAATAAATGTCTTTTATAGGTGGAAAAACGATTATGTAATAATAAATTGAAAAAAAATTCAATAATATTATTTGAATTTTTGAGTTTTTGTTCAACTTATAAAATTACGAAAACTAAAGTCTAGTTGTTTTCGCCGCGAAAAAATGTACCAATGTTAAACTTGTATTGCCGAAATTCTAGCTAGGCCAGCTATTTGAAAGTCTGGCCACTCACAGCATAAAAAACATGTAGTAAAGGGATTGTGGGAAGAAATAAAAACAATTTCTATTCAAATTGCTTTATTCTCACTAGTTTGATTATTGTAATAATATTATAGTTCTATCGTCGAACTACTGCGATTTTTTTCTCATTTGTTCGACCGTGAAACTAATTAATGAATTTAAAAATAATTCATCAGAAATTAGCCGTATTGGGGCGACTTAGAATACTAACCCCAATCCCATGCCGGAATACCATTATTACTATTATTATTTCTCCATGAGGTTCGCCTGGAGCTACCCTTGAGCATGAGTCAGCCGCCAAACGTAACGCCAAACGTCGTCGGGTTCCGGCTGGGGGCTCAAGCCAGTTCTTTGTTGGCCGGCAACGCATCAGGGATGCTTTTGGTGTTACTAATGTCCATGGGCGACGATAGCCACTTACCATCAGGTGGACCGTCAGCTCGTTTGCCGACTATTTCCAAAAAAAAATCTACTCGAAAGGGTGGTGTGAATGGAATATCCTCTCATTTTCATTTCATGTGATCCTTAATATTTTCCAAAAAATCAATACTAAGCAATAGACGAAACATGACCTAAAAATATCCAATCAAATCAATGAAAGGAATAAAACATTATAATACATCATACTACAGGCATAACGCTTAAAGCAAGGCATTACAAAAAGTAGAACGTAATTTCTTATTTCTTTTTCGAGGATTATCTTCGCTTGTAATCTGCGCTGTGGTGCTGTACTAGAAAATACTTCATTTACCTTGTGCTGCATTTCGTAAACATTGTACGATTTGCAGCTCAATTATTGCAATGTTTATATTGACTTAGTATATTGTTTTACAAGTTTTAGGTAATTTAATTATTAAACAGCTTTAACTTCAGTGCCATCACAGATTTAATTTTTCATAGAACAAAATGTTATTTTGACTTAAAACCCTATCAGTATGGTTACACAAAATTACAAATAAACTCAATATTTGTAATTTTACACTGATATAATAATCAATTTTCAGCGATAGGCAATCAAATCATACCACACTATCACAAATCGATACACTGTATCGATAATTAGAGTGCTTTATCATTGTTGATTAAATTTATCTTTGTGACAACTGTTTTAACAATAGCTGTCTAGTAATTGAATTAGTACAAAAAATCAACAAGATCTATAATAGCAACTGCAATTCCCGCTCCAATTGCAACGAATGTTAACAACCCCCAGAACTGAAGAGCTCTGAAATTTTACCACAAATTTTCACCAAAAAAGCAATGAATTACCATTTCAAAAGGATGTTAATGAAAAAATCACCCAAAACGTGATGTGGTCCAATCTCTTTGAATTATTAGTATCAGTTACGTTTACAAATTCGACCAATAATAATTAATCCGCTAGTATTCGATTATTGGGACTAAAATTTTAGGCTTTTCTACACAGAACTTTGCACCCATTTACAGCTCAATTCTTTTTAACCGACTTCAAAAAAAGGAGGAGGTTCTCAATTCAACTGTATTTTTTTATGTTTGTTACCTTAGAACTTTGGACTGGGTGAACCGATTTGGATGATTCTTTTGTTAATAGAAAGCTGGTGCTTGTCGTGTAATCCCACAAAAATTTCAACGAGATCTGACAATGTCATCCATGTCAAAAACGCACATATATCCGCATCGTCCGCCCCGGACACTCCGTATACGGATACCCTCGCACATATGTCCGGATTCGCCATACGGATTTTTTAGTATTGCCAAAAATTTTTGCAGTTTCTTCCAACCTCTAGTGAAAAACGGTGAAGACGGTTAAGATTGATCCAGCTATGGAAAAATTGTTGTAGTAGCCTGTATATTGGCCGAAGATAGTCAAATTCGAAAAAAAAGAAGATTTTAGGTTCATAATATCAATTTGAAAAGGCAGTTAGTTGAACGGCAAATTCTATACGTTATTTCCCGGCTTGGTGGATGATGGTCAATGAACCTAGATAAGTGAAAACTTTAATTTGTAACTTGAATTAGAGGGAAATTTAATTTCCACACACACGATACTTATTATTTTTTATTAGTTTTCGACTTTGTCTCATATTTCAATAACGTAGTTAGTTATCGCAATTTGAGGAACACCATTCGGAATCTCGAATGTCCGAAAACAATGATGTATAGGTATAAACACGAAGGCGAGATCTCCTCACAGGATTCGTTTACTATGAAATGTTTCTCCTAATGCGTTGTCAAAAGCATCGTGGCATGGCAACACTGAGTACCAGCACACGCCCTACGTATGACGTCATCCGCATTTTGGATACCTTCCGCATTTTCAAAAATGCGATGCGGACGATGCGGATGACAGATGCGTCGGTATATGTCATCCGCACCGTCCGCACGCATTTCTGAAAATACGGAAGGTATCCAAAATACCGATAGTGTTGCCATGCGACGATGCTTTTGACAACGCATTAGGAGAAACGTTTCATAGTAAACGAATCCTGTGAGGAGATTCTGATGAGGCGGGGAGCGGGGGAGTAAGAAGTGAAACGAATGACGTGCGTTCCGTAAGAAGTATCTTTAATGACTAACTTAAACTCTACCACACTACATCATCGGGGTTGTTTTGAAAAAAAAAAATGATTGAATTCATTTTTTTTTGTATAACATTTCCAACATAAAATTATCATTACAAAGTTGTTTGTTATTTCTTTCATCACTTATGTACTAGAAAAACATACATTTAAAATGTTAAGAAAAATATTAGTGAATGATTCACTATAATAAGTACAAGTTTTAAAGTCTTAACAGTAACATAATTGACGCTCTTATCGCAGTGCTAGTGATTTACGCTACGTAATGTAATACAATATAGCTAACTAATACCAGGTAGCTAACATCAGGTGACTACCTGTAATAACAATGGATAGGTACCTACCATGCATGGAAACAAAGTCTTATTGCTATGTCTTATTACTAGGTTACATATGGTTTTGTTCTGTTTTTATGGACAGTCTCAACTTTTCCACCTTTTTGCACAGTAACATTTGGTTCACTTTCACGTATCACTTTATAAGGTCCATTGTACAACTTATCTAATTTTTTACCAGTTTCATTTTTTATTAAAATTAAATCGTCTTTTCTATATTGAATTGGATTACACTTTTTATCCCATACATCTTTCCTTTTCATTTTACTTATAACTAAATTTTTATGTGCTTCCTTACACGCTAACTGTAACCTATACTTAAGTTCGAGTGCATAATTATCAGGATTATAGAGGGGTTCTACCACGTTTCTAGTTAAGTTAGAAGGCAAGTTACAACTGTTACCAAATACAAGTTCGTATGGTGTGTACTTGGTCTCTGTGTGTACAGTAGTATTGAATGAAAAACACCAGAATTGAAGCCATTGACTCCATGTCTCTGGATGTCCATCACATAGAGTTCGCAAGAAAGCAGCGAGATGTTTATGAGTATTCTCTAAAGATCCTATCGACTCGTGATGATAAGAAGTCGAGTTTACCTTATTGATCTGAAGCAATTTGCACACTTCTGTCATGGTCTCAGACATAAATTCTGTTCCTTGATCAGTAGCTATGGTTCCGGGTAAACCATACCTTAATATGAAGTTATTGACAAAAGACCTTGCGACACTCACCGTATCTTTTCGTTGTAGAGGATACGCCTCAACATACTTACTTAATTCGCATTGTAAGCTTAAAATATAAATGTTATTATCTAAATCTCTATCTAGAGGACCAATAATGTCTAAATATACCTTCTCGAAGGCTTTCGATGCTGTCGTCGTCACGACCATCGGCTCCACTACATTCCTGGAATACTTACTGGTTTGACATTTGCCACACTTGCTGACGTATTTTCGCACGTCGCACTCCATTCCGGGCCAGAAGTACTTACCTTTGATATTGTTGATCATGCGTTGTACACCCGCATGCCCACTCGTAGGTAGTAAGTGATAATCATGTAGTATGCATATCTTATCTTCCTGACTGTAGACTCTTTTTATTCCTTTTAATATATTTATTTGCGGTCCGGACCATTTTTGTCTACTTTTTATTTCATTCATTAATTGCTTTATAAATTCTACATTTCTTTCATCTTTTATGATACATATTTTCTTTATATTTAATTCGTTACAAAAATCACTCAATAAATTCGCAAATTCGACTCGCGTAAAATGCGACATATAATTGAGGTTTATATAAATAGAACACGTAGACTTTTCATATGATAAACATTCTTTCTCATAACACAATTTTTTCTTAGTTAGTTTACTTCCTTGAATAAACTTTAATTCTACGTAGTCACTCGGTTTCCTTAGTATCTCTACGACTCTTGGTTGGCCAGACCTCGATTCGGTAGTTATACAAGGATTCCTTGTGTCTTCACTGCTACTCAACTCCTTATTTAATTTAGCTCTCTGTGCTCTAGTCATTACCAAACTAACTTTACTATTTAATGATTTCAACTCTTCCGAACTTATGGTCACCCTACTTAAGGCATCTGCTACATTACTACTTCCTTTAATGTATTCAATATTAAAGTCGTATTCTTCTAATTGCAATCTAAATTTTAAAAGTCTGGTTGACGGATCTTTCATGCCAAATAGATATATTAAGGGTTTATGATCGGTTTTAATTATGAATTTTCTCCCGTACAAATATGGTCTAAAATATTTTATACTCCAAACTATTGCCAAAAGTTCTTTTTGAATAATTGGGTAATTTAGTTCCGCTTTATTTAGAGGTCTGCTCGCGTAAGCTACAGGTTTTAAATCTTTGTTACATAAAACTGATCCGATCGCTATGCCGGATGCGTCCGTCTGAAGAATGAAAGTGTTAGTATCTGAAAAATCCGGGTATTGCAAAATTGGCGGTGAAATTAATTTATTTTTCAATATTTCAAAGCTATTTTGACATTCTTTAGTCCACGAGAATACTTCATGTTTTCTACATAATTTATTTAGAGGTATAGTAATTTCCGAAAAGTGAGGTATGAATTTTCTGTAATAATTGCAAAACGCTACGAATCGTTTTACTTCGTCCGAATTTGTAGGTATTGGGTAATTTTGTAATACTCGAATTTTCTCTGGATCAGGCTGTACACCGTCAGCTGATACCACGTGATCAAGATATAATAATTGCGTTTTCATAAATTCGCACTTATGTGGATTAAGCTTAAGGTTCATTTTTCGAAGGCGCTCGAACACGTCCATCAAGTTACTATTGTGAATCTCTCTATTCCTTCCAAATACAACTAGATCATCACAGTAAACAAAGCATTTTTCGTAAGTTAACCCAGACATTGCTATCGACATGACTCTAGAGAAAGCGCTAGGACTTATTTTTAAACCCATCGCTAAACGCTGTAACCTATATTGTCCTGTACTCGTTGAAAAACTAGTAATATCTCTACTTTCGGGATTTAAGCTAACTTGGTAAAATCCTTGGTATAAATCCAAATGAGTAAAATAAATACATCCGGATAGGGAATCTAGTATATCTGTAATGTTCGGCAAGGGAAACTTGTCGTCTTGTATAGAGTTATTAACTTTCCTGTAGTCTACCACTAAACGCCATTTTTTTCCATTTTCCGATTTTTTAGGTACTAAAAGTATTGGGCTGTTCCATTCGCTATTAGAAGGTTCTATGATGTCGTCATCGAGCATCCGTTGTACTTGTTTATTAATTTCTTGTTTCGACGCCTGCGGCAGTCGATAAGGTTTTGTATACACGGGTTTCGTATTAGGTTTCACCATGATCGACTGTGCTGCAATGTTAGCCGTACCTAACTTATCACCTTCTAAGAAAAATATATCGGAGTATTTCGCACATATTATTTGCAATAGTTTTTTATCATTCGTATCTAAGTGATTTAATTTTAATTCGTTTAGTAACTTCTTGACACGACTGACATCCCTTTCAGACTCATTAAATAAACAGAAATCATAACATTCTAGGTAATCAATATCGTGGGACTCAATGATTTTACTTTTTAATAATTTTATAGGTTTTTCGTCTGTATTCAATATTTTTACCGGAATTTTACCTCTAATTGGTTTTACAATGCATGCTGCCAAAAATACGTTTTCGTATAACTGTTTGGAATATATTACGCAATCTTTGTACAAATTTTTACCAATATTCAAATAATGAATAGATTCACTACGAGCTGGTATATTTAAATAATCTTCTGACTCTAATGATTCACTAGTTTTATTGCATTTACATATCATTAAGGTACATGTTTCATAATAATTTAAATGTAACTTAAGTTGGTTCGTAGGTAAGTCAATGTTTGCATTATAAGTTCTCAGAAAGTCTAACCCGATAATACCATCCGCTTCACACGGGACGCTATCGAATAAATATAGCTTGTGACGAAATACAAAACCGTCTGCTGACTGCAATGGAATATATGCGAAGCATTTCGATTGTACTTTTCCACCTATACCTTTTATAATTGTATTATCTGGATATCTCATTACGTGACTTTGAACAATCTGGCTGTTAATAATGGATAGTGATGCACCAGTATCTAATAAAAACTTATATTTACGATTGTCATAATAAAGATAAATGAAATCTAATCCTTCACATACCAATGCATAGTTAGGCTCGAAAAAACTGTGCTAAATTCATATCTTCTTCCTTCTCGTCCGACTCGTTCCTCGCTGTGACGTAAGCGTTCCCCGAACGATACTGATTATTTGAATTACCTCTAGAAAATCTGAAGCTGTTCCTTTGGTACCTAGACTGATTGTTGTACCTCAGAGGTGCTGTATTCGATCGGTAGTGACCTGAACCGAAGTGTTGGTTGCCTTTCCTTACATCAGAGAGATTCTGGTAGGAACCTCGCGACGGGGCGCCGCCGCTACGGTAAAAATTACGACGTCCACGATTGTACCTAGGATAACGATATCTCTTACCTTGATGTGGATACGCGTGTAGAATGGCATGCTGAGATGAGGTCCCAGGGCTTGCAAGTTCCTCATCTTCCGCTGCGCGCACGGCATCCTTCAGCGCGCTGTAGTTTCTAGCTGATATTATCGTGCTCAGCCGTCGATTCCGAAGCCCATCTGCAAATCTTTTTATTGCCATTTGTTCGTTTATAGGTCTCAATATTTCGCGTGCCTTTTGATTCTCATCAGCTTGCGCTATAGTGAGTCCTATAAAAAGTTCCTCCAACTTTTCTCCGTATTTACCGATAGACATATTATTTTGAGACAAACTATTCATTTGTGATAGCAAGGAATTGGCTGATTTCTTGGTTAGTAAATATTTTTTAATGTCAGATAATAAACTTTCAACTGTAGAGTATTCCGAATTTAATTTTAATTTTGCCGTTTTGGATAATCTTGTTTTTAAAATAAAGGAAATCAGCAATTTCTTGTTATCTTCACCTTTTAAACACTCATTGTACATCTCAATACCATCAATAATTTGCTCAATATTCTCTTGTTTACCATCCATTAACACTAGAAAGACGGAAAAATTTAACTACCTGCAAAGACGGCGGCCGGTCAAATGACTGCAGGTACTCATATTCAGAAAATTCTTTATTAGGATAAAAAAAATGCTGCAATGAACTGATCATAATATAATGCTCATATAATATAATATTCAATTGAAGTTTTTACATTTAAAATTTTTATTTTTATTACAAGAACCACAAAGTTGCTTTTTACAATCACAGCATACTTTTTAGTTTTATTTTTACATTTGCTAACATAACACTCTCGCCTTTTTCGATTTTTCTGGATGATCGGTAACGAACATTGAAAAGGTGAAGGCATAGGTTCTACACACAAAGGCTCAGAACCGGAAAGTCCTGTTTCAATTTCATTATTTCACGAACTAACAAATAGCAATAAAATCTTCTAATTCTTTCAAAGTGAGTACCCAATTATTGTGTCCCAGTTGCCTAGTAGGTTCTTCTTTTGTGCATTTTTGAATGTGTCTCAAAATATGTTCGTCAATAAATAGCATCCACTACATTCCCTTTGAAATTTCTTCTTGCGAATGATGTAGGCCCTGCCTGCAATAATATTCTGTCGAGCCCGGCGACCAGTTGGAGTTGATGGAGTCTGAAGTGCCCATGTAGTCCCGTCTGTGGCCGTGTAATGACGATCCTGTTCGTGAGCAGTACTGGCAAGCAAACAGTGACCCCTACCCCTGCCACGAACACGGTTATTGTTATTGCTAATGTAACGTAAATTCGAAAGGGGTACCTGATCTTCTGGGTCAGAGTCTACACTATCAGAGCTTGAACTAATAGCAGGTAACACAAAGTCATCATCACTGTCAAGTTCTGTACTTTCAGATTCACATTTCGACTGATCGTCTGGTAGGTTTTGCAGTAAATGAAGTATTTCATTATTATCGAGTCTTCGAGACATTTTTACACTAATTTATTCACAATATTCTAAATGATACGTACAATATGAAGCTAGTTATTCTAGCAACTGACTAATAAAACAAATCAATTCAAATATTTACAAAAGCACCTTCATATTACAATAAAATTATAAACACTACTCAGGTTATAGCAGTCAAATGACTGTCGCCGTCTTTGTCGGTATATCAGCACTTTAAACAGTAAACAAAGACACTATGAGTGTTTTCGTCATGTATTTTTAAGATTCTACTCATAATAATAAAAGTCACAAATTATCAGTAAACTTAGTCAAAAACTTTTGGAATAAGCAAACTTTTAAATTTAAAATCCGGTCAAATGACTGCTCCCGTCTTTCTAGTGTTAAAGGAATCAACGCACTTGCGCTTTTTAAATCAAAACTCTCCATTTTTCCCAAAATTTCTGTACCTATTTGCATGTAACTCTGAATTTTCTTAAAAACTTCCTCTATTGCCTTGCAACTTAATTCTATATCCGACAACTTTGCACTTGAACCTAATGTTTTTACAATTAATTTATAATCATTATATAATCCTACAACATTTTCATACTTTAACTGACCTAATTTTTCATGCCTCCTTTTTGGTCCTAGTTTTCTAATATTTTCACATTCATTTAAAAGCTCATCGTAAATTTCTATCAACTGATCCATCTAATGAAATACTTCTTAAAGTATCCATCTAATTAAATGAGATTAAATCATTCATAATAAGTTGAACTCTACCACTAAAACTATACTTATACCTTATACTTATACCTTATATGGAACGCACAAAATAAAACGCACAAAACACACACTACACGACACAACACTGCATTTCACCTCAAGCCGCTCCTTTGGCTCCGTCCATCTCCAGCTCAGTATCTGCTGCTTGCCTCACGCCTCGGCCCGAAAGTCTACTTTGTATTCGACGAATTAGGTCTCGCCGCATCTCCTTTCGGATCCATCCGGTATGGAATGCTTTATATGCCTTGAAGGTAGCGTATACAACGCCAGCCGCTACCACAATCAGGATAATACCCAACAGTATGGTATTTGTGTTTGTTGTGTGCTCGCTCTGCTCTGCAGCCGCTGAGCCAGCTCCAGCCGGTGCCTGCGCTATGATTACTTCCTTGGAGCAGGATTTTCCCATTGTGAAATATTGTTGTGCAACACTTTGTATATGACGGGACGCACGGACGCGTGCGCACGGTACGGTTTTACAGGGCGACTGCTCCTTAACTTAAACATTGTTATAGTCCGACTATTAAGTTATTAATTATATAATTATATTTATGAATTAAACCGACACGGCACTTGCCCACTCACTCCTGTACCATGCCGGGCATGGCAAGGGTCGCCATCTGATGAGGCGGGGAGCGGGGGAGTAAGAAGTGAAACGAATGACGTGCGTTCCGTAAGAAGTATCTTTAATGACTAACTTAAACTCTACCACACTACAAGATGTCGCCTTCGTTTATGCCTATATATAATTGTTTTCGGACATTCGAGATTCCGAATGGTGTTCCTCAAACCACGATAACTACGTTTTTGAAATATGAGACAAAGTCGAAAACTAAAAAGAAATAATGAGTATTATGTGTTTTAATTTCCCTCAAATTAAAGTTACAAATTAAAGTTTTCAATTATCTAGGTTCATTGATCATCATCCACAAAGCCAGGAAATAACGTATAGCATTTGCCGTTCAACTAACTGCCTTTTCAAATTGATGTCATGAGCCCAGAATCTTCTTTTTGTCGAATTTCATTTTCTTCTTCCTCTTCCAATGCGCACGCTTTTATAACAGTTTTTTTCCATAGCTGCATCAGTCTTAATATTTTGCTTTTGCAATCTGAGAATCTGAGTCTGACAACTGTCAGTTGAATAAAGGAATATATTATTATGAAGTTTATGAAGACTATGAAATAATATACATTTAATGTCCAATACTTGACGATTGATAGCAAACTATACAATACAATACAAAAATCTTTATTTCATCTCATCCTCAAATTACATTCAGGTAACATTTTAAAATATGAATAAAAGGAAAAGATATGTAAGTGCTAAGTAATCTGTGGGAAATCTGGTGTCTAAACTAAGCCTTGGCCTGTATCTTAGTACACCATACCTAAACTATACCTATACACGGAAATAAATTGACACAGAACTAGTGGGATTTTTTCCTACTAGTATTGTCAACAGGACTACTCAACAAGACGAGTGGGAATAAACGAATGACATCGCACCGTTTTTCATTAGAGGTTGGAAAAAACTGCTAAAATTGTTGGCAATACTAAAAAATCCGTACGGCGAATCAGGACATATGTGCGAGGGTATCCGCATACGGAGCGTCCGGGGCAGACGATGCGGATATATGTGCGTTCAGCTTAAATGGACGAATAACTCAATATCGCGCCAACCGATTTCGATGATTCTTTTTTAATTGAAAGCTGGTGCTTGTCATGTAGTCTCACATAAATTAGAGCGAGATCTGACAATGGTATCCATGTCAAAAGTACAATGTACTTCATTTGAAGTCAGTTATTTTTTTGTTAAAATGTTAGATTATTTAATCCTAGGAGGATTACAACGACGTTATTTTGAACATGGCTCTCTTTTCACATTTATGTTTTTGATGAGATAGTAATGTATAACTACAGTACAGTTTGCAAAACTTTTTATTCTAATTTGACCTTTAAAAGGACTCCATATTATAGTGAATTTAGTTGTTTATTGAGTAATCTACCAATTTAAATCTACCAATCTACCAATATTATAAAAGAAATATAGATTGACCATAAAACGGAACCATTAAAACGTTTAACAACATTCAAAACATTCTGTCCATCAGGACACAAGTGCTTGGAATAAAAGACTGTAATTTTACACAGGAGAATAAATGCACTTTATTAAAATTCAGTTGTTGGTCGATCATTCCCTTGATTGGTGCGCGCAGGTTTCAATGAGCCGAGTTGTTATTTCAATCATTGAAACAATCACGAACGGAAGCAATTACGAACAACTTTTGCGAGGTACGAGGTACGAGTTGTTTATGATTGAGGCCATAAATTTTCAGTTTCAATTTCTCAGTCTGGGTGTATTTATTGTACAATGTCTTTGTATGTTGTCCACGGCATTCACGATACAGGGAATCCTAGTATGGGGCTATGAATGTGAGTTGTTGTGTGTGTTTGAGAATGTTAACATTATCTTAGTGATTATAAAACTCAAAAACTACAAACTAAGAAATTTAAGGATGACTGATTGTTTATCGTTATTTGTCGATACAACAAGAGATTGTTACTGAAAATATTCATTAAAATCATTTAAATAGGTTGTTAGTTTTCCTTTTAGCCTTAATTGTTGTCCAATATTGGCTTATGGTCACATCTTTTAACATAATAATACCCACGGACGTAAAAATAATACCGAACGTCACCTTGTCTTATTGAGAGTGACGCCGCCCGCTTACCATGTGTGCGTAATTTTTAATGCGGTCCGAACCCGGTAATGGCGGCCGATTAATAACAGCATGGTGTCAATGTATGTGTGTGATACTTGTACGATTAGAGGATTATATATTACTATGGGTGCCTCACTGAATTTGTTGTTGGCATTACGTCTGGTTCTTTTTTTAAGTCTGTGATAATTCCATAATCGTCTGAAAACAAATCCTGGCAAGGAGAATTAGATTATAATATCTATTAGCAAAGTTCTAATCGCATACCTTCATATTTCATCCAACATTAGGTCACAAATTTTGTGATTGTTACAAATTCCTTCGATATGTGCTATTTGATGGTGGAATGCGAATATTTCAACCGTTTGCTCCAAAGTGTAACTGAGTTATAGCACCCAGTTACGTAATTCAATTAAAATCCAAAATTACATGACCTATTCGCAGTTATTTATAAAGACATTTCCAAATGAAAGCTACGTAGTCTTTAAATGGCAATATATAATTATATAAAATAATATTTCTACTATACAAAGAACGCCAAAATAAGTTGAGCTCTGAGAAGGGGAGTGATTTCAATTAGTTTCAGGTACAGACTTATTTTTTTAATTCGAATATGTAGGATAATTCATATTATAATAATTAAAAATTCATCGTATATATGTGTACGTACGTGACTAAAATTTAGTGCTACCCTTTTGGCAATTAAAAATTAAGCAAGTTCTATGACAATATGAGCAGTGCAGAAAACGAAAATTCATAATGTGACGTGCCTTACCTAAATTATAATTTATACAGGTGGATTAGATTTCAGAACAGTAATTTTATCAGGATGAAATAATGAAACTTCTATAACGTTGCTGATAGATATAATAGCCGTCGAAAACAACTTATTTTATACATTAACTAGTTTATACATTAAGTAGTTCAGAAAGACTGACATATAATTTGTATTATACTTTCTAAAACTCGTAATAAGGTTTTGTCCTCGGAAATAGTTGGGTGACCTAAAAGTACACCCGTAGCTATAAAAACTTTTCAGACAGTTCTAAAACTACTTTATCCCTATTAGTTTTAGTAGCACGTTGCCAAAATACACCATTTATTCAGTTGATTGTTCACCTATTATGATTTAACTCGGCAATTAGCATAATGGAGCCTAAACAAGCGAGGGCGGAACTAATTTAGCTCCTCTAAAGTTCTTGCCTACATCGTGTATATATAATGTAGGTAGATGATAATTATGAAAGTACGTCGTTGAATTATACGTTGCTTTTTCCAGCTTAAAATTAATTATAAACAAGTTTTAAACTATCTAGTATGCTATTGAAATTATTCACCTTAGATTTTGGGCTACATATAACAGGCACATACTACTCATCATTCAAAAGGTTAACATACTTTTGTCGATATAATCTGGTTTCGCCTGTATCAACATTTATTTTAAATTCCTTTTCATTTATTTTAATTTGTAGGCTAAATGTTAAATGCTAAATGTTATTTAATCATTCACTTACAATAAGATGGTCCAAATTTTTCATTTTAGTGGTAATTTTTTTCTTTCAAATATTTTTCCGAAAATCATTTTACTCGCAATCACCAAACCCTTATAAATAACAATAATCCGGAAATGGCTCGTTTAAGGTCCAATGACGGCTCTCGCGATCACAAGTAAAAAATGGCCAAGTCTATTTTCACTTACCCAACCTCCCAATTGAGGCTTCAGCCCGGAATCTAATAAGAACCCGCAATTTCCGCCTAACCAGAGGTTTCAACGACAGTTCACATTATTCGGTCCTCAACGAAAACTCAAAACGCCTTTAAGATTACACGAATGAGGGCACATTTATAAAAATGGCTAAAACGAACTTTTGTCACTTTCCTCACTCTGGTCAATACATTTTATTATTAATGCTGGTTAACGATGAACTGATATTTTATTTTGCCTGGGAAGTTTTATTTTTAATTGATTTAAATATCAATTTTGGAATAAATTGTTACCACTTATGAATATCCTGTCTCTTTGCTGGCTAACTTCTACTAATAACCTTTACACTTAAGGAGTCTCTCATTGAAATTAAAGAGAAGTGCAGAGTAGAAGCAAATCTAGCATCCCAACCAATTTCTGGACATTCTTGTGCTGTCTAAAGGCCGTTAAAGTTTACCGAGAACAATATAATAATAAGTCGTACCGATGATTTAAGTTACTTCTACGGCAGAAAAGCTCGAGAAATTTTGCCAATAGAACCAACCAGCTGGCCTTACCACTTATAAGATCAACAAACCACCCACCTTATTCACTATAGTAATATTCTTTCAACAGGAATGGAACGACTACAAGCTAAAATGGAATCCAGATGACTACGGTGGCGTTGACACCCTGCATGTACCTTCCGAACACATTTGGCTGCCAGACATCGTGCTATACAACAAGTAAGCATTCCACTGCTAACTTTACATCATCATTATTGCTATCATCACTGTTACCACTATTTTCCATACCATCAACTGAGCTCAGAGTTCTTTAATAGGCAATAGACGAGGGTACTGGGTATCTTATGGTGAGCGGGCAACACCAAAGAACTATGTAATATCAGTTGAATGATGCCATTAAGTGATGAATACGTTTAGCTAAGTCTGTGTTGTTATTATTAGAGCTAGTTATTAAGCTAAACGGAAAACTTCCAACACTCAAACTGGTCACTTAATCCCCTACAAATCAGCTGTGGCAGCAATGGGGGTATTAATGCGTCGAACCATAAATATTACTACTCCTAAAAGAAGAAAAATTCAATATTCCACGTTGTAAAACAAAAAGAAATTAATCAAACGCTCCATAAAATAGCCTTAGCGTTAATCTAACTCAAAAGAGTGTTTACTCCGGAATCAATTTAAAAAAGTTTGCGAGAACCTGGGTCCCGCCAAAGTTCTATAGTGGCCATTTCTTTCAATGAACAAACTTGGCAACTCTTATAAAGCCTGATTTTGTTTGCTGGTCGTCTTATCTCCTTATTTTCTCGACGATCCACCATTATTCTGCATTATCACTACGACTCGACAACTTTATCTAAGGGACCTTTAACCGCGAGCAAAAACTCTACCCTCCTTTTATACTTTTATCCTCCGAAATTTAGAATTATTCACGTATCAATGGTGAAGCAATTTTGGTGCTAACGTTTTTATAGCTGCTTTTAGCTGTAACCCAATTTATAAGTTATTTCTTATTAAGATACTTTAGACACCAAGGTCTTTTGAAATATCTTTACATAATAATAGGTTAAATTTTATTAAATAAGATGATGATGTAACATGGGTTAACGCACTTTTGGTCGATTTCACTGAACCACAGAAGACATACATAATTGTAACTAAACTATGTAACTAGTTACATAGTTGAAAGTTAAATAACTATTTAACTCTCTACTAAATAAATTCAGTATCCATACGATTACCCTAATAGAAGCATTAAATTTAAAGTGTTGTAGTTATCCAAACGCTGAATTCGCAGAAAAAGCGCCTCGTTAAAATAGCAATGGTTACTGAATTTTATAATTTATATCGAAAAGGGAGTATATGATAATAATTTACAACCAATAAGTGACTTTTTGGCGAACACTCAAGACTCTAATTCCATTGAAACCACCCTCGAACATAATGTTACGATTTTTAAACCCGTATATTCGCAGAGTCAACCATTATCACTGGTAGTTCACCGCATTTCTATGCATTTATTCTACGTGTCGGTGAAAATTCAAACTCAGTGTTAGGGGATAGAGCTGAAATTTGTGAGAGATTAAATTCCCAGTGAAGTACGCATAAAGTTGTCCAGGCGGAAAGCGCGATATGAGAACGAATGCAGTAATCTAAATCCTATCGAAAATGTGAGAGTGAAATGTAGAAAAATTTTTCAACTACTCATACTAATTACCTAGTTGCAATAAATTAGCCTAAGAGGGGATTCGACAAAATAAATAAAAGCTAAACGCTTACACACTCATACCCCCCGCAGGATGTTTTCGGTGCCGTCGAGATTATTCACCTGAGTTAACTCACCCAGGTGTCTTATGTCTACTTTTTGTGTACTTTATTCACCTATGCACCCAGGTGATTTAAATCTACTTATCGAGGTGAATTGATCTAAGTAGACTTAATTCACCTATCATTTTAGTCAATGCAATTATGTTTCACCTGTGTCGCGGGTAGCATGGACGACACATATAACACATCTCAATAACACCCATGACCCGAGAACAATTAATATTTAACCGTCACATAAATAACTGCCCTGGCGGGGAATCGAATCCGGGACCCCTCGCTTCGCAGGCAGGGTCACTACCAACTAGGCTACAGGGTCGTCAATATGGTGAACTATCCTTCTGATCGCCGCTGCAGCGCACCGGGTATGTTTGCTGAGTTCGACATCTTCCAGACTATCATAGGGAAACGCGTAGCCGCATGATGCAGCGGGTGTGGTCTCGGACCGTTTCCTGAACACCATTTTAAGGAGGATGGACTGCCCAGTAAGGCACTGGAATGCATGTGACATGCGTTCCAGAGTCGTCATATCTAATATTAAGCGGTTTTCTTAGTCGCTATTGTACTAACATACTTAGATAACAAGGGATCTTGTACCACTATATGGACCTTGTGACCGAAATGAAATACATAAATTAAAAAATAGACTCACTAAGAATAATAAAAACTCATTTATAATAAGATTTTATTAAGTAATTAATGACATGTGCCACGTACTTTGAATACTTTGTTTATTTTGAAATTTTGTATTATAAAATAAATTATAGACTTGTAAATTTGTGAGGTTTTTTATCTAAATTATTATCGACCTGTCTGGTGTCATGGTTGACATGCCGGACCGCCGTTCCAAAGATTCAGGGTTCAATTCTCAGCGAGTTGGTTTGAATGATGAGTTTGAATTTCTTTTCTCGGTCTGGGCGTGTCTTTGTCTTTGAATGTTGTGCCATGGTCCCATGACACAGGAAATGCGTGTGGGGTGATATGAAGCGTTATTCAATTATTGACTCATGAACTCAGTTCAACATTATTTGGGAACTACCGTGACCGTTCGACAACCATTAGTTTTCAGACTGAAACACCATCCAGTTACCCAACTAATGCCCCTAAACCCTTAAGCCGTCGCGTCGTGTTATCTAATCTTCAACCACTATGAGCACTAACAATGCCCGCATTACGAAACAAGCATACAGATCGTAATTGTCTCCACCTGTATAGTTATACATATATTGTGGATTGATAACCACGTCCACAGCTTAATGTTGTTACGAACAGCACATTTCCAGCAATGTATAGCAGCCTTGAATAATAGTCGCATCGTATCGAAGTTAATCCAGCGATGCGAAACCGCATGCCGTTTGATCAGATAGTGTTAAAGGGATACGTTGCTATTAGGAATTGTGTTCTAACTAAGCTTGGTTGAATTAGTTAGGATTAAAGGCTGTGACAGTTTCTGATAGTTCTATTCTATTATAGTGGATGGAAATTTTTAAATAACAAATTTTTCCATAAATCTTTTCCCGCATAACACCTAAGAATCAATATAATATTTTGACGTTATAGTTACTTATTGTTTCTTATGACTTTTTCGATACTTTTATGTTTATTGCCAACTACTTACTTTTTACTATATTAAAGGTCGAAAATTACACTTTAAAATGAAAACCTTCACTAGCCATGGTCATTACTGGACGACCAATCTTAACACAAATACAATAAAACGAAATCATTAATATCTCTGTAACACTTATAGAAAATCGTGCATGGCAAAAATATTATCCATTGACAATACATTTATCTTTTGTGAAAGGCTTTTAATAATAAAATAGATTTTCCATATTTCCATTCGCTGGAAACTTTATTATTTCCACATTCTCACGACGCTCTCCTGAGAGTTGCCTGAACTTGATTGCCACTTCAACTACTCTCCATACTTTGTGTTAGTGTGTTAGTGACTCCCTCTGTCATTGTTAATGGTGAAAAGGTAAAAGATCAGAGACGTGCCAGCCAATTATATTCCTACTGTAGCAAAGTAGCTCTCTTTTTACATTTTTTGCAGTTATAACATTTCTAGACAAAGCATTGTGTAAAGGCTCGAAGGCTTGTAATGATCGAGTGTATTGAACGCTTACGATGGAGATTGCATGGCTCTGTACCACTCAGTTTAATAAAAAAAGTAATATAATATTGTTAATAAATTAGTATCATGACTTATTTTTGAGATCCATTTCCAACCGTCGATAGTAACTTAACTATAGTGATACACTACGACACTCATGTCATCATCACTATGACTGACGTGAATTAAAAATATCATTTCGATTATTAAGTTCTTTCTTTCTTTTTCTTCTCTCTTTCTTGACCGGCAACGCATCAGTTATGCCTTTGGTGTTGCTGATGTCCATGGGCGACGATAACCACTTACAATCAGGTGGATCGTCAGCTCGTTAGCCGGCTATTTCCATAAAAAAAAAATTCTAAAAAATTAACAAAGTAAACAAAAGTTATTCGCGTGTCTAAAACATTTTTTCAAATTATTAAACACAAAACAAGGACTTTGCACATTACAGAGTACACTGGAAATAGACGCCACTAGCTACGTTACGTGACGTGGTTGTAATATTTTTAAATTCAAGCGGATAGATGTTACTCTTAATGCACCTGTGACTTCCCTAAAAGCTCTTTCCACGAATATTCGGAGTAAACTTTATTTTTAATGGCACCACGTTAGCATAATGGGAGACAACGCGACCTATATTTTATGAGACAATTTACAGGGATGTGAGAAAGTTAGTCCTGACAACGCTTTTAGAGGACAAGATGTCACAATTTGTTGCTTCAACTTTGCTGATCGAAGTGTTTTCGTACAAGTTTGATGGGTTTATTTACTTAACTCGCTTTGTATCTATCATTGTCGGTAGTTGAGGATTTGGTTGTTTAGTTGTGTTAATTTGTTTTATTACAAGTAATTGAGTAGGAATTGGATGGGCTAGTTAGGCTTTTAGAAGTCTATGTATATATTTTCGTTCTTTAATCTGAGTGTATTTATTTATATGTCAGCAAGTTGTCAATAGTCGTGATTTAGAAGAATGTCAATTAAGTATTCGTGTACTTGTTTTTAATTTAAATGTTATTGATTAAAAATTATATTATTAAAATGTACACTTGGCTATTTTAATGGGTGTTACTACTACTTATGTCTACTACTTATGTCACTGAGTTATGTTAATTTTAATTGTTATCCAGGGTCCAAAACACATAAAAATTGTTTTGACCAATAATGGACATTAAGACTTAGACAACGTTTATCTACGAGTGTATAGTACGTTGGGCATATAATCTTACATCACGTGATAAAATGCATGACTTTAAGGACAACGTATCCATCCCAACTGTGGATGAAAAGTGATAAGGTTAAAAACCTTTTCAATGTGCACATACATTATTTCCTCATCGCCTCTTTTAACAAACTAACTGAACAATAGTGAGGGCGGAGGTCCAGCGCGGCAATTATGTATTCTTTTGGAAAATTTTAATGAATAAGACCTTTGTGAAGTGGTAGGGTTTTGTTATTGCTGACACACTGAATGCTTTATCTCTCGAAGATTGAGTACAACAATCATTGTTTATATAGACGAGATTTTGGTTTAAAAACCAATCCGAACATCAATTGCAAATTGATGGTCTTACAGATTAGGTACAATATAAGTATTTGCTAGAGTTAAATCATTTAATTATCTATTTTTACGATACCAGTAATCTTCAACATAGTACAGGGAATCCTATTATGGAAGCTAGTGTAGTATTATTTTCATTTTATTTTCGTCAACAGGAGTGACATAGTGCTTTCACTCGTTGTTGAACATGCCATGATCAATTCTGTTTTTGAACTTGAAGATGACCGATCTGATGGCATATTATTTTGGCAATCATTTCGGCAGCGCGAATAAATGAAACTGTTTGGCTTCAAACCCATTAAAAGCCCACTACTAAGCACGGGTTTCTCTTCTTTAAAAGCACCCTTCACCACGCTGCTATATTGTGGATTGGTGGAGGGTTTAATGGCCAACCCAATCGGAAGACACTACATCACTAGTAATCGCCCTCACTTTGTTTCAGTTTTCTTAAAGATCCCTAATTATTTTTAATAAATTAAAACCCATGTTACTTGAAACAATAGAGCATCCTATAGTTGAAAGAATTTTTGAAATCGGTCCGTAGATTTCGAGTTTATCCATTAAAAACAAATAAGCAAAAAATTCTTTCCTCTATAAAATATTAGTTTAAATATCAACCAGATAAAGGTACTGCCGTATAATACGACATAATGTCCCAACTAAAAACAACAACTATCAACAACCACATAACTATATTCTATCAATAGTGTCTATTGCAACACGTGCTGTAACAACGTTTGGACAGTAAACATAGTTAACAGTCAGTGTATGTATATATGAACGACAATTACGTTCCACGTTGTTGCATAATGGAAGCCTTTGTTGGTGTTCCAAAGCGTTAGTTGATTAAATCAACAGAAAACAGGGATTATGTTCCTGATCTGGATTCAGCTTGTAGGAAACGCATCTAGTGTGGCAGAGTGACTGGATAATGTCTAAATTTGTTGGTTGTTGTTTAATATAAAAATTTGCTACTAGGTTGGTGACAGTTCAAAAATTCTTCAGGCGTAAAGCTCTGAAAACATAAAAATTGTTTCCCGTTTCGTCACAAGTTATAAACTTATATTATTGTTGTTGGGTTAAAATTGTCAAGTTATACGAGAAGTCGAGTGATAATAAACCTCATAACATTAATGGAGGAGATTTATGAAAATTTCGTTACGGGTGATTATTTTCAAGAAAATTAGTCAGAGTGACTTGGGGCGATAGATTTAAATATATCTAATCCGTGATGGGTAATCTATGATGATACAGTTCAACCGTAACTAAAAATAATCTTTAAAATCTTTCTCTTGTTACAGCGCGGACGGCAACTATGAAGTGACGATCATGACAAAAGCGATTCTCCATCATGATGGCAAAGTGGTGTGGAAGCCACCAGCCATCTACAAGTCATTCTGTGAAATAGACGTCGAGTACTTTCCTTTCGATGAACAAACCTGTTTCATGAAGTTTGGGTCCTGGAGCTACGATGGTTACACGGTAATGTCAAATATTCATTTAAAAATTCAATTCATGTATTAAATACGATAGTAACGTATTTATATATAATATTCATAATTGTATTTAATACGGTCAACAAGTAATAATTCAGTACTTGAGCAAAACTCAAATTAAAACTAAAAGAAGAGGAATTTCGATAAATAAATACCTACAAGATGCCTATGCCTTCTCTACCAAGATAAACTGACAGTTCCGATGATAGGCTAGTTAGACCTACGAGGTCATAAAGTTTTGAATAAAATATTAACCATATTCCATTCGATAAAGTCATTTAATATAATGTAATCTAATGTGAAGAGTAACAACTTGAGTGAGCTACGCAAAATAGAAATAATAACACAGAATGTTATGTGATTGTTCATCTAACAAACTTAAGCTAAATTTTGAAGTAGTTAAAAATTAAGTTTAAGTTGTATTAAAAATTAACTTACCACACACAAAACTAGTCGGTACAAATAAGTTATTGTTAAACCTGAATAATTTGAAATAACATGTTTTCGGGCCTTTAAGACTAACCAGAAAATATTATATTTACACAAAAAGAAGATTTTCAAATAATAATGTAATGATTTTCTCGAAGGAGTACAAATATTTTAATACAATGTGCAGATGTGCGAGGCCGACTTTGTGAACAAAAGGAGAACAAATATTTGTTTACGTGCACTGCAATATTCATGGCATCCTGGACTTTTACGAATGACTGCCCAAGAAAAATATCAAGACGACAACGGATAGAATATGGAATACGTAGAAAAGGATGAAACATTTCGATATATTCAACCGCATATAACTGAATTCCGTTTGTTTTGGATTCAGCTCTTAAATAATTTCAACATAAAAATAAACGAGTTCTTTTGTTATCGAGATACATTGTCAGGCGAAATATTTATTGGTACTCAATAAATAATGTGGTAGATGAGTTGTATGTGTTACGGAATGATAAAATTGATGTGATAAAAAGTTCGGAATTGAGTTTTCAGAAATATGCCTCTTGTTCCAACAACCATCAATCGCAGTAAGGAAGTCAATAAATTTGTGCTTCTTGCAATTTCACATAAATACAGCTATAGCTATGTCTACGCATTATATCCCTTATCTCAAGTACCCGCAGGGACTATTCCAATTTTATATCGTTATCGCACCTTACATTGTTGTTTAGAATAAACCAGATCATATTGAAATAATAAGCGTTATGTATTTATTCGTATTAGGTAGTAGGAGACAGATCGAAAAAAAATAATTAATTAATTTGTCTACAGGTGGACTTAAGGCACTTGAAGCAAACACCAGACTCGGAGCTTATAGACATGGGCATAGACTTGTCAGAATATTACATCTCAGTTGAATGGGATATTATGCGTGTGCCAGCGACACGAAATGAGAAGTTTTACTCTTGCTGTGAAGAACCTTATCCTGATATTATTTTCAATCTCACGCTTAGAAGAAAAACCCTCTTCTATACGGTCAATCTTATTATTCCTTGTGTAGGCATCTCATTCCTCTCAGTCCTCGTCTTTTACTTACCCTCAGACTCTGGAGAAAAGATCTCGCTTTGTATTTCTATCCTTCTCTCCTTGACCGTGTTCTTTTTACTGTTAGCAGAAATTATCCCACCAACGTCACTAACTGTCCCTTTATTAGGAAAATATTTGTTATTTACAATGATGCTAGTCACACTATCTGTAGTTGTCACTATTGTGGTGCTAAACGTAAATTTTAGGTCGCCTGTTACACATCATATGGCCCCTTGGGTACGCAAAATCTTTATAGATATATTACCTAAAATATTATGTATTCAAAGACCGGAAAAGGATCCCGACGACGATGAAAACGATAAACCGACTGAGGTAAGAAATAATGAATATTTTGTAGATAAAAGCACGCTATTATTTGTTACATTCCAATTATTTGTAATAGTGATGCTGAACAACGATACGAAGATCCTCGAATAAATTAAATTACCTTGGTAGAATAATGTTAAAGCTTACACTAAAAACGCAGTTAAAACCTTATTTTAAAACTAAACACGAAGGCGTTGAGTTTCCTTTTGTAATAATGTTCTTTAAAAACCTTTTTCACCCAACAAAACCCTGTTACGATCAACTCGAAGCTGCTTTCAACAATAACCGTTTTAATTGTCCTCAACCATGACAGTCTTCTGGGAAATGCTTCCTTCAACGGCATTCTAAATTCATTGTATTCGGCGTGTATCGCGAAAATATCGCTTCCCCAATTTCATTCCATTTCGATTTTCCTTTATTACTCAACGCCGGCGGGCTTAACGAGCGAGCGTGGCCCCCGTTATTTATGTTCCCCTGGTGGCTGCGGACTGATCGCGATATACGAGCCGGCAGACGCGGCCCAAAACTGAGACCTCTCCAGCCTAATTGTACTCCGGCTTAAGCCATGTCGATTCACCAATCCCGCGAAATGCCAACTGACATTTTAATCTCTGGATATTTCAAAGGCTCTGACAAATTCCACGTTTATTTTTGTACCATGTTTTCCTGGTTTATCTTCAGCCAGAGAAACAAAATCTTTTGAATGAAATGAATCTTACAATTTTAAGCTTTTAATAGGATATTTTAAGAAAATGTTTTCGATAATTTTAGGTCCTAACAGACGTTTTTGGTGGAGATGAATTAGACGGTAAATTCAAAGAATGGGGTTGCGAAGAGTACGAACTGCCTGGAATGCCACCATCGCCGCCACCACCTCCCGGAGGCGATGACGAGCTCTTTTCTCCTCCTCCCGGATCTCCATGCCGTCTAGACCTCGACGATGGCAGCCCATCTCTTGAAAAGCCTTTTGTAAGAGAAATGGAGAAAACTATAGAAGGTTCCAGGTTTATAGCTCAGCATGTCAAAAACAAAGACAAATTTGAGAGTGTAAGTATATTTTGAAACTTGAAGCACTTTACCAACTCTATTTCCATTAATAATGACGTATTTTTCAGGTGGAAGACGACTGGAAATACGTGGCGATGGTTCTGGACAGAATATTTTTATTTCTGTTCACGATAGCTTGTGTTGTTGGCACTGCCATGATCATATTCGCAGCACCAACTTTCTACGATAACTCAAAGCCAATTGACATCCTGTATTCGAAAATTGCCAAGAAAAAATTGGAGCTGCTCAAAATGGGATCTGAAAGTGACCCGGGTCTCTGAAATTCGTCTTACGTCTTCGGCCACTCGCCGCCGAAGACGTTCTGGGAGCTGATCGTCATGTGGTGGCATGGATGATCCATGTAAGGCTCCCAGGTGGGAACTGCTAGGCGAGGACGTATTTTACGTGTTTTGTGCTCAGTGTGGTGCCAAGCGCCCGGTGCGCTGCGGGACGTACACACGCCGCAGGCGTGTCCAAAGCCGTCTTTTTATATTAAAAACTCGAACGCGAGACTGTGTCCGTCGATAGTCGAAACAAAAACGGAACAACCTCAAGACCTGGCCGTTTTGTGTTGTCGCCGGATCCGCCATAACTATTTTTATATTAGAAATGCTGTAAACGTATTATACCTATTAAGCGACCGTACGGTTATTTTGTATTCATTATGATGTGTTCGTCAAACTGTTTCTTTTTCAGAAATAATTTAATATGAGCGCACAATCATTGTACAGTTATGTATAGGATGTTAATTTCTCGCGATAGATTATATTACGTTTATGGGATATTAATAATATAACAATTTGTACCGTTTAGTTACATAGAATTTACTTCGAAGAAATCGAGCTCAATTTCGACACTTTTAGGCATTGTATAAGGATACTATTCAAGTAAAAACTGAATAGTGTCGATGATTATTATAATTACAATGGTTTCGCGAACGTCCTCGTTAAAAGGCGGACGTGTAGATTATGTATGTTTACAACTGGTGATTTATTACACAGAAATCATTCAAATTATTATATACATTTAGAATTTTATAAACTACGTACTCGCGTAAAAATCATAAGGACAATATCGATAAATTGACGAATGCTAATATGTAATTTCCCGGTAGATCTAATAAATTAATAAGGGACTGTAGATACTTTAGGTTAATTAGGAAAAGTAAATTGAAAGAAAAAGTTATCGTATTGCCAGTATATAGTGTTAATATTCACGTCGTGTCGAGGCGGTGATATTATATAACTATAGATGATATTCATAAAACAATTGACTGCCAATTGTACATTTTTATAAAATTCGATATTCTTAGATAGTTTGATAACTTGTTTAATTAAATTTTGAAAAGGTGTGCCAAATATTGCCAACAGAGTAAATAAATAGTTCCGGACTGTAAGCCAATTATCGTAACTGACTTTAATTTCTAAGTGCTATTGTCTACTAATTTCTGGTTTCGCTTGAATTTTAATTCTGAGACGTTTATTATCAAAGGATGCTTTCCCTCAAAGCAACGACTGAGAATGTCAAACCTTCGGGCCCTTTCGCGACCAGGAGGTGCGAAGTGTTTTCGTAAACTAATATTAACCGTATTTTCACTAATAATCCTAGAGTACAGGGTAAATTTAGTACACAAGGTTCTTCTCCTGGTTTGTATTTTCACGATTTTCACAGATTGTAAAGTATTTTACTCACTTATCGGCACTTTACAACAACACGTCTTAGATAATAAACTCATGGTGAGGATTGTGAACTTAGTCTCTAATATTTAGATACCTATCTTAAATTTTATTTGTATCTAGATTAGAATCAGTATCAGGTTCATTTCGTTCATAATTACTATCTATAGCTCATTCTTCGAATTTATTTAGTAGTTTATACTTATTATTTGTAACATGTCGTAAAACATGATACGTGTTTACATCGACCCATTTTGTAGGGTAGAGTAGTTTGTCGTAATAAAAAAAATTTCGAGCCGCGTATTTGATATGTCAAAGTAACTCATAATAATGTTTATTAGATAATGATTACTAGTTAATTCAGAGGTTAACTCATATTTTAAAGAAATTCCACAGCGAGCAGAGAGGAAAACAGGGATGGTAAATTAAATAAATCAAGCTGTTTCGTGTGATTCGTCGTAATATTTATAAGTGTTATTGAATGTGTATAACTTTCGTGTCGAAAATGCGTACATACACTGAGCTAGTTTAGATTAGACGGTACGTATAATAATAACTCAGTAGATTGTGGGATATGGTCGCTGCTTACGTCAGCAGTGGGGAAGCTCGCTAAAGGTTGGAAGAAGTAAATTATTAGCTCTGTCATTTATTGGAAGTCACATCCATTGCTAGTAAACAGCTCTGAGCGTACTGAGTGCAAGTAGATAAATACGAAAATGGCGCGTGAACGTGTATCGCACACCGTGATAGATGGGACCCCCGACTGATAGATAGCCGGCCTCTTATTGGTCCCTGATCACGTGGTTTTCCGTACTTCACGCTACTTGAGCGATGTTGACGCTCGGTGTTTCGCCTTCGGGCTTGTAATTAGCCAATAAATATTCGATGGAATTTTTGGATGGAATTGTTCACGTTACTGATACTAAAATAATTTTCTTATAAGGTACACTGTCACGTCGGTTAATTGAAAGTAGGAATGTGCTATTGCACGCACCGAAATACACACCAATTTAGTATTAATACGACTATCAATAATAATAACGATTAATTAAGTCCAGGCTTACTACACTGTTCCGTGATCATCCGATGTTTTATGTAGATAATGCTAGGAAATACAATATGTATTACGGTCTGTTGTTATTTTTATATGTCTGCAAATAAAATAATTAATGATAATATTAGTTAGATTTTCTAAAGACACCATAGGATAATTATTTAGCAAATGTTACGATGGTTCGTATAAGTACTGAATATCGAGCGATTGATATGGTATGAATATTACTATTAATAATTCTAAATTAGAAAGCATGAATTGCAATTGTGAGTTTAAGAAGTCAAAGAAAGTATTCTAATATCGACATTGTGTTACTAATAACTGCTAAAGGTCTGAAATTCTTTTAACGCTGGTTAGACTGAATGAGAACGTGCGAGAAGCGAAGATTGTTTTATTAATAACTCATAAATTAAATTACTTTTTATGGAAAATTACCAGAAAACTAAAAGAGCACTTTGTAAAACCATTAGCGAACCCATAAAACGCCTAAAACAACTTATTAAATTGAAAAATTACTAAACATATCAACTGCCATTATAGCTCTCATGTATCTCTTTCTACAGGGTTAACTTCACTATAAACCTCTGTATTTCCACACAAGTATTTTGCAAAACTTAGCTTACATTATTTTAAAATACATTATTTTTCAATGTAATATAAAATAAAGTGAAATAATTTACCAACAAGTGCATAATTTGTATGCTATTACTTTTTCATTAACATTTGCATTAATCAATCCGAATTAAGATGAGCAAAATTTCATATAGTTTTTCTTTTTCTCGTAGCCACGTTAAAATTTTGTGTTATGTTTTTTCTATCGCTGATTGTTTCCAAAACCGTTGTCATATTGTTTGCATATAGCTCGATTTAAATGTACTGTTCTATGATGCTTCTTCCAACTCTCTACTCGTTTCTCGGTAATGGTCAAAGAGTGTGTTTATTTTACTTATAGTTAGTTTACGAATTCGAGTTAGAAGTTGAAACTGGATGAGCTGAGCATATACAACGATTAGGAACCCTTTGAGGTGTATGAATGGAATTATTGTATAATAAATAATGAGAACTTATCCTTAAATTTTTCATGATTCTGCTGTCATTCTCACTTGATATACACTTGTTTCATTGCCAGCGAATAAAAATTATATACTTTTATACAACAAAATATATATAAAAAATTCAATAATTTAGTATTTAAGTTCGCAACCCATACTATAAGATACTATCCATAAAGAACAATGCCAAACTGCCATACATAGTTTTATTTCATTTTCAACTTTAGCGTCTTAAAATAAAATAAATTCTAAAAATCTTCGCTTTAATTTCTGAGCTTAGATATATAAGAATTTTCAGCAGACGCACCCCAGAACCAAAGTATTTTGAGATTGAATTCTCATAACCGTACAGTCATACAGTAGGGGAGACTTACGGCTGCCTGTAATTTTTACCATTATTTTATTCTGACATTTGTCATACCAACATTTATGACGAAATTTTGTCTGTAATATTGGCCAGAAGTGTCCCTATATCTTGCTTGATACAAGCTATGTATCGAAGTGAGTGCCCGAATGAAAATGGACATTGTTGACATCTTTGTTATTATAGTCAATTCATCACTTATTAATAAAATTATTTTACGCTGGGTAATACAGGTATTAATTTTAAAATACGTAAAAAAATTGAATCGCTTCGGTATAACTGACGTTTTAAGACGCTACAAAAAATAAAAAATAATTTTTGGGCATTGTTCTTTACTTTTTTGACATAATGTAAATGGCACAATTGTATTATTTACCCAAAATGCTTTAGCACTCACTTTTTCTAAGTAAAATGTACAAATAAATCGATGGCAGTAAAGCAAGTACCTAAAGGTAGCTCATTAACTTAGTCTACTTAAAATTTTCTTTCTGTGATCTGTAACTTTGGTTGTAGGTACATTGTTAGAGTCATTGTCTCAAAGACATCTTTGTATATTTCTCCTTCTATGTTCCCTGTTGACTTTGTTCTATTTAATACATTATGTTCTATTATTGGTATGTTGTCGTTATTCACGGACGGTTCGGTTGTCTGTATGATTCGGGTGATAAACGGGTAAGTGAAGTAGTATTGTCGTATTTGGTGGTAGATAGGTAAATATAATTACTTAACAATAATTCGACAAGCTAGAAAATTAATTATTAAGGGATTTGTAATGGATACGTAATGTGTATTAATCTAAGTCGTATAATTAGCTTCTCAATGTTTTTAGAGTTAGTCGACGAATGGGTCGGCTCGAAACTTAGATGCTAGATAAATCTGTTGTCACTAAGTTTATGTTTCTTATTAATAGTATTATGATGTTCATGTAATGATTAATGTTTGCTGTTTAATTGATTAATTTTGAATAATTTACATTCATTAATAATTTACTTGTTCTTTTTTGTTTAATTTTAATATAGTTAATAATTTCAACTTAGTCTCTTCCGTTAAGGTAACGTTTCGACTCATTGATTTGGTTGTTTTATTACAGTTCCTTAGTTATTAATTTTATTGTTAAATAACTATTCGTGTTTAGTTTCATGTTATTTTAAAACAGCATTTTTGTCTACATCAGGTGATGGGGCTGCGAACTCATAGTCAGCTATCACATGGCTGTCAGTAATTTTAAGAAATCAACTTAACCGAAATGTTGACATGTACATATAGCAGATCAACATAGAAATTTAAATAATAATTAAATCGACAATTTATTTTTCTACGTTCCTTTCACAGTACCTTTAGTGCTAAATTAGTATCGTAGTGAATATACGTCGTAGATATGTTAAATATTTGCTTTCTCTGATGAGAAATATCATTCAGCAATAATAAAATGCGATAAGTCGCACGATTTAAGTTATATCTAAATTTTGTAACATCGATTTTTTAAGATATATTAATTGTAAATTTAAGCTTTTCTTTCGAAAGAAATCGACAGATAATCCGTAACGCTTTATAATTAGGTTCATCGAAGTCTAGTATTTCGTATAGCAGTTTCTTCTATCACACTTTTTGAAAAATATTTTATTGCACAATCACTATAATTTTAATTATCATCAACTTATTTATAGGAACTCTAGTATCAGTATAAGTATATTACTGTTTATAAATTTATACTGATACCGTAAAGAAAAATCCAATTCTAATGTATATTAAATAATCTTTATACTTATGAATATGAATATTGTAAGTTAGGATATTTGCATGTTTAATCAAACGTCTTCCAAAAGTGACGTAAGATTGTTTTCGTATTTCGTTCGGCATTGTTTTGTTTTTGTCAAAACTTGTCGTATTATTTATGATGTTTATACGAGTATGTTTATCTACTTTACTTTAAAACGTATGCGCTTTATTCCTTTGTGATTTATTTCGATCCTTTCTCATAAATACTTATTTGTTTTAGATGACATTTATTTTAGCGTTTTTCTCTTCGTATTTTTTCATGTTATAATAGGTTTTAAAAAGGAAATGTGTAATTAGTAGAAAACCACACAAAATTTGCGTTGAGCTTCCAACACGATTAGATGTAAATACAGTTATAAATTTCAGTCTCTAGGATAGTCTTTGTTTTCCGAATAGTGATAGTGCTTTATAAAAACATTTGTGTAAAATTAATTTATTCCAATATGTTGAGATTGGTGTAGTGTTATAGTGCGTGAATGATAAAATAGTCGGTCGATTGTATTATGTATGCTGAATTTCAACATATCCATTGGACATTACGCTCACGCCTCGATTTTATTGTAATTTGTTTAGATTTCCTTTCTTTTTTTGTTTTGACGACCCGCGTGGCGTAATTTCTACCATGCCGAACTGCCGTTTGAAAAGTTCTGAGTTTGATACCCAGTGAGGCAAAAATTTTAATGATAAGTTAGAATTTCTGTTTTCGGTCTGGGTGTGTTTTCTTGTCTTTGTGTGTTTTCATGGCACCCACGGCACATGGAATTCTACTGTGGGGCTCTGAATGTGTAGCATTTATTTATTATTTGATTATTTATTTATTCTGTTAATAACTTACAATTACAATCATAACTTTCTTTGACATTGTACTTTCGACATATTTATAAATATACCAAAGGTACAGTCGGCCGATTTTACCTGTTAAGTAGTTAATTTTTGTTAATTTTTTATTATATTATAATGATACTGATTGCTAAGCGATGCAGAAGTAATTAATTCTAATGAAAAATGATTCTCAGTAAAGTTTATTATAGACTAAGTTTCACAAAATTTAAATTTCGTTTCAAAATATTAGTGCGCAAAACAAATATTGATTTGCAACAAATCTATCTTTAAGTTATAGGATATATGTATCTTTTTCTATATTTGAACCTTACTTTCCTATATTTCCATTACGATTATACTGAAGTAAACAATTTTATTTTTAGCTTCTGTATCGTGTATTTTATTCTGGACTTTTCTGTGTGCCTTATTTTATTAGTATTTACATCTAAGTTTTTAAATTTTCCAATTTGATGTAAAAAAAACGCATAGATTTTTTATCAAGATAGACTAGCTATATTGTGATCGTCCTGTGTGTTTAGTTTTAATTAACTAATTGGAAATATGGTTTAGCTCCTCTTCACAAAGTGCATAAGGTGTAATATGACATGATATTCTTCAAATAATTATAATTGCTTTTGCAAGACTAGGTTCTGATTTGCAATAACAATATCAGTTTACGTTTGTAACAACTGATTATAATGGGGGTCCTGTAGCTCAAAAAGACCTGTTGATCTGTGGGGTCTGAGTTTGATTACCATCCGGGGCAACCATTATTTTGAATTACCTATTCGAAAAAAGTTTGATCCCGGGTTGCTAACAAGATTTTAGTATTCATTTATACTACACTCCTAGTGTGGGATTGTGCGCGCAATCGTTCATGTACCGTACCTACTTATAACATTATTTTATCTTCGATATCAGACTGAGAAATGTCTTATTGAATGCATTTTTTCAAATGTTCACGGATTGCAAAGTCAAGTGAAGAGCAATACCAAATTGTATGGTGTATGTAAAAATTGTGAAGTTGTTAGTTAGCAGTCATTATAATAATAATATTTAATATGCCGAAGTGCATTGTATATTGAAATACATAAGGTTCGATATATGATCTTAAATATTAATATTAATGTCCTTTACTAGTTGTAATTTTTTAGTTATTTAAAATTATTATTTTCACCTTTCTCGTCAGAAGTAACGGCGGATTTCCTTGTAACAATTTAGACATTTAAAGGTTATTTACATAAACTTGTTGATTTATCAGGAGTATTAATTTATTAAATATTAGATCAGATACAATAAAAAGTGTTTCTTTAATCGATAAAATTGTAGACTGTGTAAGTGTCAATTGTTAAATTTTAACTTTAGAAATATTTTTTGACAAATATCAAACTATGAATTTGATATTGAAATTATTTGAAAAAAAAAATATTTAGTTTCCACAACAATTAATTTAACACTTACCTATATCTCTAGTAATGATATAGTTATTCCTAGATTTAAGTTACTAATAACATCAGATCAGACAATAAAATAAAAACCCTATTATTATTCCATTTCACATAGATCGGTGGTCAATTATTGTGCTAAGGCTTTCTAGACTTTTAGAGCATTACTTAAATTAAACAAGTGAATTTCGAATAACCAGCAAAAAAAAAGAATTTCTTTTCTTTTCATATTGTAATGCGAAATGACACTTAAAATCACAAATAAAATCTATTCTATTTATTTATTTTTACTCGCAAGAACAACAAAAATTCGTCGTGATGCACTCGGTCTTACTGATGTTAACAGGAAACGATTACCATCCCGTGGTCAATAATACATTATGTTTTTTTATAAATAAATTGTGAATGACATTTGAAATAACCTTAAAAAGGATTAAATTATTTATCCAAATATTTTTCAAATTCACCATTTACACTTGGGCATCAGATATATATTTATGACATATTTATTAATTATTATATTATCTTAATTAAAATCCCAATGATATTAAACTATAGATACGTTATGCCCTTACAAATCAACCAAAAAATCTGTTCCGACCGAGCCACAACACACACATGTCTATCTTTTGTTTCACTACATCAATCACTATTACATTGGTAAATTATGTAAAAGGGATGGCACTACTAAAACCATAATAGTGAAAAAGACAGCTAGACGGCCTCACTCAGAGGCAGCTATCAACTGTCTGAATTAAAATCGCTACACTTGTCTAAATTTGACTGACATAATTTCAGCGCCATCTTGGCATATCTTGTTTATAATATCATTGTAAAATCCCCATTATACGTTTCATATTTTGATAATTACACAGCCAAGGCACGTAACTTAGATAGGCTGACGTGAGAATCGTAAAGAGAATTTAATGGATGTCATAAACCTTTATAATCATGGGCATGACTGAATATAATTGTGGTGTCGCTCACTCCACCAATTTAGCAACAATTTTATTTTATGTCTTATTAACAACTTGTATTACATCTGAAAAACGTGTTATATTAATATGTTTCTTCAAAGTAAGCAACGTTACAATATTTTAATGAAATATCGACATATTTGTAATTATGCTTTACTTAATAACAAGATAAGTGTTAGGTATTGGTTTAACGTGTGGCTGTCTATCTTTACCTGTCTGTCTACGACATCGTGGCTGTTAAATGAATAATTTTGATATTGTATTGATTTGATTTAAATGAATACTTAATTATAACATCATTCTTGGAAGTTACGGATTAACAGTGTTGCCAACTCCGTATCAGGTTTTCGGGCTAAACAGAGTTTTAAAAAGGGCTAGATTCATCCAATACATTGAAAATAGGTGCTATTGCTTAATGGAGGTGAGCGCGAAAAAAAAAGGTCTTAAGACGCTCTACAAGTCTGATAATGGTAATTTTTTCGATATCTTTTACTAACTAAATTGGTTTTTTCGATCCATTGCATCAAAAAGTTCGTGAAAAACCGGAATTTATTCCTTTTTTCCAAGATAGCCGAAAATGATTTTGAGGCTAGAAATTGGGCTAGGTGCTAAATAATTATTTGAAGGGCTGAAAAACCGTAAAAAGGGCTAGATCTAGCCTCGAAAGGGCTAAATTGGCAACACTGCTGATTAAATATTCCTGTTTACCATCTTTCATCGTAATTTACATAGATTTAATAAACATAGATAAAATTAATCACTTAATAATAAATTGGCGGCCATTTAAAAAAAAATGAACCTCAGGTAATTATGGTATTATTTGAACATACCATTTAGGTTTAACAGTGAATGAAATGATTTGAATAGTTTGGTTGTATAATGGGGATACAGTTTTATGTATAACGTATAAAATGTCTAAATTTTTACACGGAAAGACGAACCAGTGAAAATGGCACGTGCAAGCGAACACCACACTAATAATACAAGTAATTGTTAATATAGTACACGAGAATTCCTAAATTTATTTTAATATTATGTATAAGATATTGTAATTACATAAAACAATAATAGCCCTTATGGGAATAATTCAATAGGAAATATAATAGTATTAGTACCCTAGCCAAGTAAAATGTTCATTCGAATTGTTTGTATCAATAATTAATAAATGCCACAGATTTATAATTAATAAGATTAACGCACTATACTATTATACATATAAATAATAATAACTCGTCTAGTACTATAAGTCATATAGCTCAAAAATTTATGGAATTCTATGACGTGTATAATAAGTTAATGTTAAGCATTATACATAATTTAACATTTAGACAATCGCAATGATAATGTGTAAGGGACGCGGGAAAATATACATAATAAAATAAATAAATTAGACTGTAAGACTTAATGTTAAGTCTCATTTTGTAATGTTAAAATTAATTTAAAATCAAGCACTACCACATACTATTATGAATACACTCATGACTTCTTACCGCTAATATTGAAATGTATTATAAATATGAACTATAAATATTAAATGTTATGCGTTAATAATAAATGATTGTTTTATTTACACTCAACAAATTTTATCACAAAGAGCTCATTTAAAACAATATTTCTTTAATAATGAAGAACACTGATATGAAATTCCACTCTTTTGTTGCAAAATTTTTACTACATTATATCTAAGAAAATTTTTCCTTTTTATAAAAAGGCACATACTACCTAACAAAATAATAACACCATTCAGTTAGACTTTTCCGACCATATAAGATCTCGGTTTAAATTCTTGCCAATCATTACTATGAATGACAGAATCATGTTTATTCCCTGATCTTGGTTGATTGTAATATCTCTTATATGTTCAAATACACGCATACATGTTATAACACATTAATACACAAACACGATAAAAAATTTGTCAATTACACACACATCACATTCTGTGTGTTACTGATGGCATACACATATGTAAAATTATTTTGATAAAGCAAAATTATACTCTTTAATCAAAAGTACTTCTAAATATTGATGAAGGGTTTTCGTATAAGCTAAGATCAGGTGATGGGGTATTGTAATACCCCAAGGCCCAGTCAACCAGAGACAGGGGGCATCTGTAGTGCTCACAGGAGGCCAACATTACCCCGAGTCGATGAGCTGTATCATAAATGGCATGTTCCAGAGGTTCGGATGGAAAAACTTTCGTTATTGGTAATCTGGAATCAGAATCAGCAGTAAATAAGATATTATTTTTGTTGGAATTTGGTACTGTTATTTTTCTTGCATTAGAATACTATAGTATCTATGTTACTGTAATAGTGTCACGGTTACACTTAAAAATTCAAACAATATGTTTTGAAATAAATTTTACTCACGTGAATATAGTCCTGAATATTTCCTCTACAATATTGTCACTATTTGGCGTCATGCGTTGTGTAGTTTCGCATAATGTTTTTAAAATACATTCTCTCCCTCTATACCCCATTCTAAAATAAAATAATTATACTACTATAGTTTGTAGAATAATTTTGGAAGTCCTTGATATAACAAACTTTAAAAATTTAGTTTTTGATGTTGACTGACAAGAAAAATTCTCATATGGAGTCATGCCTCGATGATGATACTCTGATATGATAGAGTTTAGAATAATCTTAATTCAATGAAAATATAAAATTTTATTACTACTATGTTCACATTTGAAGAGTTCCCTCTTCTAAAGAAAATTCTACATACCTACATACTTCTAAACTAATTAACTGACTAACGCAGAAGCAAGTTAATCAAAAGCTTATGAAAATAACGTTACCACTCAAACATCCACGGATATATGTATTTTTATCCACTTAGGTACTTTGTCACATTACGTCCATGGATATAGTAAAATCAAAAATTGGAGTAAGCGGTAAATAATCCTTATCATACAGGAACATGCCTGAATAATAAAAGTGGCTTGCTTACTTATCCAAAATGATTTCCAGCTTCTGATAAAGTTCACGTCGACTCCTTCGTTGGGCAACTGGTTTCTTATACTTCTTCCGATAGAACAACGTACTTTCTGTGGTATTTGGCAGCTCATATGCTATGCCCCAATTGAGACCGAATGTGAAGATACCGGGAAACACGCTTGGCGAAGGATTACCCAGCGTTCCTACTGTCATACATCCAGCACACTGTAGAAAAATATAACATTAAATTAAAATAAAATAAAAACTAGAATAAATGCGTAACTAGAAATATAATATGTGTAGTAGCCCGTAGGTATAGAAGCTATTATATGTATAACTGTACCTATAGCTTTTTACTTTATTTGTGCTTCTGTTTTTTCCGAGCCTGCAAAGCGTCGCCTAGGGCCAATGTAGGAGAGTTTACCATGAATACTATTAATCAATTAGGTCGTGTTTAAATTGAGCGGAAAAATCACTTGCGGTATCCGTGCAGTAGATGAGTGAGAGACGTTAGACAACACATCCTGACAATATACACTTAGCCAAGGTGGCGGAGTGTAACCTCTCACATTATTAACAGACATGAGAACCCAGCAATAACAAAATTATTAATGCCAGAAGATTCAGTTTTACAATTTTTTAAGGTAATTGCCGACAAACGATCTGATGGTAAGTGACTATCGTCGCCCATAGACATCAGGACACCAAAGGCTTCGTAATTGCTATGTAACGATAACAATAGATTTACATGCCCTAAATACGTAAATAATTCAAACAAAACGATGAATTTTTAGTTAAAATTGGAGTGACTCGTTTCTCGCATTAGATTTAATCTCTTTAATTAACTTAGTTGGCGAAGACATTGAGTACATTTTATTGTAATTACCTATAGAAATGCCGCACGGCACCTACCGCACAGTAAAACAGTCGTGGCAAGAACAAATTCGTGTAAAATAAACATGCCCTAAACCCGTTTGGTGCCGCGAGTAAATTTAATTAGGAAACATTCCACGCTAACCCTTTTCATACGGAAACCGAAATGTAATAATTTAAAGCAAATACTCGTTAAATGAACGTTAACAAACAAACAAAGATCTAATAACATCGTTATGGTATATTTATTATATTTAAGTAGACAATCGTTTAGAACGCTTAAGGCTTCCCGCCCACGTCCGATAATCGGTGACCGATTTTTTGTAGGAGAAAAATAGAACGTACTGATAGCAATGGTGCAACGCACACGTCCTACAAAAAGTCGGTCAGAAATAAAATCGGTGCATTCCGACCGATATCGGTGAAAAATGGAACGTTCGGAAATGTAGGCTTCCCGCCCACGTCCGATAATCGGTGACCGATTTTTTGTAGGAGAAAAATAGAACGTAATGATAGCAATGGTGCAACGCACACGTCCTACAAAAAGTCGGTCACAAATAAAACTGACTCACCGACATTTAGTACAAAAATCGGTCACCGATTATCGGACGTGGGCGGGAAGCCGTATGCGTTCTCACTGACTCACCGACAGTCGCCCACAAAATCGGTCATAAGAATCGGAGGAAAAGTCGGCCCGATTATCGGTCCTACAAAAAGTCTGACGTGGGCGGGAAGCCTAAATGACAATTAATTTAACTAGCTTTTTCAACTTCACAACTTTGAGAATATTATGAAGAACTATTGCAGTTTTCTTTTCGAAACATCTCACCTAAACAACTGAACGTTAATTTGTAATAGACAAATACGAGTAGATTGTTTATTAAGGCAAGTGCATATTTTAGTTCTGAGTCATTTGACTGTTTATCATAAAAATAATAACCCACGCACCAACTTACCGAAAAACTGGAACCTTCTGGAAAGCCTATGTACCGTCTTTTCCTAGCTAAAACTTTTGCAGAACTTTTAATAGCATAACATGCTTCCATAGCATACAATAAAACTAGTAACAGAACGAACACCCGAACCATTGAAAAAAAAAACAATTTTTACTTTAGTTCTACAAGTCGTAAAATATTAAGCTAGGGATGGAAGGAATGGAGCTAGTATTGGTGTTCTAAATACTGGATACGTTAGTATGTACTTTATGATACTGGACAGTAGACTAGAGATTGAGGCGGTCGTAGCTGTAAAACTGATTGTTGACTTTGCGTGTTTCAAATTCTGTGTCACTTATCATAATGCTTGTGATACACTGAGAACAAAATATCTACTAAGGAAGTAAGACTTAGGAGTTTGTTCATCAAAGCGTACCATACCATGATCGTGCTATGAACGTTTATACGTAAAGCAACACGATAAGCTTTACTATGCCCACTGGAACGTAACACATCTGTGCTCGTATACATTTTCGTCGACAATTTTTGACGATCCGTGCATGATACGCGACGGTATTGGTAGATGACTGAACGAGAAAAACAGATAGGTCTTCTGTCCATGTAGACACATGCCATGTAGCAACATGCTTGCAACATGCTTGCATCCTACGTAGTAAGGCCTATTGTTCACGGTGCTTCATTTGATGATCGCATACAATCTGCATAATGACGCAATGTACAAACGCGATGATGCCACTTATCGTACAGGGCTGCGTATGGGTATGCATTCGTATGATCAAATCATCTTATATCACATAGTTCAAAGAGCACTTCATTAATTCATATGGATCTCTCTCAGTAGGCGAAGTAATTTATAGGTACGTCACCTGCAGAGAAAAGTAACCCATCTGTCTACAAAATTGTGTAAACAGACGGGTTACTTTTCTCTGCAGGTGACCGTACCAATACCGTACCAATTTCATAGGTAAAGACCTAATAAATATGTTATAATTGAGTAAATAAAACACACAATTCGACAGGCACTAGGAGACTATTCGTTTATTGCCTGATTACACCCGATTTTATCAATTCTACGTTATTTAGTTTTACTTTGGACAGATTCCTTACTTTTACTATGCAAAATGCATGTCAAGCAAGCGTCAAATGATGACAACGTGCATATGATGTGCATGTACTCAGATAGAAGACCTAAAACAATAAAATATGTCCATCGAGCGGCATCGTCGTGATTGCTTATTTCCTAGTTTTCATTATGCAGCTTGAATGCGTTCGTCAAATGAAGCGTTGTGGATGCATGGTTTTTTGTTTAATAACTACTGACGAGGTTTATTGTTAACATTTACGTTAAATACGTAAAACGTACGTACGTATTACGTTTACGTAAATTTATTTCACACATTAACTTTAAATTTAAACATAACAGCTCCTCATATCTTGAAGACTGTCGACACTATAACCTTCTCACGCTCGAAGAAAGACGGAAGCTTTTGGACATGGGATTCTTATATGATATATTACGTGGTGGTATTGACTGTCCCGATTTACTGAATTCTATTGAATTTAGTGTGCCTAAAAAACGAACTAGAATCACCATTAAATCTTTGTTTAGTATTCCTCATCACTCCACACTATACGGTAAAAATAGTGTCTTAACACGTTTAGTATCAAATTATTACAATAATTTCAATACCATTGATCCTTTCATAGGTAGTAAAAGCAACTATAGAAACAGAGTGCATGCATGCATTTTGAACACAGTCCCTGTTGATTGAATTTACATGATTTGTAAGTAACCTAATCTGTAGTACGCGGAATATGATGAGCTATATTTTCCTACATCTTTTATTTATTTATTGCACCTCTATGATTTATCATAATATATATCATAATATATATATCATAATATTCATAATTGTATGTCTTTCTCAATATTTTATGTAGTTATTTATACTTATATAATTATAACATATATAGCATTCCATATTATTATATTCAGTATTCCATATTACTTGTCAATGTGTTTATCATTTCACTGTGCTTTTTGCGCATTATTATTATTGTACCTAGCTTTACGTTATAAGTAACATGTGGATAACTGTAATTGGCATACGTTAAGTAAGTTTGTAATATGGTTAGTAATTAACGCTGTTGTTATCCTGAATAAAATAAAATAAAAATAAAATAAAATAAAATTATGAGAATATTAAATTCTCAAAAAAATATTATAATTCATGGGAACTCTTTAGGTGCTCGTCTGAAGCTTAAATGTGTATGCAGCTTAAATGATACGCGTGAGAAATTTAATAGACTTTCCTCCTAATATTTATCTGTCTAGGTTGATCACGCGCACTAAGACTAAGGTACTAAGATAATAAGAGCATATTAGTCGTTATCGCCGTCTATGGAAATTGGTGACAATACCTAAGGGAACATACCAAAACCACGTGCCTCATTTAGGGGGGGGAGGGGGGTCTTCAAAACACCACGATTGGTCACAGAGGGGAGGGGGGGGCTTAGGTTTTTGTCACGTAGTCAATATTTTAGCAACCATTGCACCATAAAGTCGTCAAATATAAGCAAAATTATTATTTTTTAACTCTGTTTTTGCAAAAAAGTATTGAAAACCGTATTTATCAATTACCACGTGAAAACTAGGGGGGAGGGGGGGGGTCTTCTCATATACTACGGATGGTCACGAAGGGGGGGGAGGGGGCTAAAAAGTTGGAAAAAATGGGTTACGTGGTTTTGGTATGTTCCCTAACTACAAAATACTAGAGACAAACCCACTTGCTTGTCTCGGCCATAAAATGCAAACACGCTTAACCTTGCTGGTTGATTCCAGGAAAAGCTTGTTACAATGAGGCCGGAAAGGATATCGCCAAAATACCATACACCTCTGGCTTCAATTACAATAATTCTTACTTTTTTTATAATCTAATACCTTTAAACGAGCAATTCTTGTAAATATATATATAATTGGAATCTCGGAATCGGCTCCAACGATTTTCATGAAATTTAGTTTATAGGGGGTTTCGGGGGCGATAAATCGATCTAGCTAGGATTCATTTTTAGAAAATGTCGTTTTATCGGTATATTTTCAGGCAATGATAAACTTCTACAACATACTCTTCCTGACATCTATTGGCAAGTAGCAATACTAAAGCTACTTCAGTAAATGGCGTTGTTAAGCAACTCTAAACCGAGCAAAGCTCGGTCATCCGGATATTAATACATAATATATTATATTTAGTAGCAGTGATAGCCTAGTGGTTAGAACGTTGGTCTCCCGAACGCGGGGGCCCGGGTTCAAATCCTGGCACGCACCTCTAATTTTCAAATATTATGTGCGTATTACAAGTTAATTATCACTTGCTTCGGTGAAGGAAATCATCGTGAGGAAACCTGCACACCTGAGAGTTCTCCATAATGTTCTCAAAGGTGTGTGAAGTCTACCAATCTGCACTTGGCCAGCGTGGTAGACTATGGCCTGTACCCCTCACATTGTGAGAGGAGACCCCGAGCCCAGCAGTGGGACAGTTATGGGTTGTTGCTTTGCTTTTGCTTTGCTTTGCTATTATATTTCAATAACTTAAACAAGTTCTCAAAATGTCTACGGAGTTAAAGAGAAATAGCAATAAGAAGAGAAGAGAAGTAGCAATAGTTAAATATGGTTACTGCAGAGTACTTCTGGGTTGCAATTATGTAATTAAGGCAATTCATCATCCAATCGTTGAGCAAATTTGGTTTCCAAGGAGATATGAGTGGTCGTTTGCAAGAGCAGAAATCGTCAAATCGGTAAAACTAAGCCAAATTTGTAGGAAAAACACCAAGAAATAAATCACATCCTTAAGCGAATCACACTGACAGTATGAAAAGGAATGGCCGTTTGTGATTGACAGTTTCACTTTCACATAAATTATAAAAACGTTTCACTTCCAATTTTGTTAAAGTAAATCGAATATGAATGATTCGAATAAAATTGGAGTTGTTCGATTTCTCGTTAATATTTTTATGATTTTAATTACTTACCTATTCCTGTTATTTGATAATTCCCCATTTGCTTACCATAACAATTATAATTATGAATGTGATGACGGACGGTAAAATATTTAGATTTTTCACTGAATATCCTTTGTCGTAAAATCGATAGATTTGTAGTAAAAATCTATCGTTGAAGTTGTTCATTCGAATAAACTAATTTTTAACATTTAAAGCACATTCCAATTTTAACTTTATATTATTCTTTGTTATATTTGATCAGGAAAAATATAATTTTTGGAGGTATTATGGTTTTTGTAATAAACAATGCAGCAGGCCTAATTTTGGCGATCTCCTTTACCATGGAATAACCATCAGGAAAGTGACATATCCCAGTTATCTTCAATCAGCCGTATGTACTATTACATTCAGTAAAATAAAACAAAATTAGTGTCATGAATATTTAATAATTGCCTAAGAGCCTATCATAAAATCATCCAAAACTACTGCTAAATAGTGACCAAGGATTCTTCGCCATATCGAGTTTGGGCACTGGTGCATTGTAGTATCCTTGGGCCCAGTCTACCAGGGAAAGGGGGCAGGAAAACTGATCGCAGCTATCCATCAGTACTCCCAAACGATGTGCCGAGTCGTATATGGAATGGGCTAAGGGTTCTGTTGGTAACACCTTTGCCATTGGCAGCCTGGAATTGAGATAAAATGTGAAATTAACAAAACTAAATTGTACCTTAGTTGTTTCAAAACTTGTCTTTTGTCTTGAGCAAGATTACGATGGATTAATTACTTTTTTATTTACAGGTTACAAGCGATAACAAGAAATCTCATTTGGACTATAGGTTTCTTTCGCCCAAACAAGGGGTAGCGAATTCATTAAGAATTTGCACATTCCCCTAAGAGAGATTTTAAGTGCATGTAAGAATTAAATCCAAGTTCAACGCATACACTCTTGCTTCCGTAAAGTTATAGTCATTTTAATGCTAGAAATGTACATAATTATAATAGTATTGATGTACAAATAAATAAGTTTTGTATTTTTACATACGTAAACAAAGTCCTGAAGATTTCTTCAATCATGTTACCGCCGTGGGGAACCAGGCGCTGTGTGGTTTCACACAACGTTTTTAGAATACACTGTCTGCCGCTGTACCCCATGCTGAAAGTAATTAGCTTCATCATCAAGCGTGGATGTTACCAAACATTTATTAAGAGCGGAGTTTGAAATTGCAAAATAATGAATATATGTCTATACTTTATAATTATTAAGAGGAAAGTTTTGAGTTTTTTGTTTGATGTTTATTCGTAAACTCAGAAACTACTGGACCAATTTCCAAAATTATTTCACCAATATCTTTTTCTTCTCTCTTTCTTGGCCGGCAACGTATCAGGGATGCCTTTGGGGTTGCAGGTGTCCATGGTCAACGATAGCCACTTACCTTCAGGTGGATCGTCAGCTTGTTTGCCGGCTATTTCCATAAAAAAAATTATTTATTATGATCTTTTCGTTCTGAGTGACATGGGCTATTTTTATTAAAAAAATTAGAAAACTATACGAAAATAAACGCAAAGCGATGGCGGTTACTTGTTCTTTATATAATATAATTGATGATACTACTAACTTGTCCAAAATCAGCTCCAGTTTCTCATACAGTTCCCGTCTACTTCGTCTTTGAGCTATGGGCTTCCTGAACTTTTTGCGGTAGAATCTAGCAGTTTCCGTAGTGTTAGGAAGTTCATAAGCAATGCCCCAGTTCAGGCCGAAGGAGAAAGTTCCTGGAGCTGTTGTTGGAGCCGGCTGGCCGATCACACCGACTGTCATGCAGCCGGCGCACTAGAACATAGAAGCAAAAGAAGTAATTCTAAATCTTACCTAAAATCCTATGAAAGATCGAAAATCTGGTGGATTGCTATTTCGTTCCATTTTCATAACATTGACCAGGTGGAATGTTAATCTTGAAATACGGCATTTTAAGCAGTTTTTACAAACAATCATCGCGGAACCAGTCTTTTAACTGTTTCATTTGATACTGCCACCGAAACATATGAAAAATATACCACAATTCATTCAAGAAAGATAATTGTAATCTAAAAGTTAGAGAAAAAAACGTTTTTGAGCATCTTTGCAATATTATTGTTATACCGAATAAGGATAACAGATAATATTATGAACTGAGATATTTAATAAAAGCTATACTTACAGAAAAACTCGAACCTTCTGGAAACGATACATATCGTCGTTGTCTGGATAAAATTTTCTTTGGAATCTCCGCACTACTTTCTCCACTTGAATCCACGAAAAACAGAGGTATCAATGCAAATAATAACGAAAAATCCATGATAAGTTCACGTAGATATTTTAAATGTATTAACTTGATAAACAAAACTGTTTTCTTCGAACGTTGTCTAAAAAATAAAGCGTCAATTGTTGACAAATTGGTCCCTATGTGGAAATGGTGTCGAATGCCCGAGAGCAGTAACGGTAGAAGTAATTTTCACTTTTGTCACATATTTTAGCGTTTCATTAAAGGTGCTAACAAGTAAAAATTGGAATAGTTTTCTGAACTAGAATAGCTTGCCTTTATGACCAACGTATATATTACGTGTGGACGTATTTTTATGGCATTAGTATTTAAATAATTTAGTAGACATTTAATTATATTGTTATTTATTTTACAGTAAAAAGTAAATAAATCAAATGTTAAAAAATTTTAAACGTTGATAAGTACATACACCTCAAAAATACGCTCTGATTTAAATAAATAAACGATTAAATACCCCCGTTCTAGGATTTTAGACGACCTGTTTGGCGCAATGAATGTAAAGCGTTATTTATTTATTTATTAAATACATCTTAACATTCTGCCATGTAATATCTAGCATTAAAATAAAGATTATAAAAGGTGTTTAGGGTATCCTTTATATATCCTATATCTAGATATAATTTATATGGCAGAACAACATTTGCCCGTTAAGCTAGTAATATAAGATTGACATACATTTGTATCTCATTCGTTGAGCACAGTATAGCTTCAATAGAAAATTATAACAATAGAACCAAATCGGATTAAGATATCATTGAATAGAACCTACCTATTATAATTCAGCTATTGACACCGACAGAAGTATATAATTGCGTGCTTATTACGTATGTACTATTATAATTCGACCCGTAGACATTGCTTTTAAAGAGGGGCCATTAATAAGCTATTTTTGTATTTTTGACTTTTCACTATGAGAAAAAAATATGGTACCACTGTCTTTCAAAGTCACACTTTTAGGAAACTTCCTAAAGAACCTACATATTAATATAGTATTTACAACCAATTAGTTTTTTTTAAGTATTATATAATAAATCACTAGTAGAACCAACCAAAATAGACCGCCTTCATTTCCATGGCTTGTGCTAGGCTTAAATACAAAATAAATGCATATCAAACTTAGTCAGAACTAAGATACCGAAAAGCCAAGTACCAACGTATTGCAATGTAGTAGCCTCGCTCACCGACGGACGCCAGGTCAAAAGTGTCAATAGCTGAAGCATGCAATTAAAATTTTTATAATGCTTGCTATGTTTTTATTAGCGATATTATGAGCTATTTATTTCTTCAAATCCGTTAAAAAGTATACGCATATTAATTAGAAATTGAATAAATTATTTAATTAACTCTAACAATAACTTCTGGAATTGGAATCCAGCGTTTATCGCCATTATGCATATTAGTTCGCGTCAAGACAATATGGCGCGTTCACATTCGACTAATGGTTTCTCACTCCGTATTAATTATGCCTATTCTAGATTTTCTTTACAGTGATGTATTATGGTCTGATTATGGTCTTATAACGGTCTTATTAAGATTAAAATATTATGCCCCTGAAAAAAAAGTGGGGGTGTTTACTAAATCCTAAATCCTCTAACAATTTTTAGGATTTTATTTTGTGAGTTTGTCCCTGCTAATGTCAAATATGGCATCCGATTTGAATGCAACTTAGATGATTTAATTAATTAAGTTTGGGTTAACACGAGATTATTTGTATTATTTCAATCGGTCTACAATTGAAAAAGAAATAATATCAATTTAAATGAGCCTGTCTTTTTGGCAGTCACAGCTTCTAACCTATGTTACGCCAACACAAAGCTCCTTCTAATTATTAAGCCACTTTATAAAGCAGGACATTTTAAAGCGAAATACACTTGTTTCTTATTTCAGAACAGAAATGTCCGTTCAATACACTCGCCAAGAAATATGATCGTAAAACCGCTGAAACTCGTAAACGGTCGAATGAAGCAGTCGAGCGGTGGACTACGCTGCTAACACAATATTTTATAGGTTCTTAAACACACATTGAACTGGCTAGACCTATTTAGTCAACAAGATGTTTACTCTAAGGAAATTTAAAATGAATATCATTTTAAATGTTTTCATGTTTAAAATATATTTCATAGTAAATAAACAAACCAGGCTCGGTCGGGTTTCGGAGGCGATAAATCGATCTAGCTAGGATTCATTTTTAGACAATGTTGTTTTATCCGTGTTTTCAGGCAATGAAAAACTGCTATAATAGACTCTTCCTGACATCTATTGGCAAGTAGCAACACTAAAGCCACTTCAGTAGATGGCGTCGCTAAGAAACTCTAAACCGAGCAAAACTTGGCCTTCCGGGTAATTATTCTAATTTCTGTTACTAACTTCGAGGCAAAATTAGTGAAATACAAAATCCAACTGCTTCATCAGTACTTTTGTTTATTCAGAGAAAGAATAAAGTGTAAAGGAGAGAAGGGGCAGTCGATTTGTTGGTCACAGTAGCCAGGCTCGGTCAGCTCGCCGTAGGATGACCGCACTTCATCAAGGAACTCTTCGTCATGCAGTGGAACCCTGAGGATAGATTGAAGATCTTTAAGATTATTTTTGTATAGCTGATATATTGTACATTGTACGTATACATACGCCTATCGGGAGATGTCCCTTTGCCAAAATATGTATTATATTATACAAAGTACCGTTAGTTACGAGATCTGCCTTTGATTAAGACCAAAAGTCATATTACACCCTCTGTCAACAGAAAAATTTTTATGCCCATTTTAAGGTTGACCTGAAGAAATGTGGAACTCATGATAGTCAGGTTATTTTTAGCCTCCTCATATACAACTACAACTACCGTCAAGGCCAAGTAAAGGTAAAGACCTCAGCGGACTCCTAGAAAATTACTTAACCCCTTATTATCGTTTTCCCTACATTTTCCTTTAAAGTACCTCCTGTGAGTAGGCTATGTTTATTGTAAAATTGTATAGTTTTAGCTTTAAAAGTGAGATAAACATCTCAGTATCCCAGCACACTGCAAGGTAATTTTTATTTATTTATTATCAAAGACAAAAGTAATATTACAGAACATTGTTAGAAAATATCCGTAAAAACCACAACTAGGTTTGTCCCGGATACTGAGACGGTTCAACACGTTTAACCTCATAGATCATGTCAACACTACCCCGTTGAGTTTACGTCAAGTTACTTAATAATGTAAAAGGATATTTATGTACAAAGTGTACAATTTAAACATTTATATTTTACTTTACTGAGTCATTTAGTACCTACAGAACTATTGCAATGAAAAGATTTCTTACGTATCAAACAAATTTATATATGTGTAGCAGAAGGAGGTATTCAATGGTATTGGTTGTGAAATGATATTCCTTTTACTTTGCACCGTGATATATTTCCAGTTCTCCTAACATTCACATCAATATTCCAAAGTATTTCAACACTACGTGATCAATCATAATCTGTTCTACATTCTTGACAATTCCGTAATCTAAAAATCACATGACATTTCTTATATGCCAGCCTCTGCATCAGGCAAGCGCTGTAGAATAAAGAGGTCCGTCCCTGGACCTTCACTGGAGATTCATGGCCTCACCGATACGGCTATCCTGACGTGCGCTCGTCCTCGTGCGCGGATTAATTTATCTTGGTACGTCATCACTGGATCAAAGCATGTGGTCTGCTCTAACTGCTGGGTCCGAAACACGTTGTTTTTGTGTTCACTCACGCGGCCATCGCTGACGACCCGCACGGCCTCGTGTGGTTAATAGGAATTCTGTAAAAATAGTCTCAACAGTATCTTGCTCGGCTATTCTGACTACATTAACCTCACTCATATTCATTTTTATCATTCATCATTATTAATTTATAGTCAAGAATAATTCGCTCATTAAGTCTGATATTTTTTAAATGTGGACACTTAAAATATAGTGGAGAGAACTATGGTCTGGCCATTTGGTTACCAATCTGGTTCATAAAACTCTACGAAACGTCGCAATTATGTCATTGTCGTCTGGTCCGGTTCAAACCCTGCAGACTCCTGGCCCAGTCTCTCCAAGACTCTTCAGGTACATCGCCCCTTCAGTTCTATGCTGGCCCGGACTCTATTCACACTTCTTTCCTTTTTTTTCATTTTTTTTGACACCTTTTTTTACATCCTTTTTTTACTCAATTTTTTTTTGTAATTCCATTTTGTTACTAGGTACTCTTTTTTTTACCTTTCATTTTCACTTTTCTCTTTTTTCACTCTTTTTTACACTTTTTTTAGTAGGTACTATTTTTTTTACCTCTGTTTTTACTTTTCTCTTTATTTTTTCTCACTTTTTTTTACAATAGCCATTGTTGCGACACATTAAATCGATATCATCATATCATCATCATTAAACCTTCTTTTACTATACTACCAGACCGAACATAGTTTCTCTACGTGACTTACACCTGCAGCAGACATGTCTCCAAGCAAACCATCGGTTTCAGTGTTAGCTCCTGGGTCTCTTGGTTTCACGTGGTAGATCATTATTTCATGTCTTATCAATTTTCCGCAACTGAAAAATAAATAAGGTTAATTTGACTCGTTTGATATCAGGTTACTCGTATGATAACACATTTGATACTAGACTAAGGCTACTTATCTGCGATCCATACTCCTTCGGTCATCATGACACATTGGATGGCTTGGTTTATATGAACTCTAGCTCCACTGAGTCACATCACTACGTTTTGCATTGTCCACGTCGAGTATATTATGAACTTCCACATTCTCATTTCATCGCGTTTTGTATTGATTCATTTCTCATTGCAAAATTTTCTTCAAATGTCATCCGAACTAGTGTCATTCCTCATTTATTTTCCGATTTGTGGGCATGTTTCGTCCATCACTTCTGATGTAGCAGAAGGAGGTATTCAATGGTATTGGTTGTGAAATGATATTCCTTTTACTTTGCACCATGATATATTTCCAGTTCTCCTAACATTCACATCAATATTCCAAAGTACTTCAACACTACGTGATCAATCATAATCTGTTCTACATTCTTGACAATTCCGTAATCTAAAAATCACATGACATTTCTTATATGCCAGCCTCTGCATCAGGCAAGCGCTGTAGAATAAAGAGGTCCGTCCCTGGACCTTCACTGGAGATTCATGGCCTCACCGATATATGTATATGTTATATCTCTGAGGTCGAACATTGAAAGGAATTTTTGAATCCCAAGTCCACGCCGGTTGGGCATCGTAAGAGGCTATTATATCTGGTTCGCTGGTTGTAAGGCCCCTCGGAGGTACGAGTATTATATTTATAATATTGATTTGTATAGGTCCTTAATAGCATTATTAATATTTCTCCGTAGAGTCCACCTGGATAGCTACCACTCTCTCTCTTACTCCCTCTCTGTTGAATCAATTTAACCGCCAAACAAGACGACATGTTCCGACTGGGGGCTTGAGAACTAGTTCCTTCTAATGGTAACAAGGCAGGCAAGCTAACCATATACGATCAAGTGTACTTTGTAGTTTGACTTGATGCGGCATCTAGTTCGCATGAGATAGCTATATGGCCAGACAGTCATACCGTGGCCATACACCGTCAAGTTTACTGGATGCCGCGTCAAGTTCGCTGCAAACTTGAATACCGCTGTATACTTGATCGTGTATAGCCAGCATTAGGGGAAAGATAACAAAGGTAGATTTTCTTTTTTAACAGTGATTGGAGAGACACCTTGTTACTTCCGATTTGGTCATGATAAGATGTAGGTTAAGCAACGGTGTATGACTGAGACTGACTGAGAATTTTCCACTAACTGAATCACACAGCATTTTTATTGATTTGACGACCTATATGGCTTAATGGTTACCATTCTGGACCATCGCGCCGTGCCAAGGGTCCTGAGTTCATTTCCCAGCGAGGCAAAAATTTGAATGATGAATTTGAATTTCTGTTCTCGGTCTGGTTGAGTTTGTTCTTGTCGTTTTGTGTTGTCCATAGCATTCACACACGAAATCCTAGAGTAATCTATTAGTGTGTAGCATATATTTTTTATTTCCATGAAAATGTCTCAAAATACTTACGTGAATATCGCTCGTAGTAAATCGTGGACTAAATATCGGCCTGGCGGCGCCAAATACTGTTGGGTTTCACATATGCTCCTCAACACACACGCGCGGCCATTTAAATTATGACTGAAAATAATTAAAATATTTATAAGTAAGGTTATAGTAGTTTTATTTACATAGTAATAGGCTATTGCTTGAATGTTGATCTGTCACATTGAGATCCAATTTCCAAGGCAATAAAAACATACATAGAAAAAAATAAAATGAGAGGTGTCAAGGGACATCCGGATGGAACGAAGTTCCTTTCGATTTAAGTATTGTTTTTTGAAGTGATTCAGAAAGTTTTACGCTACTAGAGTGATTTAGAAAGTTGTACAGCGCCATCTCTGTAAAACTCTCTGAATCACTTCAAAAAGTATCGTGGCAACTTTTCGTAAGAAAATTTTCCGTATAGCCCCCTATCATAACGCGCGATAAGGAACTTCGTTCCAATAATTTTTAGGTATCAACATAATATTAACGTAATATTTTGGTTATATGTACTAGGTACTATTTTGCAGAAGTGCCTCATCAAAGATTAGAAGAAATGGCGAAATTCTGCTCCCAGTGACCCCGAAGCTACCAAGATCACGCTTATATTGTTATTCTACTTAATTAATAGCGGTAAAATAGCGAGGATAAAAAACAACTAAATTCATCACACACATTCTTTCGGCCATGGATATTAAATGGTTATTATGGTTTAATCCTACTGATAAACACACGTTCGAGGCTATAGAGGTAATTACGTAAAGTGAGGCGTAAATATTCAATTTATGGCTCTATAACCATTTAACTGGATATTTCTTTATTTATGAAATTACATAATAAATCATCTTTGTGCTGATTATTATTAGTTATAATGATAGATTTAAGAGTATGAAGAATAAGGATTGTTAGCTGATAATAAATTCAATAAAAAATGTCGGTAGGTACATTGTTACAGTTAACCACACCATAATAACAACTTTATAAACTATTTTAAACCAAATATGGACCAAATGAGTTGAAATTTGGTACTCGTGTACTTTTTTGTGATCCAAAGACGAAGGTATAAATAAGGTAAACAACTGAATTTTGAAAAAAATTAACAAAATCAAAATTAAACAAAAACTGTTTTCCAAATCGTATCGTGTGTTATATTATTAAATAAACGACTTGTTATAAGAATCTCAAATATATTTTTGTTATAGTTCTACAATGAATAGTTTTCAAATTATTCAAGAAAGAACGAAAATTAAAGCCAAAAACAGAACATTCCCCCCTTATCTCCGAAACTACTGACACTAGAATTTTGAAATAAATACAGAGAATAGTTCTTTACTTAAATATTACAGGAAAACCTATAGAAACTCTATGGTCTTGAAAAACCGCCAAATTTAAATAAAATAGAAAAATAACGGTAAATACATAATCAACGTACGGAACCATTTCCAAGCGAGTTTAACGAGCACTTGTCAGGTTTATTAATGAGGATAATGTTTAGTAGGTACTATTGTTTGTACTTTTACATCATAAATCTTCTTAATTACAATTTAAGTATTACAACCTGATACTCACTAATCGATTCCACTCCTCAATTTATCCCAGAAATCTCTTTTCTGTCGATGGTGCAGTTTCCTCCTCAAATGCGTGGAGGTAAAGTTATGGTTGGGAAGAGGATACAACACGTCAATCTCCAATGCAATATTCCAGCCAGCGGGGGCGTGAGTCATTAAGGCTTTCACCGTTGAAATAGTCAACTGTAATGATAAAATAACAACAACAACAACAACAACAACTCTTTATTGTACACCAATATACAGTAACATCTTATACTATTAATAGATATAGTGGTACAACAGGCGGCCTTATCGCTTAAGAAGCGATTTCTTCCAGGCAACCTTAGGGAAGAGGACACTTTAATAAAGATACAAAGTAGTGGTGTACGAGTGCTAGTGAATGAATGAAGTTAATATACAGAATGTTATAAAATTAGAAAGAAGGTAATATAATAGTAATTATAGCGAAGTGGTCTTCAAGCTTATGACGAAAGAAAGTACGCTTTAACTTTGCTTTTAAAAGTATTTATTGATTGAGCACGGCGAATAGGCAGCGGCAATGAGTTCCAAAGTTGAACAGCCCTAGCTGAAAAAGATTTAGAAAAGAAGGTAGTAGAACACTGTGGAAAACTTAGGGCTAGATTAGTAGAAGATCGCAGAAAACGATCGTTAGCAAGATGTCGATAGTAAAAAAGTGACTTTAAGTAATCAGGTGCAATAGGATTGAATAGCACAGAAAAAAGAGAAGTAAGAATGTGAGTATCCCGGCGAAGGCGGATTGGGAGCCACTTGAGCTTTGTGCGAAATTCGGAGACGTGGTCATATTTCCGAAGATTAAATATGAACCGGATGCAAAGATTTTGAAGTCTCTCAAGCTTATTCAGTTGCTCCTCTGTTAAGTCCAGATAGCATACGTCGGCATAATCAAGAATTGGAAAGAGCAGCGAATGAGCGAGCGCAATTTTAGTTGCTGCAGGAAGAAAATTACGGAGCCTCCGAAGAGATCTACAAACCGAAAACATTTTTCTACTGACCTCGTTGACTTGGGGACCCCACGACAAAGTCCTGTCGAGAATAATCCCTAGATTCTTGACCTTGTCGCTGTAAGGAATTATAGTTTTGTCAAAGGTGATCGGAGGTACTTGGTTCCAATCGATTTTACTAATCATCCGTTGGCTGCCAATGATGATTACTTGGGATTTAAGTGGATTAACTAATAAGCCATGCGAATGACTCCACCCTGAAATATTCGCAAGATCATTATTTACAGCCCCGATAACTGCCGGGAGGTCTTCAACTTTGCCTTGTCTATAGATCTGCAGATCATCAGCATATAGATGGTAGGAAGAAGATAAATGGAGACTTATAGAATTTATAAACAAAGAAAAGAGGAGAGGAGACAACACGCCACCTTGCGGTACCCCCGCGGCAATACGAGACCAGGAAGAATATGTATCCTTAACCCGAACTCGCTGCCGACGCTCCAGGAGGTAACTGCGAAACCACTCAATTGCAGTCGGAGATATGTTAACAGAACGCAATGTGGCTAGCATTAAGTCATGGTCGACAGTGTTAAATGCATTGCTAAAATCCAGTAGTGCGAGCACCGTGACTTGCCGCTTGTCCATTCCCAGTCGAATATCGTCAGTAATTTTCAGCAATGCAGTAGTCGTACTATGACCAGGGCGGAAACCGGATTGTAGAGGATTTAATAAATTAGAATTGGTAAGATAGGAACATAAATGTTGATATATAAGACGCTCAAACACTTTTGAAAAGAAAGGAAGAATGGAAATAGGACGGTAATCGGAAAAAGTGGAGGGATTGGTCTTCTTGGGGAGAGGAATTATTAAAGCGTCTTTCCAGGGAGTAGGAAAAACACCAGAGGTAATAGAAGAATTAAGGATATGTGTTATAGTAGGAAGGATGAGGTCGAGTATAGGGATGATCATTTTACGACCAATGCTATCACTGCCAATCGCATCAGAATGAATGGACATTACGCTCTGTTTAACATCACGATCTTTAAATTGAGAAAAATTAAATAATGGATTGTCAGGAGGGAAAACATTAGAAAAAGAATTTAACGTTGCGTTTTTAGCATTAACATCCATGCTAGACGTATTAGAGAAATGCTGATTTAGTAGCTCTAAGTCGACGTGATTAGTAGGAGGATCCCGACGCGATTTTCCAACTCCTAGTGATCGAAGAAACTTCCAGACTTTAGCCGGATCTTCGTCTTGCACTGATTTATGAATGTGGCGTCGTTGAGCATTCCTACACACCTTATTGCAATGATTGCGAATAGATCTATATTTATCACGATTTTTGTCACTGGGGTCCATCTTATATTTAGATTTCGCCTGGTTTTTCTTCTGAATTAGCTCTTTGATATCATCTGTCAACCACGGGGCTGGAAGGTGGCGAATTCGCACAGGTCGCAGTGGAGCATGACGGTCTAACAGCTGAATGAGAAGTGAGCTAAATAGAGTTACTTGCGTATCTACGTCATCGGTGTCATGAATCACAGTCCAGTCTACATTCGCTGCATCTTCACGAAACTGTTCGATATCTATGCCACTAAAATTGCGCTGCATGATGATTTTTGATCTAGCCTTAGGAGGACGCAGTTTATAGGAGACAAAGATAAGGTCATGATAAGAGAAGGCGTCAGCAGCATGTTGGCCATGTTCCTCTACATGATCGGGAGATGAGACGAACAATAAGTCAAGGAGAGAAGGCTTACAATTGGGAAAGAAATGGGTGGCAGACAGAGGAAGAATATGTAAGTTTGCTGCTTCAACCAAGGATTTCAGATGGTTACATCTTGAATCTAGTTTTAGGAGACACGTATTAAAGTCACCCATGACGATAGTATGTGAATAATGTGGGACAAGATCATCAAAGATATTCTCCAAAGCACAAAAGTAATTCGTCGTGTTGGATGGACTATAAAAAACACCAAGAAGAAGCTTTGTGTGGGAGAAAAGGACCTCAATAAATAAGTACTCAGCTTCACTTCCTGGTTCAGTCAGTTTTGACGTGCGTAAAATAGAAAAAGGAATGTGCGATCGGAGGTAGATTGCAACGCCACCACCGCCCCGATCCGTGCGGTCATTACGTATTAGGTGAAACCCTGGAATTGAATAGGATGTTGACGGGAGGCAAGGTTTAAGCCACGACTCAGAGACTAGTATTGCATGGATATTTTTGCTATCGAACGAAGTAATCAAGTCGGGATAATGTGCGGGGATACTCTGTGCATTTATGTGACATACATTAAAGTTTTTCGGTTTACCTGAGAATTGTGAATCTAAAGTTGTACTTAATGGAGGGATACTTTTAAAGCTATCATTGCTGCTCAATACTTCACTTTCGGATACAAAAGAAAAATCACATGTGCTTTGACCATCACTATCATTTATTTCTGTATTCATTTAAATAAGAATAATATATGTATATTACTATCAGTTTAAAAAGTAAATATAATAAAAAGAAAAAAAAAAAATAAAAGAAAAAAATAATAAATAATTCCTATAACAGCTGTCACGATATAATAAAAGTTACCAGCGTGTAGGTGCATTAACAAGATAATCGATAACTTAGTTTTGTTTTTCCACAGTAGGTATTGGTTAATTTTATTAAAGTACGAAAAACATTAAATAACACGGAATACCGGTATCTAAGATATATTAAGACAGTCAACGTTGCAATTACATGCTCTGTAGACTAATGTCAAATACAACGTCAGACGTCAGTGACAACTACGGCATATTATTTCATTTTATTTCAATTCAACTGTTTTTCATTGAGCATATCAACCAATACCTTAACATCCATAATGCTTAATGTTAACAACAAACAAACAATTTTATTGCATTTGAGCCAGTTTTAAGGATGTATAATATAACTGAATGATTACAAGTTTCAATATCAAAAGTACCTAAATGATAGTGTTATCAAAAGTAGTGTCAAATCAAAACAGAATTTATAGTATGATATTAACTGAAATTGTGAGTTCTATAGGAATCCTGAATCAAAGTAATAGAAATCAGAGTGGGAGTAAAAGAATAATGTGACTACTGTAGAATATTTACTATCATTGTCCTAAACACAGGAATAACCTAAATTATTATATATTATTACCAAATTAACACCCTTCACAGTTGTAATGCTTATGCACCAATAACATAAACCAATACAAACTTAACTTTTAATTTACCAACTTAAATAACCTCTTTTTAATATTGCATTTAAATTGAATGTAAACAGAGTTTAGTATGATCCGCAGGATTACAGTAATAATATTTTATATGTATATGAAGAAAGGTACCAGAATGTTATATTTTATATTTGTATGTTAACTAACTAAATACACAACTTTAGATAGCTATTGTTATAGTAATGAAATATAAACATTTCTATATTTTTAATAATACAATGTTGATATAAAAACTTGATAATTACCCCCAACTTAAATAATAACTTAAATATAATAAATAATAATTTACAGTAAGCTAAAGTATTATGTATTATACATACTTGAATTGAATTTGTTAGGAATCGCTTAACATGCAAAAGAAGTAATATAAATTTAATATGTTTATATAATAAAACATTACTTGTTGGAAGGTATCAATGATTCAATTGTGTACATCGACAAAATATAATGATAATCCTGTATATGAATACAAGTATCTACATCCCAATTATGTAATGTGGAAGAAAATTTACCCTATTTATGAGAAAACAATGCTAACATTATAATGTGACGCTGAGGTTTGGTAGTTATCCTGACATGTCCTATAAACATAAAAATTATTACACACAGAAGTTGAAAGGTGCTTGTTATATAGTAGAATGACAGAGAAAATTGTATATTTGTGACAACTAGTGCATTATTATAATTGATGAGTTTTATAATATAAAAGTTTAAAAAGTGAAATATTAAATAAAATAAAAATAAAAAAATGCTTTAATTAGTTAGGGCTACTTTCTTGCAACCTGAAAAAAACATATTTGCGTAGGTATCCATTATTTTTATTATTCTTTTCGGTACTAACTTCCACACCGAATTAATAAACCGATCAAGATCTGTAGGGCTATTCTTTAAATACCAACTCGAAATCGAAGCTCACTCAAGTGAGGATAGCTCACTTCGAAAGCGAACTAGCATCGACTTGATATGTCATTCTCTAAATATCTATGAAGGTGACGTAATTCGATGATCGAGACAAATATAAATCCCTTACCAAACATGTCAAATTAACAACAAGTAAGCCTGAAAAAGTAGTTTATCTCAGCGCCGCATTCTACACTCCGGCACCACCTGTACCATCGAGTTTTATAGAATAGAAATTAAGACACTCATCGTGGATTTAGCTGTCGAGTTACAAAAACATCCTTACAGAATAGCCTTGCTCTGCTTCAAGAATAGGTTTGAGATGCTGAAATATGTCAAATCTTATGTATTTGACATTTTTAACTGAAATCGCTCTCTTGAGCTGAGATTGGTTTATTAATATGGACCTAGGATTCACTGCGTTGTTGGAAACTACATAAGTTCAAAATTATACAAGCAAATAATTATATTGTAAACCCTTGAGTACACTATGGCATCCTCACTGTTTCTTTCATCGTAGGAAACGGTAAATTTATATTTTAAAAGGCTCTCAGAAAAATAATGTAAGGTAATTGCGGAATTTGAGCTGAGTTCCCTATCGGGAGAATTTTTTATTGTATTAATAAATAAAAGAAAACATAAATACCACAATATTGCTCCCATCAGGGAATGCCAAATGCCTCCTCTTTCGAATCGATGCTGTCGAACTCTTGTCGTTCGGGCATTGTGTAGTCGCATTATATTCACATTGAACGAACACTGCTAAAATTAAAAACAAAACTGACCCCACAAATAGTTTCGACAAACTTGTATTTGACATTGGCTTAGTTGAAATGTATTTCAACGCAAATATAAATGATTTATCTTGAAGTGTACAACTGTGAACTTTTCATCGACGCGTGCGCACGGGAAAGTCTCGATTGTAGTATGTCATTTGTGTTCAGAAGCAGCAATGTTTCTCAAAGTTTGCAACAATCTAATCTATGGTACTGTGATCGCATAGACATAGTAGTTTATTATAACTTATCAATCCCTTAAGAGAGAAAGGTTGTAGAAATCGTAGCAGAAAACAAAAAAAATGTAGTAAGTAAGCTTGAGGTAACATTTAGTTTTTAATCAGCTTATCTCCCACAAATTGCACACTCCTTATAATATGTTAAGAGAAAACTGTATTAACAATTTGTGAAGATGAATAAACTATTATTATTTTTAATAATTACATCAAAAAAAATCTTTTTATTCTCTCTTTCTTAGCTGGAAACTCACCAGTGGTGTTGCTAATGTCCAGGGGCGACAAAAGCCACTTACCATCAGCTATATCGTCTCTCGTTTGTCAGCTTTTTAAAAAAATATAATGGTATAATTTTAAAGTTTTGTATAAAAAAATAAGCAATTGCCCTCGCTTCGCTTCGGAAAAAATAGAAGGAACTATAACTTACAGAACATACTCTTAACCCTTATGTGAGTGACGAGGTACCCGGGTACCTTTTGCAATTTCAATCGTTTATAAAATTTATAATAGGTGTGCCACGTGGCTGTAACATCCTGAGAGCTCCTAACTAGCATTAAAATTATTGTTTTTGTAGGTTTAAACTTTCTTAACTTTTTGAAGTTTCTGATATTGACAAAACTACTTCTTACCCACGTAACCGAGTGACGAGGTACCTGGGTACCTTATAATATTTAATTAATATTTAACATAGTTTTTCATAAATGATTAAATCATTAAAATTTAATTGTTACTGAATATTATATTTGTTATTTGTAAATAAAAAAAACAATGATTTACAGTTAATTTTATGCCCATTGATGGCACTAGATATAGTTATTGAAGGTTCATAACAAACTGGCCTGAAATGATATCTGACACAATATTTTCGAATTTTTCTTTGCTTTTTATTGAAAATATTGAGTTCTCTGCAAGTGAATCAAATACCTACAACATAAAGGTACGACTAGACCTTCGTGTTGGTAAATTTGAAGGTTCTGGAGCTGACTCAGGTCGTTGCGACTGTAATTCATGCCCAGGTACGTCTTGTATTACTGATCTCACGAGTAATTACGATATTATTGTAAAATTTTATCTCTTTCTTCTATGTTAGTTTGATATAATTGAAGACTTAACTCCTTCAGAAACTTTCTTCTTCTGTCAGTCGATGAAAGTGTAGGATTATCCTCCATATGAACAATATACGCCGTCAGAGCAGCGATTGAAGAAAAGCACTAAAGGCCATTGATTTGTCTTGTTTAGCCGTTTATTCTATCGTATCGTCTCTGCAATGCTTTTAACTGAATTAGGGAGCTCTGTATCATGTTGAACTTCAGCTCAGCATCTGAGCATCATCTGAGCAGATATGATGTTCTTCATTATCAGAAAGTACACAATATTTTTCTAGTTTCTTCAGAATTATACCTACTGATGAACAATATTACGTGGGAATGTATTGTTTCGTTATCCGTGTTTAAAATAATTAGGATTAATACAAACAAAACACGACGTAAACCCTTTGTAACTGTCTGTACCAAACTAAGTATAATAAAAATATGTTTGTTTACCTTTAACTTTATCTTAAGTTTTAACTGCTTTAAACTTAACTTATACACATACATACTTCGTCACAGTAAAGTGGGTCATAAATTAAAGAACTCTAGTGTGAATTTCTCTTCAGAAACTCAAATAGATTAAGTAGGTACCCGGGTACCTCGTCACCCAATTGCGGTGTTTTATTTGTCACTCACATAAGGGTTAAAGCAGTATGAATGAGAACCGCATCACAATGGAAGGTCAATACGCGACATAACGTTTCGATATTTTAGGGTTCTTTACCCCAAAAGAAAAAACACGGTTTCCCTAAGATCACTCACTCCATTTCCCATCTGTCTATCTGTCTTTTTTTTCAGGAACGCGTGAAGGTACAAACAAATTGAAATTAATATCCAACGCTCAGGTCTGCAATCCCTAGGAGCTGCGAAAATATCAATCTTAGGTGTCGTCAACGCAACCAAAAGACACTTAGCTAGAAGAAATGTCTTAGGTACCTATAACATAATAGGTTAAAGAAAAAATCTGAAAACTGTGAATTTGTAAGTATCACAAAAAATGATTTTCAACCAACCCAAATATTTGCAGAACTTGGTAAATTTATCGGGGCCCATTTCGATGTATGGGACAACAGTTTTTCAACGGCAAAATTAAGTTTGTTTCTCAATTCTGTTTTTATGTCCGTTACACAGCTATAGGTATTAGGTTCCACAAAATATTACAGTTAAGTTACATTCAATAACCCTAGCTCGCACTTGGCCTGACGCTTTAACTTATTACTATTATATCATCATATTACTTTCTAAATTTTGTGTTTCCTGCCTAACACTTAGTAAATTACTTGTAAGTTGAATAAATAGCTTGTAAGATACAATTACGTTTAGCTGCTCGATCAGTATTTCAAATTAGGCACCCAGACTTTTAAAAATAAGTAGTCTTGTAACTTTCTCCAAGGTACAATATATGTCTATACCAAAACACATCAAGATTGGTTCAGCGGTTAGAGAGAGTTAAGATTATTTCAATAAGTTGTTTGAGAATAGTAATAAAGGAGTAAGACGTTTTTGCATTTATTACACTGTAGTTTTGGCAAATCAATAATTCGGCAAAGATTGCTTCACAGAAAATAAGAAAATTCAGCACTCTGCACACTCAACAAGATGTCCCTGAAGATATATAATAATATTATTATGCATTATAACACAACTACAACATCACTACTGGAACTTAAAATCACGGAGCATTTTGTTATTTCACAGAACAATCCTAAGCTTGATTTAACGTCGCGTCGCACTACGCTTTGTATCAGTAGAGTTATGTATTTTATTTTAAATTGTTCATTTTGTTCAATGTCAACTGTTCGTACAACTAAATTACGATTTTCAACCCCTTCCAGGGTGAAATGTAAAAAAATTGGAGGCAATTAATAGACAATTCAATTTAAAAAAAACTGAATAAAAACAGATATTTTGTCAGTGATAGGTATTTGAATTATTGTAAAAAAATACTTCAGTGCCATATTGTGGCTCTACGTTATGTACTTACTTACTTATTATGTTCGCCTTATTTTATGTGAAGAAAGAGTTTTTGTAAGTTTAAAATTATATTTTTTCCCATACAAACTTTCATAGCATATCCCAAGGAACCCTTTGATACGGAACCCTAAAAAATAGCCTATACTTTAAGGTGAAAAGTTTTTAACATCCTAGTAGTCTTGTTAAACTCCGTTCAATTGTTTCAGAGATTAGCGGAGACAAAGAAAAAGAGAGACGGACAAAAATTTTAAGAACTCTTTTTTCGATGTTAGTATCGTGCAAGTATTGTACTAATTTTTGATTTGCAAAGATTTGCAAAAGGTCATTTATTTCTAAATCACAGACAGACTCCAATTTTATTATTTGTTTAAATATAGATATAGACAGATAGACATAGAAGAAAAGATACTTGTAGTTCTAAATTAAGATAAAATGATACTATTAAAATATCACTGGGAGTCAGTGCATTCCGCTGTCTGTCTCACCATTTTCTTAAGCGCCGAGTGAAATAGACTACCTACATTTGTGATTCTCACTCTGTAATTTCTCACTCAGTTGGTTCCTTTTAAAAGTTCTCTGAAACAAATGGTTTCACACTTGTAAAGAAATCTATATCTTGTTTTAACTGACCGTAAAAATTTTAGTGTTCGTTCAGAAAGTGTATACGTATAGTTAAGATTCGTTCCAAAACGTTCCAAAAACCAAAAAAAAACCCTTAAACTTTGGTTCTTCATACTTCATATTATACTCCTCGTAAATTTTATAAAAAAGCGTAAAAAAAGATTTTAATAGTTTTGTTTATTAAGAGAAAGAATAAAAAGGACAGGTGAAAAAGGACAATCAATGTGTTGATCACAGTAGCCGGGATGCATCAACTCGCTATATGATGACCGCACTTCTTCAACGAAATCTTCATCATCCAGAGGAGCCCTGATGAAGTAACATAAACAGGTTACAATATAAAAAATACACTTTATTATATTTTAATTCATGATGAAAATTTTTCAAATGCTAAATATTGCAATTAAGTTGTTTAAAATATCATTAGGTGTTTTTTTTTTGTAATTTTTTATTAATATAACGTAAGACTTTATTCAATATTTAGTAAATCGCATGCAAACACGATTTACTTACTATTTTTAAATCAACATACAGAAAATAAAAATTTCATACATAAAGAAATAAATTCTTTTACATTTATACCTCCGTAATAGGATATTCTACGAACCAAATTCGAAAAACCAATTAAATATATGTCACATCTAACTTAAGGCCAAAGTGCTGCCAAACAAGACTGAATACCAAAATCGCCTATTGTGTCAAATTTAAATAAAAGAACAATGTCCTTACGTAAATACCGCTCGTAGAAGATCGTGTACTAAGGATCGTCCTGCTGGGGCTAAGTATTGTTGAGCCTCACATATACTTCTTAATATACACGCTTGGCCCTTCAAGTTATGGCTGAAAAAAATAAGATACGGATAAAATACTGGAAGTACCAGATGCATTTAGTTAGAAACCTTGTAGGGTTCCCTGTATTAAAGACCGCCAAAGATAGATATTACAACGAGTATAAATAACATCACGAACCCACACGACTCAAGAACGAACAAAATAAATGTCTCTGCGAGAGTGTAATGGAAGCCATACACGATCAAGTATACTTGTCAAGTTTAAAGCGGACTTGATGCGGCATCCAGTATACCTGATCGTGTATGGCCACGGTATAGCTAGCTGGCCATACAGCTATCTCATGCACACTCGATTGTCAAGTCAAATTGCAAATTTAACAAGTCAAACTGCAAACTTTACAAGTACACTTGTTGTATGACCTCCATAATAGATCGAATTGGAATACTGCTAAAGATTAATCAATATCGTCATTAATATTTCACATCGTTAATAATTGAAAATGACTTTAGAACTTACTATTCCAGCCCTTCTCTTAATTTATCCCATAGCTCCTTTTTTTGTCGGTGATGCAACTTCTTCCTCAGATGAGAGGACGTAAAGTTGTGATTAGGCAGAGGATATACCAAGTCTAACTCCATGACGAAGAACCAACCGGAAGGTACATGGGTCATGAAGGATTTTACTGTAGAAACTGTCAACTGTAATGCATTGTTATAATTTTTTTAATTGCGTTTCAATTTAAATGTATAATCAGCAAAAGAGTTAGATATGCATGGCATGTTTTATAATATTTAATATTACGGAATACTTGTATTACTATCAATGTTAAATCATACATTATATATATAGGTAGCATTTAATATTGATAATAACACAAACGTTTTGTAATATTAAAAAGTATGGAACGTTTTTGTATCAGAACCTACATATCTAACTCTTTTGCTGACTGTATGTTCTGGATTATATTCAGACTCAGTTTCTGGTTTAAGTTTAGTGCCATATTCAGATTTAATTTCAGATTCTGGTTTTAATTAAGGATCAAATTCAAAATTAGTTTATGTTTCGAGTCAAAGTACAATCAGATTTGAATTGATCAATTAATTAAATAAATTGTATAACTTCCACATACCACCACTGTACCACTACATTTATGGCAAATAAATAATTCATGTTTACCACAATTTTAATACTCAAATTAAATTGAATAATACATTTTTACTTTTCCTTAAAACACATCTGTTATTCACTTTTAATACACAATTATTATTAAAAAAAAACAGTTTCACTGCCGTGAAATGAATAAATAAAAAACCAAAAAGTGAATCGAGATATAGTAAAGCCAGGTTTAAACAATAATAAATAGAAAATACCACGAGACTGCTGCCTTCTGGAAATATCAAGTGTCTTCTCTTTCGGATCAGTCGTAACGAAGTCTTCACGTTAGGACAGTGTGTGGTTGTACTTAATTCGCTTTGGACTAACACTGAGAATACTAAAAACAGGACTAGCATCCAAAATAATTCCCTTAAACTTTTTTCCAACATTGTAAAGTGACTTTTATGTTAAAAAATATGGAATAAAAAAGATTACTGTATCTGGATACCTAAGTTCGCGCTCTAACATGTCACGATTGTGTAAAGACGCGCATGTTTGAAAAAGCAACAGAGATTCTCAAATGTGGCTACTCAGTTCCCAATTCCCATATACAGGCATACCAAGTCAAAGCAAATTGCTCTGTATCTGTAAAGGTTGCTTTCTAGCTTGTGAAAATATTATTCATAGGTAAAGACCTATTATTATCGTACATAATAATAACATTAATTGTACACAAAAGAGTAAATCAACATAATGTAGAATGTTATATGTAGAAAAAAGAAACTTGAAAATTTTGTACGTATAGATTATAAAATTGTTCATAAGTGAATTATCTTCTTAAAAAATTTAAACAAGAAAGAAAGAAAAAGCATTTATTCGAAGGAGCAAAGCACAAACAAACACTAAAATCTGATAGTTTAACCCCTAATACATAAAAAGAAGCAAAGTTATAGAAGGCTTATTAAGTTCCCCCCCGGGGGTTGCCCGCCTTGTCGTGGCGGGGGGGCTTAGTAACCGTGGACTGGTCACCCACGGTGAACCAAGAGGCAACCAGGGCCGGCCTGTTTGGGCTGCCGGCTGGCCCGAGGAGGGCGCTCCCAGCGGGCTGAACAAGTCCGCTGCGGATGCGCTTGGAGGTGGGGCCGCAGAAGAAGAGGAGTGCCGGTATTACGGTGCGCCGTTCTCCCTATCTTCTGCGGCCGTGGAGGGATCGCAGAGGGAGAGGCGTGTTGGTATTACGGTGCGCCACTCTCCCTACCCCCTGCGAGCTGGCGGGGCCGTTCCGTCGAAACGGCACTGGTGGGGCCGCAGAGGAAGAGGCATGCCGGTAGTACGGTGCGCCGCTTGCCCTATCCTCTGCGGCCGAGGTGTGGTCGGTGGAAGAACCACAGACCAGATCTTCCACCGGGTACCAGTTATCTGGTACCCATGGCCTCCTAGTAGCAGACTCAGGGGGAGTTTGCTACAGTACTGGTGGAGGCCGAGGAGGGAGGCGCACCTTACCATCTGGTGCGCCCATCGTGGAGGGCCTTCGGGCTTTCGCGATGGAGCCGCTTGTGGGCGGCTGCCGCTGGCGGGGTCGCGGATGTGTGCGAAAGCGTTCCCGTAACCCCGTCACAAGGCGGCGAGGCGGAAGATGGGGGGGGCTTTTAGTGGGTATACCGTGGGTCTCATTAGCCTATACGGGAGTCCCACATAACCACTCGGGTACCCCCTGCGCCCGGGTGGTATGCGTAACGCATTTTCCCCCCCGGAAAAAAAAAAAAAAAAAAAAAGGCTTATTAAGTTATTTCAACCATTGGTTTACATTGAACCTAAAATTCCATATTAAGAAGGTTTTCTTAACGTCTTATTCTTTAAAGTACGGTAAAACAATTACATTAAAATATTACAAAGAACCAGATTGGATTCCGGTTGTGTCTTGCCATTTTCTTAAGCGCCAAATGAAATGAACTACCAATATTTTTCTCTGTAATTTCTCACTCACTTCCTTTAAGAATTCTTTAGAACAAATCGTTCCACCCACACAAGGTGGATTAAAAGTAAGTTTGTAAGACTTCTAATGCATTAGTTCCACAACGATATTGAATTGGTTCTTAATTTTTAGCCGCCTGCCAAAGAAAGGTTATGTTTTTCGCGCATATCTTGTATGTATGCAATGATATTATACTTAAAAATGTATGTATGTATGTGTGTAATATTCTCTGTCACCTCATATCTACTGCTTGTAATAAAAATATATAAGCACCTCACAATTCAAAAGATTTTACTTTAGCTAGCGGTGCTATAGACAGTTTTTCAATTCAATCGGATTTAACAAATATTTCACCGAAAACCATCTGTGTCGCGAAACTAACGAAATCAAAAAACTACGACTTTTTATTAGAACAACCGCGCTACAGATTGGAAACGGGCTATTGGAAACTATTCGATTTAAATTTCTTTGTTTTGAAAAGTTATGTCGCCTATTTTAATAGTAAAACTTATTTTAATCATGTAGAGCAAAATATTTGCAAGAAGATTAAATTGTAATACATTTTTTTGAGTGGACGTTACATGGGTTATAGAAGAATCAGGCTAATTTTCTCCTCCCTATACATGTGAGAACTATTATCCCATATAACTTTGCAAAACTGGTATTTTTGAATAATCTAAATCACCTTGAAATAATTATAGTTTGCGATATTTTTAGTTAATTAGATCACAAGCAACCATATCATTGTTTTTAAAGTGCAAGTAATGCCAGTTTCTTATCATAACTTTATCTTAGAACATAATTATTGTCTTAGGTCAGTAGTCGGCAACTTTTACTATTATACCTGTTATATATTATACCTTTGTTAGATTACTGACTCACTCCAGATAGTCACACTAGTGTCTCCAACAGGTTTTTTTTCCTTTTTATCACACTGCTAACATTTTTAATTACACCATTTACCAATAATTTCTAGTGCAGTGACAACATTTTGTCTCTCTCCTTACTGAGTCCAGGGGTAAACGTATGGCCTTAGCTCGGGTATTCATTTATCGGCTCAAATACATGACCGATTTCATGACCGATATCTTTCGGAAAGAATACAATGCTAAAGTTTATATTAATTGATTTATTTATCAATTATTTATTTATCAATTATTTATTAATATTTTTTTCCTTAAACTAGGTAGGTTGAATTCAAATAAATAAAAGTTGAACAACATTATCCATAGCGACAGCACTGGAGTCTGTTCAGTGACCCGTGATGTTTGATCGCGGAATTAGAGCGCTGGCGTCTCATTAGCTCGTGTTAACACCTCCAGTCCAAGGAATATCTTATTGAATCACACTTCGTGATTCTTGTCACGGCATTATACTTTCAATACATTTTTTTCTTTTAGCAATAGTCTAATATTCAATAAAGATTTGTTGTAGTTTCAAATCTAGTCAGATAACGAAGCACTCATAACCCCATGGCTTGTGTCGATTCTAAGTTATCGACCGGGAAACTGCGGTCGCGGTCGGTAGATGGATGCGTGACCGCTAGTGGCAAACATTTCTTGAGCGTTTCCATGCTTCGGAGGGTACGTTAAGCCGTTGATCCTGGTTGTTATCAGAAAATCAGCCAGAGGTCTTCGAGCAGCATGGAAACTTCGGAAACTTGGGTTGACCATTAACCCCTCCAGCAACCCTTATTGGAGATAAATGGTATACCTATGTCCATTTACCTTCAGAAACCTAACTCATAAACACCAAATAAATAGGACTGGATTAAAATAAAACATATTTTTCAGTGTATCATTTATTTTTTTCTACGATATAATCTTGCCATGACGATTTTTACAATTAGGATACATCTCATCACAGTTGTTGCTAGATTTGTGAGCTTTGTCATATTCTTTGTGATCTGGATCGATAAACTCTTTGCCAGAAGGTAATCTGAAAATAATAATGAAACACGTAAATATACGCTTACATACTAGTACCTACTCATGCCTACTTAGATTCCATGTGTTGCGGATGGCATCGGCAATACCAATAATACCTGGCCGTATTTTTTTATTTCTTAATCATTTTAAATTCATTTTAAAAAAGTTTATCTAAAACAACACTAAATCCTACGAATACCTACACGTTTCACAACGCCAAACAAACGACAATACGGGGTCGTCATACTTTTAAATTTTAAGATTTATTCTATGTATAACCTTTCCTTTTTGTAAAGAACTCAATCCTTTCTTGATTCTAAGTCCTTGTGGGCGTCACTCAAAGATCACTGGGCTTTTTACCTCTGAAATAGACCAGCTACTTGTTGACTATTATAAAGAAGAAGGATTTTATTTTTATAATTTTGTTTATACCGAATAGGCTTAATAACAACTGAACTTTTTGTAAATTATTTCAATAATAGAATGTTCTTTCTGCTATTGCTATACTCGTATTTTATCATATACACATATAAACCATGGTTTAGAAAAGATACGAATAAAACATACACATATTACATATAAATCATACGACAGGAAATAGTACAGTATAAATCTGAAAATAAAAGAAAAGGAAGGAAAAAAGGCCATAGTTAGCGAAGTTTAATCAAATTAAAAAAAACACGAATGTAGGTAAAATTAGACACCTATTAATGATTATTTAAACGTAATTCTATAAAACAACATAAAATCTATCGTAAATAACCCTACCATCAAAGAACAAGCAGAAGAAGATAAAATAGCTAAACAGGCAACAGTAATACAATTTAGTTTGGAATTGGCCCAGAATTAGCAATTTTATATCTCTCGTGGGAGCAATTTGATTCGGAGCGAAAAAGTAGCCACCGAAGTTAGCAGACTCGGTGCAGTGGTTGTGTGGAATTTTAACAAGATTGAAGTTTGATTTGGGTTTTAAATGTTTTCCGATTAACCTGAGCACTTTTCTTTCTTTGTCTTTGATTAGTCTTTTCTTTGGTTGTCTTTCGACGAACGAGATAATCCTTGTAACTAGTCCACCACACTCTACGGACATTTGTAATACCTTTTACCGAGAGTTGCTAGTAGCTTTGTTGGCTAACAAAAGACGGGATAGTACGAAATTCTCTGCTTGAAAGTGTAAAATTTGAGGGTGAGATATAAAATTGGTGTGATTTTTATAACGATTGGATTAACCATAAAGTAAAATACATACTAAATTTAAGATTAGTCACAAAGTATGGGTTAGAATTTGGCGTGTGACCATCATATCAAAATAATGATCGGAATAACTTTTATTCAGTTATTAAACTCTTAACTAATATGTTATCTATACTAATATTATAAAGAGGAAAGATTTGATTGTTTGTTTGCATTGAATAGGCTCTGAAACTAACGAACCGATTTGAAAAATTCTTTCACTGTTGGGAAGCTAAACTATCCCATAGGGTGATAGACTATATTATATTTTTTATAAAATATACTAAAACTATTTTATATAAAATGAAAAGCATTTTGTATTTAAGAAATCCACTTTCAGGAAAGCATTAGAACAATATGAAATATTCGAATATAATCTGCTGTTAAACAAGTACGATCATAACAACAACGTAACAATGATCTTAAATTCCTTTAAAGACAACCAAATTCTCCAAAGTAATCCAAAATACAATCAACAATTCCTCCAATTATATTAAAGATTTACTTTAAACCGAACCTTTAAGAACTGTTCAAACCGAGCTAACTGGAGAATAGCGACAATTTCTTAGTATCAACCGTAATAATCTCATTTCATTAGCCATTCGATCAGATACTGCGAAATTAAGTTTCACTTCTTTTCAGTTCAATTTTATTGAAGTTGTTGACGTTCCAGTGATGTGCACGCCCATGGACGAGTAGCGAGGAAGTTATCTTAACATTTTCATTAGATAATTATTCATTTTATATTATTCAGTAGTAAACTTTTGGGACGTTAGTTTTATTAACTCTTATCTGTTCAGTAGTGTTTAGTTTTCTAATTTCAAATTGTAATTATAATTTTTAATTGCAATTTTAGATAAAAATTGTATCACATTTGTGTTTGATCATTGACTGTAAGCAAATTGTTGAATGAATGAATAAATAAATAAATGAAGCAGTTTTTAAAGTAATCTGATAAAAAGTAAAAAAAGCCTAAAATGTAAAAACAGATTACCTGCATTGGTTAAACATATGAATTAAATATCTTTGCACTTCCAATACCTGATGCCATCTGTAAACTTAAAAGTGATTTGTCCCCACTAGTAATAAGCTGTAGATTACTCTTTTGTTCATTATTTAGTTTTTCATTAAGTACTAATATTTAAATCTTTGGTGAAATATTGTGCCCTAATCTTCACTCGTCTCTAGTAAGACAAGTGGGTCAAAGCGCAAACCATTTCCCAGAAGCGTCTCCTTATTGAGTAGTAATTGCGAAGGCCGTTTTTAATCTCACTTGATGACATGTCTACCGTTTATCAGACGATTCTTTTCACGCCTAAAACTGATTGGAACATGGTTAATCTTACTTCCGACTATACAAATATGAAATTTTGTGAAGATTTATGGTTGTTTATAACTCTTTCACGCTAAAACTACTGAATGAAATTTCATGAAACTATGAAGTCTATGATCTGAAATAGGATATAGGTACTTATTACAACGGGAAATGCGGGAAAAGCAGAGAGAAGAGCGCTAGGCGAGAGCTCATGTGATAATTACACAATACGAGAGTGCGTTCAATGTTACCATTGTACATTTTTCTCTAGGTGTGTATCTCTGTATACCTGTATACCTGTGTATCCTAAATTGTTTTATCCTACGTTAAAATGGGGCTCTTCATTCTTTGAAATGAAATGAAATGAAATGAAATGAAATAAGTTTTATTCGAAGTAGGTTTGTTACAAACACTTTTCGAAAGTCACTCAACGCCATCGCTTCTACAAATCCCTAGCGTGAGTGGTCCCGGGAGAAGAAGCGGCAGGAAACTCCCGGGATTATTTTTCTTTATTCTTTATTCTTAATAATTGCAAGTGTAGTGTTGTTCATGGAACCCACATACAAGGACACCGGGAATCCTAGCGTGGGCCTATGATCAACTATATATAAAAAATATTATCCAATAATAAAATTATTCTAAATACTTACGTAAAAGTAGCTCTTATAATTTCCTGCAGGAATGTCCCTTGTTCAGTCTGTTTCCGAGCATGTTCGCATAACATCCGCTGCACACATTCTTTCCCCCGCAATCCTAACCTAGAAACAACGAATGTTTTTAACATTTATATGTAATACTTACTTACATTTTTTAAGGTATATATAAAGATTTCTTATCTATATAAAATAACTAGGAAATCGCCCTCGCTTCGCTTCGGAAAAAATAGTTAAATAAATATTTTATTTATTTTTATTTTATTTTATATAATATAGCCTATGTCACCCGGGGTAGTGTAGCTTCCCAACAAAGAATTTTTCAAATCGGTTTAGTAGTTTCGGAGCCTATTCAATGCAAACAATCAAATCTTTCCTCTTTATAATATTAGTATAGATTACCTATGGATATTGTTTTATAAATTTAGTTTTTCCCTTTCATTAATTGAATTTTTGAAGTTATACTTCTTTTGGCGCGATGGTGAAAAATGATGAGAGTGAATTTCTACGATGCGCGCGCACACCGACACCTAAATTCTACAACGTGAAGTTAGCTAAATTCTGTATTTTTTCTGTATGCAAAAAAGTTTTCACAGTATTTACCTCATTACAAACGATTTTATAATCGATTGAATTGATTCATAATAATCGATTGATGGAATATAATAATATATTTTATGTATTATTTGTTAATTATAATTATAATATTAACTTATTTCTTACATGTTTTCGTATTCCATACATATTAAAACTATGTAATATATTTTTCTAAATATATTACATAGTTTTAATATGTATGGAATACGAAAACATGTAAGAAATAAATTAATATTATAATTATAATGAATACGATTGAATGGTAATTCTTTACCATTCAATCGTTACGCTAATTTTATTAAATTACATTTCGAATATTTTGACATCGATTAATCGATTGACAACAAAGATAATGTAATCCCTAATAATGTCATTTTGGTAACCATAGTATTTATAAATAACACCACTGTACTGTCATATTTGTCATCGATCTTTCATGTTTCTACGCGTGGTTTTTTGTATTTTTCTATTAAATATATTCAGCGTACCTATTTGGAGTCCTATTTACTATTGAAACTCATCGACACGCACACAGTTATTTTAATTTACTGTTGTATTCGATTTCGTACTTGTGTTTTGGTGAATGTGTTTTCGCAGTTTTGCTACAATTTCTGGCAAACCAATACTATATGAATATGGACTACTTAATCGCCTGTTTTGTGACTGACAAAGTTTCAGAATAAGTCCTGAACACTGGATAACGTACCCTATACATCTTTAGAAGATCAGTAGTTTGCTGTGGCCATACTTACAATGAGTATGTTATGGTATCTTGATTGGGCAAAGTACCAACGAAATATAGCGCCTCCTGCACAACTAGACGAAATATTAATATAAATGATAAGTAATAAAATCTCTTGAAATATGCAATAGCTTTTATTATACAACCTTTTTATGACATTCGTTTTGGGTAAAAACCATTTAAGTAGTAGAAAGTATAATAGACACCCGCCAACTTAGTTTTAACCATTAAACTCGTAGATTCTATTGGCAAGTCACGTATTAATTTTGGGATTTTATTATAGAAATGTACACCAAGCCCTATGAAAGATCGTTGCACTTTACTTTGGCGGAACGAAGGCGTAATTAATTGATACATTCTTTTTGTTTGGCGATTATTAATATCAAAATTTTGTTTATACGCGTTTATATTCTTCCTTATAAAAACTACATTATTAATTTATTAAGTTGGTTAACCTTAGCTGTGTGTTGTAATGTTTAGTTTGTACGATTCCCTAACATGAAATATTACATGTTTCTTCTGATGTATATAAATATTATTTACTAGGTTGATCCAAAAGTAACGATAGTAAAAATGATACACGTTCAAATAAAATAATGTATTATTTTACAGTCTCCTAACTATTCAGTTCACATTCTCGGTAGTTATATTAAAATTACAACAAATTGAATTGCTTTAAATTGGGTTGGCATACGAATGATCCAAACGCACGCCTAATGATAAATAATCACTATCGGACGAACATGAATCATCAAAACTGCTCTCAGATTCCGTATCACACTCGTCTTTCAATTCTATAATAAATTTATCAATTTCCGCGTCTAAGCTTCCATCCATTTTACAAAACTTATCCTCAATATGTCGCACATGTTTTATACGCAGTCGGGTTTTTTGTATTTTTTAATTTTTTTGTGTGTAATAGACCTATCATTGATTCAGTTGGAAAAAATATTAGAACACGATTTCGTGAGCCATTACCACGTTTTATGCTATAATATGTACCTACTTTTGCCCAAAATTATTCTGTATTTTCATTGAGCGACTCAATTTCTTTTGTTTTTTGTATTTATTACACTATTTTCTATTTTAATTTTGAATATTATATTACATTGGTAGAAAATGCAAAAAATCGGGAGAAACGGTAAATCGGGAACTTTTGCAACACTCGTCACTTGACAGCAAGTAATGCTAATCTAATGGGAAGGTAATGACAGCTTGTCAGAGGTAAAATAACTGTGAACGGACTGTAGTACTCGTAGTAAATAGTAATCGATACTTGTCTTTGGGACTAGGAGCACATTCTTTTTCTCTCCTTAATCTGTATTAAAGTTTAATGCCTGTCGGAAAATAAATTATTCTTCAACTGAACTGAATAAAATCTTTCATTCCCTCCCCCCCACAAAAACTGGTTTTACAGCATGGTATCGTAATAGTTCTCGTAATAGAACATAGATGGTGTTTTTACAATTGTAAAAACAGAAAAAAAAAGATTTACAATTGATTTGTTTTTGCAATTGTAAAAACACCATCTATGTTCTATTACGAGAACTATTACGATACGTAGCAAAGTAATATTAGAATATAATACAAAATTAATCACAGATGGCGCTTAACACATATAGTTTGGCTATAGAGATTCGTAAATTAAATTATTTTAAAATATTATTTCATTTTTATTTTTAGTATTGCTGTTTTTGAATATTGTATTTTGAACAATGTTTTTTTAATATTGTTTTTTGATTTTTTTTTCATGTCAAAGAAGTATAACTTCTCACGCGCGTACAAAAGTACACGCACCCTTTTTCTAAAAATACTTATACTCTACATTCTTTTAAACTAAATACTCGAATAAATCTCTTATTGTCTTTAAGAGTTTACCTTAATCTATACTAATATTATAAAGAGGAAAGATTTGAATGTTTGTTTGCATTGAATAGAATAGGCTCCGAAACTCCCGATCCGATTTGAAAAATTCTTTCACTGTTGGGAAGCTACACTATTCCCGGGTGACATAGGCTATATTATCATATTTTTTTTACTATTTTTCCCGAAGCGAAGCAAAGGCGATTTCCTAGTTTATCATAAAAAGAAAATCATTAAAATAAGAAGACAAGATCTAAACGTGATGTAAAAACATTTGGATAAGCTTTGTATTTCTGATCGGTATATTTATTATTTTGGTCAATGATAACTTTGAAAATTATCTCGCTTGCCATCACATTCTCAGCGTGAGCATGATCGGTATAAATATAAAATACACAATTCTTCAGTATAGGTATATGCATTCCATATAAAATGTTGGTACGTGTATGATGTATGGTATATAATCTGCCGAAAAATAATAGGTACGTTAAATTGTAAGCAGTATGTTTCGATTCACAATCTTTCGACAGCTTACAGTCTCGCGAGATAGATAATAATCTAACGATATTTACAATTTTACGGTGACATAATATGCATTACGAGTATAATAATTATTTGTCGCTTCACTTTTCTTCTCCTTATCGAACATTTGTACTAATCCTATACAATATTAAGAGGAAGCCATTTGTAAGACGGATCAAATAATAATCTCACGTTTCCAGAGCCGGATTACATGAATAATAAAGGGCAAAGCCAAACTTTTCTTTATAAGGCGCGATATTAATGAACTAAGATTTAGAGATGATTAAAGAACAAATTTTTAATAGATACTTGTGGATACCCGGCGTCTTCCATCTACGCTATTAACTTTTCTGATGAAAATGATGACAGATCAGAGTTTTTGTGTTAACGTTGACGTTGGGAAATTGGGAATAGGAAAAGTGGCAAATCGACTTTATCAAAGGACCGAATGTCCCTAATGCATTGTTTTAGTGATCTCAACCCATTCTCAAACCAACAAACCATTTTCGGATTATTAACTCTACTTTGCGACTAACCATCGAAGAGTCCACTTACCCTGATGATACTCCATTTCGGGGCAAAACACGTGTTGGTGCTGGTCTGTATGTTGCTATACTTTTAATTATTTTAATGCATGTTTTCGTTGTAGGAGGGAGGTAGATGCCGCGCATGTCTTAAAGTTTATACCATCATACATGTTAACCGCGGATTGTTGCAAAGTACGAGTAGATAAATACTAAAATATTATCATAAAATTACGTTAAGTAGTTTAGAAATTCAGAGGGAACAGATGAACATACATACCCACATAAAAACATACATACTATACATATACGTACATACAATAAATACATAATGCATAAGTCGGGTAATAACGCATTTAAGATTTTATGCACTAATGTGCATATGGTTTGTTAGGATGATAATAAGGGCACAACGGCACAACAATCTCTTCATGAAACAATTACAGTAAGATATATAATATTCGCGATGATATAGATACAGTTTAAAAGCAATAAACAAAGAAAGAGCTGCGCATAAAGCAGAATATTCTCCTAGAGGGCATAAAACTGACGTCTTTTTTATTTATCTACAAAGTGAGAAATCTGTCATTTTGTCGGGTGTCTGAGCTGCCAGTTTAAAGTTACGATGTGTTACAATGTGCGGTTGTCGAATTAAACCTCGACGCTTTGATATTTAGTGGTAAATCTATATACCTACCTAGTACTCTAACTTTTTATACTCGTCATAAAACTGGAGTAGAACAAAATCTATACAACTAAAAGTATTTTTTGTAAATAACAAAATATATTGGATTCAAAAGACTACAGATAGAACTGACGTAGATGTCATTTAGGATACATTTTGACCCGGGAAATGAATATATTCTCGGCGATAAAAATACAACTTTACAAGTAGATCCTGTCATGCTTGTAATGTTCTGTTATGCTTTTGCTTAACTACTGCAAAATTATTTAAAAGAAACAACAACAAAACTGACCTCTTTCAAGATAAAATAGAATAGTCATTTCTTGCTGCTTCATAACCAGGAACCACTCACGGTAGGAATTTGTTAAAGCAATGGCGTAGATTGACATTCAAAAAGTGTTAGTAAAAACCTATTTCGAATAAAAAAATTGAGTTTGAGTTTGGATAAATAGCTATTGTTTGGTTACAAGTTCTGAAGCAAAGCTTTACGATGCAAAGCGAGTGCGGGTTACTGGTGATTAGTATATTTGTTTTCATAGAACGTGTATTATAAATCCTCCATAATAAAAGTAAAGACAGCTAAACCTATAGCGGTTGAATCGTTCCCTTTCACGTAAATTAAAATGAAGCTTTTTGTTCCCTGTAGGGGGAATCAATAATGGAAAATACTCTCTTCAAGTCTACTTTCAAGTAAGAATAAATAAGGCAGGGTTTCAGATTATTTCTCAAGAAACAAAGCTAATAGTACTTTTGCTTTACAAAAACACGTTTCTACGGAGTTTACGACAAATACACTTTGAAATAGAACTCCGAGACTTTAAGTTCTTTGTTTGTTTCGATCTGTGAAGTTTATTGAATACAGGCTAAAGGATGTAAATATGAAAACCAAGAGAGACAACCACAGGTTAGAAACTGTATTGTTACAAATTAAAAGGTGTCAAGGGAAACCCGGATGGAACGAAGTTCCTTTCGATTTAAGTATTGTTGTAAGCGCTCAGCAGTGTGATTCAGCAATATGAAACTTGATGGCGCTGTACAACTTTCTGAATCACGCTGTTGAGATTCTTTGGCCCTAATATAAGTAAAATAGCAAAAAATGTCGTGACAACTTTTCGTAAGAATTTTTTCCGTCTAGCCTCCTTTCACAACGCGCGATAAGGAACTTCGTTCCAAAATTTATGTTGATTCTAAAGTATCAAAATTCTACGAAAGTAAAACTAGTAGGAATAAAGCAAAATTTTGACAATGTTTTGCTTCAGTGATAAATTTCTAATATTAGAAATGCAATAAACAATTTGACTAAGAATAAATATAAAAATACATAAGTATAAATTATAATCTTGCAGGTTCTCAGTACAAACTTGAACGTAAAATTAATACGTGAAGAGCAAACAGGGGTACCTACTCATTCTGTGCATTTAAGTGTAACGCGCGAAGGAGTGTGACATTTGGAATAATTTAATTATATATGGAAGAATGCAGAATGCTACAATTTATATACCAATAATGTGTGTTTCAACATTATACATTTGATTAAATATTCATTATTTATGTTTCAGTGTTCAAGAAAGCCAAAAACATCAATAATTTTCGGACTTGCAACTTAAATTAATTTATTGTCGTATTTCGATCATTGAGCGATCAAAAATAACTTATTGAAATAAAACTTAACAGCAGTAAAGAGTAGAGTAGATAAGAGTAAAAATAAAAAAGATATGTTGAGAAAAAAAATTTTCACTTTGATAAATATTTTTTAATTACTTTACTTACCCTTCCATAACTTTTTCTATTTTCGGGAAGAGGCTCACTCTGCCTTCTCTATGGAACTCTGCGCTATCCTTGTCCAAATCCTGCAGAATATTTATTTTCAACTGCTTTTCGTGCATATCTTTTACGTTCGTAATCTTTACCTTATCATTTATACTTCGTTTTGCGAATGCTGGATTGATGATAAATTTTCTGTGAATAAACCAATTAATAAATCATTAATTTGATATTACATGCCATTTCCATGTAAAGGAGAATGCCCATAGCCAGTACTCTCAAAAAAATTATTGTGTCACAATGATTTTTGGACAAAAAATTAAATTAAAATATTTCAAGTATATACCCTATTTCCTAAAAAAATCCTCTTTGAGAATAATTTTCTGAAATTAATTAGTAACTTTACTTCCGTTTTACAAAAGAAAACCATTGGACCATTTATGTTTGGATAAGGGCCAATCAAAAATCTTTTAAGATCCTTCGGGCCAACAGGTTGCATTGATTCCATTATGATTAAGATTCAACAAACTAAATTACGTAAGGGGACTGTCAAATGAAAAAGAAAATTATTATAATCAGCCAGGAGTAATAGTGTTCTGTGATTATAATACATTAAAAACTACATGGCGTTTTGGGACTGTCAAATGAATTTGAAACTTAAAAGATCGACATTACATATGCAATCGACTTTAATACGCCGGTATAGAGTCCATATTACTGTGAGTTTACTATAACCTAAATCCGAACTAATTTTGTTGAAAATGTCGTATTTCCTAATATTAACATTGACTAAAGTTAGTATGTGTAATTTATTATGATAACATAATCAAATAAAGGTAATTTTATCAAGACACAAAAATGTTAAAGTCAGTACGTTTCTCCATACTAAATGGGCATTCTCCTTTTATTATATATTACGATTTTTGGCTATTATCATAATGAATGCTAGGCATTTTACCTGTATCGATTGTCAGGTAAAGTAGTGCCACATTATGATATGATACTTACTTTCTGTAAGGCTTCTTTGAAAGCACTTTTCCATCTTCATCTAAGTAATAAATGTGTTTCGTTGCTCCATCCCTGTTCTGTGCCTCATGCAATACCTTCTCATGTTCTTTTAGAAAGTAGAATAGTTTTGGATCCGTGGGCAATTCCCAGGCGAGAGCAGCCGTATTCCCAAACCATATAATATCACCTATTTGAATATACCCATGGTTTTGCGTGCAAAAAACTGAAAAGATTACAAATTACATCGATTTTTTTTATTTATTGCTTCTAAATAATTATTTTAATAATGAAATGACTAAAGGGCAAATCAGGCCACGAGCAATGTAGGTCGGTAGTTTTAAGTTTATAGACTATTAGTTATTATCTAATTAAGCTAACATAGCCGTGATAGTTATCCTTTTAAATTGGTTATCCTATTACCGTAATTATTTTTCAATTATACAAAATTTAGCTGGCAGGGGGAACACATTTTACTCTAAGCAAAATATGCCATGAACAAACTCTAAAATCAACGAAACTCGAAATCTTTGAAAAAAAACACACACACACACACGCACACAAGAATGCATGCCGGACACAAACCGTAACTTAGTTTAGTATTTAAGTTTCTCATTTTAAGTGATGTAAAAATCTTATGAGAAATAAAGTTCTTTAAACCGAAAATATAACTACTAGTAATTATCAACAAACTATTATATGACCATTTTAAATAATAAAACAAAACGTGATAATATTCGCAAACTAAACTGGAACAATTAAAAAGCTTTGAAATAATTTGCCTATCTGTAACGTTTTCAAACAAACGTTTTCCGATTCACGCCGATAACAATCCAATTAACTGGAGTGAGGAGTAATTAATTGAAGTGAATTGTAATTAATTTGAGTAAAGAACAATTTCAGATAAAATATTTACCCAATTGGAAGGAACTTCCGTCGGGGAACACTAAGAACCGTTTTCTCCTCGAAAGAATTCTTGAGGACTCTTCTGAGTTTTCCGATGTAGATAAAACACCACTTGTAGATGAAGAACAAACGTTTCCGAATGCTAATAGGCACAGAATCGTGAAGGAATATTTCAAAGCCATGATTGCCTGGAAGAAAAACGGTATGAATATTTAAATCTATCTCTGAACTAAGTATTTAACCAAGGTTCTGCATCTATACTGAATTTGGTTTCAAATGGTTAGGTGGTAAGTTATTACACACGTTAACAGACGTTAGTCAATTTAGGAAATAATAGTATATAGTAATAATAATTTAATATAGTATTATAATTAATTATTAATACAAAAAAGTCTTTCAACTTTTTTTACATTTTAATTTAATTAATAAAGATCGGTTGCTCAGAATTAGTTCTGGCTTTTCTCATCAAGGCATTCTTGTAAATTTTGTTGTAAGAAAAAAAATGCTGAGAAACGAGTGAAAACAAAAATAAAAATTTAAATTATGTTGTCCAAGTTAGGCAAAGTGGCAAAGAAAAGGGTACAATAATAATGAGAATGAGAACAAAAAATAAATAAATGAAACTGTTGCTTCACATTACAATTAAACTAGTTAATTACGAATGGTAATCTACATTGGGGTAAAGGCAAATTGAAGATTTACCTGCGTAGGATAGACGTATGTTGTGACTCCACGCTTGGTGTTTACTCTGAAGGTAAAAACTAATAACCAACAGCTCCAACAGATCTCAACTAATAACTGTTGTTTCAACTTTCATTAGCACATCACCGAGTATCGAATTTGTAGAGCGACACAAATAGGATACCCTTGTTTACATGCAATTAAGGTACGCTCGTCAAGAAAAGTGTTTGGCACAATGTGTGGAAGACACATGCATACAATTTGTAGAAAATATTTTAGTCTGCAATATAAATGTGTCGTTAAAGTTAATAAAATATTCTAAAATAGATTTGTTGGATTTTTACCTTGTATCATCGCTGAAAAAATGTATAGTACATTTTTTACTATGGATTCTCACGACTTTTGTATCATATGTAATAACTAGAGCAAAATATAAATAAAATAATCTTAAGTACGTTTGCATTAACATAAAATGTTTTTTCCCGTAATACACGGAACGTAGTAACTAAATGAACCCAATTTGGTTTAGTACAAGTCGTTGAGAAGATCGTAACATTCTCAGAGGATAAGTTTTCTCATAATTGAAGATAAATGGAGTGTACTATGCCTTGCAAATTGATAGATGTGATGGTAGTCAACCCGGGTGTCGGGATTCATTATGCTGTTATGACTGATTCAGCTGAGCGGCTTGCAAGCGAAAGTTAAGTTCAAATCGTGCTACGTATTATTTTTTAAACTTATGTAAAAACTGTGTTAAAAAAATTATTAAACTTAAATACTTTATTCATAATTCATATTTCTTTATTGCTTCAAACATGGTATATAATAATATGGTGGTAACAGTTACATGTCAGCATATTTCTCAGCATATACTTACCCATGTATTGCCAATAGAATCGTTCAAGAAACCTGTAAAAGCACAATTTTTAGGCCATATTTATTATAGTGAAGCGCTCATAGCCCTGCGGCTTGCGTCGATCCTAAGTGATCGACAAAGTTAAGCAACAGCGGGCGCGGTCGGTAGATGGATGGGTGACCGCTAGTGGCAAAAATTCTTGAGCGTTTCCTTGCTTCGGAGGGCACGTAAAGCCGTCGGTCCCGGTTGTTGTCATAAGATAGCAGTCGTTAAACCACGTCGGAGGCCATTGGGTTGTTTGAAAACTTCCGACACTTGGGTTGGCCACTAACCCCTCCACCAATCCGCACTGGAGCATCGTGGTGGAGAATGCTCTAGGCCTCCTCAAGTGGAGAGACCAGTGCCCAGTAGTGGGCCATTAATGGGTTGAAGCCATTTATATAGTGTAGATGAGTATTTAAATGATAAAGACGCATGAAAATGACTAGCTCTGCTACCAGTTACACTCAGATTAGTAAATATTTTTGTAATAAATAATTTTATTTAAGATGCGCTGCGGAGTGCGGAGTTTCTTTACAGCATTTCTTCTCCTCCATGACAAACCACCCATCCGAAATGATAGTAAATGAAAATAAATGACCTGCACAATTTTATTATATCAGTGATACCTACATGAATAAATTTTGGATTTTTCTTTGATTGAAAACATTTCGAGAAAAACTGTACAGCATTTTCGAACTGTATGAAGCTAGTCAATCTTAACAAGCATTTTAGTGAAACAGTAATGGGTTTTCATTGTGATGAAGTCGTTGTTGGGAGCAGTTAAATCCAAGAAATACTGTTGTGCATCACTAATTCAGTCTCTGACCCCAACTTTGATGCTTAAATTGGGTTACTGCTTAGAAACCCATCAAATTTTACGGGAGTCTTGATAAAATACTCAACCACTATAAGAGTAATTTCTGTACTACCCTTGATCTATGGTCTATTCAAGTAAATAGCCAAGTTCGGGCCCGTAAAGAGTTTATTTTAAAGATGCTTAAGCCCTTATTCTAAGAAGTTTACACTTGAATACGTGAAGAAGCAAAGTTTGCATATATTTCAAAATGGAGTCAGGAGACGCTGAAGTCATTTGATTATGAGAGCGAGGCGTGTTGGCGTAAATTTTGTTGAAGGAGGAAAAGTAATATAGAATCTATTGCTTAAGAGAATAATTTTGATATTACTATTTATTTTTTTGCTTGATTTGCTTTAGGTGAGAAACTATAGGGACATTTGGGAAAAGGGACTTTTGTGTTAGTAGATTACGATACATAATTACATTACGAAGAGTAACTCTAAATACTTGCGGCAGACTAGTACCTTTAGAAAATAACCCACAATTAATAATGTCCCACCAGTCATGTTTTAAAAATACATTTCAAAAATCAACTTAAAACAGATGGATCAATTTCATTACCTTACCCTTAGCTTATCCTTACCTTACCCCTTACCTTAACATAATAAGGTGCAGTGGCAGAGGTTTTTAATTTAAATCTAAATTAAGAACAACTAATTCTACCGACACAAAAAGTCTAAAGACACTTCTGTCAACGATTATACTCGTACCAGAAGGAGCATCAAAGAGTCAAATTTGCAGACGGTAAATAAAAATAACTGTAGTTAAATTTGCACAATTTATTTACTAGAAGACAATGCTTATAACTGTACTGGAATGCCGAGATCGTTGCAGCCAGGGTAGAGGGCAGCACAGTTCCTTGAGTGTGAACTAGCCTTATCATATTCCTTGTGCTCGTCCAGTTCAAATTCTTCGCCTTTTGGTAATCTAAATAAAAAAAAAAATATTATCATCAGTGCGTACATTAGACCTGAGGCCACATTTTTATTAGTAAAGTATTAGTATGCGCAATGCAATGCGCTACTCGAGGCGCGGTAGAAGTAAGCTGACGATCCACCTGATGGTTAAGTGGCTACCGTCACCCATGGATATCAGCGACAACAAAGGCATCAATGCATTACCGGCCAAGAAAGATAGAAAAAAAAGATAGAAAGAACTGGCTCTCAAGCCCCCAGTCGAAACCAGGTGGTTGCCACAGATATAGATAGCTATATCTGTGGTGGTAACTATTCGGGGAGGCACTACGGAGAAATAGAAAAAATTAAATATGCGCTGGGACACACAGAAGAAGTGAAACTTCAACGGAAAAGTGGAGAAACGAATCGCAACAAAATTTTAACTTGAAGTTTTACGGGCAGATTGTTAGTGTACTTGTCCAATTTGAAAACACCCATCGAGTGTGAGCATACGCCCCAGAACAGAACCATATTTTTTACTTATCGGTATAAATTTTGCATCGTTGTAAGTACATAACCCCTCGTGCAAACTTGACTTGCACTTGATCGGTTTTTTACTTAATGTAATGTTTGTTAATTTAGTGGATTTAAGTGAAGATAAGCGCACTAACTTAATAAAAGCATCAGCCGTATATAACACATACCTCATACTAAACATAACACAACAACAAAGCAATGCTTACGTGAACACAACTCTTAGAAGCTCCTGCAAGAATGCTCCCTGTTCCCCGATGTTCCGCGTTTCGCATAGTTTGCGAAGAACGCACTGTCTGCCGTCGCCACCCAGTCTGAAACAGGTGTTCAGGCATTTTATTTGCGCGGTTCATGCTTCACATTGTTATGATCTCCTGGTATTCGTGGCACAAACGATGGTTTGGTCGGGTAATTTTGGAGATTAGTTGATTATTTTTTATAATACAAAAACTTTTGATATAGATCTCTTCACATTGATATGCTCTCCTGGTGTATTTCATGGTAGACAAACGATGGTTTCGACTTTGGGTAACTTTAAAGAATTAAAAGCATAAAAATACTTAGATTATTTTTAGGAGTATCTTCGATGACAGTTTAGATGGAAAATATTAATAACATTTTAAAAGACTATCTGTCTGATAACTTATGACGGGGTTCTGATATGTTTTTGGCAGAAATAAATGTGGGTAAATAAATAAATATATTGCAGAAGAGTTGAGATGATCTTATTTAATTTAATTTTAATTTATATGATACTAAATAACAAATTATTTTTGTTTCTATTAATTTTTGAGTATCTGAGTGGTCAATTAGTTTTTGAGCATATTCGGTACAAACAGAAAAGGTTATAGGTTAAAGGTTTCCCTCTTTATAATTTTTAAAACCGGTCCAGTTTGTGAGCCTATTGGGTGTAAACAAAAATAGAAATATAGCTAATACCTAGTCCTACTAATATTATAAATGTGAAAGTTTGTAAAAGATATATGTATGCATATTTGTCACTTTTTCGCACACTATAGAATTAAGTTTCATGAAATTTATCACACAGGTAGACCATGATCTTATAAGATAGGTTATAAGAATAAGATACAGGGTACTTATCACCCCGAAAAACGCAGGCAACGCTGCGGGCAGACCGTTAGTTATAAATATTCACAGTAAAAGCATTGTGGACTGTCAGATTTGCTATTTATTTACCCGTAAAGAACAAGTGTCGGAATTTTTATAACGTCGTGTTACTTCGCACTTAATGGCTTTTAACCGCTTTGTAGCTAAAGATGGCTGAAGCAGCGAGCTTTCTTGTTAGAAATGTCAACACAAAATGGCGACGTTTTATACTAACAACAAATACTTGGAACATTTTAAAACTGACTGCATTTTAACTAACTTACAAAAAGGCGGAGTTTCCTTTAGTTCATTTATCAGCTATATTGTGATATGATTATAACTATCTCCTCATATTTGAAGAGGCCTTAAACATTAAATACATGACGGTTTTCTAGGGATTGGAATAATTTCCTATGCCAACCGCATCTAGGCTTCACATGACCAACTGATAATGTAATGGTAACAGCCGATATCGACAGCTTAATATGTACTTCAAAGCACAACAGGGCTTAATAAACCTTACCACTAGACGTTACTTGACTTAGTACCAATGGCGAACGAGATTTAGTTACAACAACATAACAAAGCAAGCCAAATAAAATCTTGTATTAATTAGTTTACAATTAAAAATTATACAATTTGTTATTAAAAGCTGTTTGTTCATTGCATATAAATTCGCCTGTACCTACTGATGATCAATGAGGTGATTTCTCGTCATCTTTTTCAGTCAGGTAATGATGAAATAGCATAATTGAATCCGTGTATAAATTTTCATAGCTGTATTGCCGCGGAAGAATTCCCGCTCTTGCAGCCAACCCTAAGCGTAGTATCACAGGTCATGATTATCATAAAAATGCATCGTATCCGAACTAAAACAGTGTGCAAATTTGAAATCCAAAGTGTAAGAGGCAATAGTAATTCAGCTTGCAAGAATTAACCCAATACATAGTAAGAAACGAATGAATAATGCAAGTTAAATAAAAACAGTGGCACTCCAGGAGAAGAAGAAGAAGTTTTACACAGGTGAAAATTTGAAAACTTACGTATGTAATTTTTGAATCGTCAGGAAATATTTTATTGTGCAGAAAATACTTTTAAATGAAGTGTTTTTTATCCGTTATTATAAACTACTACTCCAAAATTAATGTTTCAATTTTTATTTAATGCGCTATTTAATGCACATGAAAAATAATTGCAATCTACTGCTTAACCACTTTAAACTTCCACCTATTATATGTAAATATCCGGATGACCGAGCTTTGCTTGGTTTAGAGTTGCTTAACAACGCCATTTACTGAAGTAGCTTTAGTATTGCTACTTGCCAATAGATGTCAGGACGAGTATATTGTAGAAGTTTATCATTGCCTGAAAACACCGATAAAACGACATTTTCTAAAAATGAATCCTAGCTAGATCGATTTATCGCCCCCGAAACCCCCTATATACTAAATTTCATGAAAATCGTTGGAGCCGATTCCGAGATTCCAATTATATATACAAGAATTGCTCGTTTAAAGATATTAGATAGTTGGTCCAGCTACGCCATCTGTCCTTACTGCTGAGAACTGCGTAAAGGTGCTAATGTTGTGACATTGACCGTTCCAAACGCTGGACCGCTTTGCTCCAGAGATGGCGCTAACAATTATTATACAGAGGTGACAGTGTAACCGGTCGCGAGCTCAATGTTTTTTTCCCATCTCAAAAATGCCCAACGCGCCAAAAAAAGTTTTCACTTCAATAAAAGCTTGTAAAAATAGTATATCTAAATAAAAATAACATACGCTGTGATCAATCCTTCGATCTTCTCCAGCAGGCCAACACGGCTTCTTCTGTGAAACTCTATGCTTCTCTTGTCTAGATGCTGCTCCAAGAAGTTGATTTTCACTTGATTTTCATGCATCGTCTTGCGATTTATATTCTTAAGCTTTTCCTTATACGTGAGTGTTCCATCGACGCTTCGTTTAGCGAAAGCTGGATTGACAATTTTAGGTCTGTAATGAAAAATTTTACGCCGAAGAGGCGACTACTACGTAAGGCGTAATATATAAATAAAGTAAAAAAAAAATTAAGAAAAAGATAGATTTACAAATTATAGTGAATAAAATATAGAAGTGTTAATAAAGAATGAAAAAAAAATTGTTAATGTATGCAGTAACATTATGTAGTAGAAATAAAGGCTTATTTTATTTTTATTTAATGAAAAATTTTGTGTTTTGGTCAATCTGGATTCGTTTGTTACGTGACATTAAATCCTTTCATATTCAGATATTTTACTTTTTTGACCTGGTTTGGATCATAATGTCGACTTAGAAGCCACAAAGCGCGATATTTTTGTGATTATGAAATAACAAACCATGACATGAATGCAGTTATTGGAAATTACAAATATTTATTGGAAATAGAGCGAGATTTTTTGCTTATGACAGATTACGGTACGAAACATCGCGTTTCGTGGCAGCATGCTAAGTGCATTACTCGAGTAAAACCACTTCTTACCGCTTATAAGGGACCTTAGCCACTAGTTTCCCAGCTTCGTCAACATAGTAAACGTGCATATCGCCTCGTCGTTGCGCCAGTTTATCGTGTTTCTTGAACATGAGCAGGAAGTCAGGGTCAGTGGGTAGGTTCCACGCCAGCGCGGCTGTGTTGCCGAATAGAAAGATATCTCCGATAGGTATAAGGGCAGCTGTCTGGCAACAAAATACTGGAACAGACAAATTTATTGTTAGATAGTAAACTAGTAATTAATAGTTAATTTGTAAACATTGCAAGTGTCAACATGAATTACCATCACAAGGGTAGGTACTACATTTGGAAAATACTGGCTTAAACCCATTAATGGCAAATTACTAGGCGCGGGTCTCTCCTTTTAAGGAGACCTAGAGCATACTCCACCACGCTGTTCCAGTGCGGATTGGTAGATGGGTTAGTGGCCAACCCGAGTGTCGGAGGTTTTCGAACCGCCCGAGGGCCTCCGACATGGTTTAACGACTGTTATCTTGTGACTACAACAGGGACCGACGGCTTTACGTGCCCTCCGAAGCACGGAAATGCTCAAGAATTTTATGCTACTAGCAGTCACCCATCCAACTACCAAACGCGCCCGCTGTTGCTAAACGCTGTCGATCACTTAGGATCGACGCAAGTCGCTGGGCTATGAGCGCTTCAAAATACTAATTAAGGATAAAATTAAATTTTATAAAATGTTTGATTTTGAAAATGGAAAAATACGACGTAATATCTATATTATAACGGAGTCAAAAGGAAAATGTATTTAATTAAAACAAATCTAATCCCTAAGATTAACACTGATTTCATTTATCCCTTTTTTCTAATAACAATCATGAAGATGTAAACATTCTTAAAACTTTTTGGCTTCTTCTATTTAAGTATTGTATTACAACAATAAGTGAATTACGTACAGCTAGAGCAAAATCCGTAAGTAGCTTCTATTATCGAGCCACAAAATGTATTTAGCACCACACCTTAATCGTTATGTAAGCGCATTAAGCCTTAACACCGTTCTAACGATAGAAAGCTAGTTCCCACGAACATTTTCCCTGTACCAAACGATTATAAGACTTCATACACGATAGTTATATATTTCTATTAGATTTAATAAAAGAAGAATAATAACCTTTACCGATAGACTTTAAAGCGGTATAGAGAAGGTTCTGTTTTTTATGTGACCAACCAACTAACTAACGATCCATTTATTGGTAAGTGGCCGTCGTCGCCTAATTGACATAAGATGTGGTATAAATATCTTATCAATCATCAATGTGTTGCAAACTGAGAAAGAAGAGAAAGAAAGAAGAAAGTATTCCTCTTTCTATAAAATATATTCATTTTTCTATATACCTACAGCCAGAACATTATCCATTACGAGTCGAATTTACTATTGTTTTAGAGTTTTATTGCTCCATTTAGGTCCCACTTCAGTATCGTAAGTAGATTATTAGTTGCAGATAAAATTAGTAGAACTCCTCACCGATGGGAGTACTTGACCGTGTTTAAAGATATGTCTTGTATGTTATATGTACTCGTATATGGATAAAGGGATGCACTTACCATCAAGTGGCATCGAGTAATAGTTGACTATTTACATAAAAGAATTGAACAGTTTTCTTAGAGAAGATTTCTTCAAAACATTCTTCAGTACCAATAACATACGTTATTTAATATTTACCTAATTGAAACGAGCTGCCATCCGGGAATATAAGGAACCGTTTTCTTCTCGACAAAATCTGGGATCCCGTAGTATTGTATCTAGAACCATTAGGATCAAAACTATGATCGCTACATGTATCACTTAAAACCCAACACACTACAGATAAAAAAGAAACCACTAATACTTTCATTGTGGCTTTAAATAATCTGTGGTTGCCGAATTTGGAAGACGAAATGGAGAAAACGATAATTAGAAGTTTCGAAAATCGAACGTTAAGTTGTCACTTGGAAAACGTGGAATCAACTGTCCCGTTGGACGGACGTACAAGCGCAAATGCGTATAAATGAAACAACAATTAACATGTTTTGTGTCAATGATTTTACGGTTATTTTACTCCGAAATAGGCGCGGAAAACAAAAAAAGGAATTTCCAGTCTTATCATTCGATTTTAAGTTAAAAGATAGAAGTAAAAAAGAGATTTACTTAAATTATATTGTATTCTAACTCAACTTCAACAATATTTTTCTTAGCAAAGTTAATTGGAAGACTTCATTATCGCCTGATCAAGTCTACGCTTCGTAAAAAGATTTATCTGGATCTACGCCTCTTCGACTGAGTGTATTACGTCTACATTTACGCTAGGTGAGCACTTATCATTTACAGTACATAAATAGGTCCTTAAACACGTTTCTTAAAATTTTATAATATACATATTTTATTAGATCTTTTATGTTATAATTTTTCTTACTTCCTGTACTCTTTCAAAGTATTGTACATGTACTTATTCAAAATTAATTATCTAGTATTATTAAGTAATGTAGGTACCTCTTTTTCCAATTTTTGTATATGGTGGACCTTAATTAACCCTACCACTGTCATATTGAGGAGCCAATATATAAAAATAATCAATTTTTACATTCTATTACATCTTGTAGGTACTACAAAATAGTTAAAAAAAATAATTAAAAAATTAAAAATTAAAAAAAAATAACAAAATAAGTAATGTGAATATCTTATAAGTGAGATAAATAATTCCAAGATCAAGCGGTATGTATGTGGTGCATTAATAACAAGATTTTTTGGTGATTCATTATTTTATTAACAATATCAATATAACTTTAATAAACTCTTCTGACATAAGCTAACATAACTTCTGACATAAACGTAAAGGAACACTGGCGACATCACTGGGTATTTTATTATATAAAAACACCTGCAAAACAATATGAAATATAAGAACTGAAATATAAAAGAGTATAATGATTATTAAAGTAAATAGGACATGATTTAATGCAAACAAGTACCTAATAATTGGTTATTTTAAAAGAATAATACAAAACGGTAACTATTGATGTATTATAATTATATTAGTCAAGCTTAATTAAAATACTAGGTCATAACATATAAGTGATACTTCTAATATCCTCGCGGCTACTAAAGATTTTAAATGCAAACAGCTAGTATAACTGGATCGAAATATCGGTAAAATGTACAAAAATCGTGATTCCTCATTTACCTTTAAAACAGTCTAAACTTCATGCTAAGACATATCATAACACTGATCTTCAGTGCAGCCGATATTCGAGCTTATAGTTTGTGCTTAGCTGATATACATTAGCTGATTAATTACCAGGTGCATTAGGATCGAATTGGCATATCATGTACTTATAAAATATCTTTATTCCCTAAGTTTAATTTAGTACGCAGAATCTAACGGTTTGTTGCAGCCAGGATACAACTCTTCACAATCACCAGTCGCGATCGATGCTTCATCTAACTCCTTGTAGTATTCATCATCCACAACTCGGGTCTTAGGTAGCCTGTAAAATACGTGGAAACATTTAATAATTTAAAAAAAAAAACTGTACGATTTATAGCTCTTGTCCACTAATTGGCCACTAATCAACATGAATCGCTTATGCCCGCAAAAGTTGTAAAAAAGCGCGATGGCATAATGGACGGAATCATGACGTCCATAGCCACTTAGCCACTGAGTGACCCAAGTGAAGTTTGTCAGAACTTCTTTTGTATTCAATAACTTCTCTTACACATAAGTTATTTAAAGTCACAATTATTCTGAGGTAGGTGCCTGCTACAAATTTTAAAATTACTGAACAATTTTAAGGAAGAAACTATACAACTTTGCTATCACTTTACACATTACTTATTTCTAACGTGTTTCGAAGACCATAACTGTAACATTTGCGTAAAATATATTATAAATTTTCCAACAACAACCATTACCATTTTTCAAGTAAATTTTTAGGCGTCCAACGTAAAACCATTTACACTTATTGCCTGGAAACAAACAGAAACACTTACGTGAAGATAGCTCTCAAGAGCTCTTGGAGGAAAGCCCCTTGCGGTCCGCGTCTCGCCCGTTCGACCAGGCACAGCGTCTTCAACAAACACTGTCGACTATCTGCGCCGAACCTAATGTTGATAGAAAGTACACAGTTTGCGCTTACTTTTATAATTACTTTAAAATTAAAAATAGAAAAAACAAGTGAATCGTTTATAATTCTTGACAAAAAATTACCAACTTCAAAATTAGGGATAAATCAAAAACTACTCGTCAGATCTCGTTAAAATTTAAGTGTACCACATAACAAGCACTGGCTTTCGATTAAAAAAAGAAACATCAAAATCGGTTCACCCAGTTGAAAGTTCTGAGGTAACAAACATAAAAAATATAATCGAATTGAATACCTCCTCCTTTTTTAAAGTCTGTTAAAAAACTATTATAAATACACGATTTTATGAGTCAATGTACATAGATACTAAATTGTGACTGTGCTGTTACCCGTTAAGGAGTTCCCTAACCTAACCTAACCGATGCAATGACGGCCAAGAAAGAGAGAAGAAAAAGAAAGAAAGAACTGGCTCTCAAGCCCCCAGCCAGAACATCGGATCTGGAATAACACATAGGGTTCCTATTATCCTGGAAAACGTGGGCAAAGAACAAAAAAAAACAGCAACAACCCACAATAGTCCCACTGCTGGGCTCGGGGTCTCCTCTCACAATGTGATTGGTATAGGTGAGGCCGTAGTCTACCACGCTGGCCAAGTGCGGATTGGTAGACTTCACACACCTTTGAGAACCTTTGAGAATTTTATGGAAAACTCTCCGATGTGTCCCTCGCGATGTTTTCCTTCACCAAAGCATGTGATAATTTACTTATAATACGCACATAATATTTGAAAATTAGAGGTGCGTGCCAGGATTTGAATTCGGGCCCCTGCGTTCTGGAGACCAACGTTCTAACCACTAGGCTAACACTGCTGTCGTCACCTAATACGTCAATATCCGGTCTTATTGAAACGTTGAACTATCTATGTCTATGGTTGGACCGAAGCAAATGTACAGATGAGGTTATTAGCGTCAGTAATAACGTGCAAATGAAAATTTTCATTTAAATGCGAGCATGTAACAGCATAGATGAAAATACCATAATACGATTTGTGTTCGTATTATTTAACTCATTATAGCTAATTAGTCAATTGAATAAATAAATGTTATTGTACATTTAAATTACAATTATGTGCTACGTTAGTAAACCCAATTGTTCACTGAATAATACAATTGTTTCCAATAATTTACTTTAATCGGTCATTGCCCGTTTTTTTTAAACCATAATTCTGTTCTACTACAGTTAGTTATGTACTATTATGTCTTGTGTAGTAGTCAAAATGCTATTCTCCCACATTTGTGGCCCGCAACGCATCTGTGATGTATGTAAATTAGTACACGACCATGACACTGAGGACAGTAAATACATACACAAATCATCATTTTTTTATGTCTCTATTTCTTATGCGTCTCAAGCTCTTAACGGATTCCAACCGAACCTTCAAAACCGCTAATTAGAAACATCATTACTTACGACGCTCAGGCTAATTGAAATAATACCGCTAAATAAGCTCTTGTTCGAGACCACGGTGTAATACTTACAGTACTCCATTGTAACATTACACGTGGCCTAAAGCTTGCCACTAGTTTCAACATTTCTTTCTTACTTTTTCACTCTGTTTTTTGGCCGGAAACGTATTAGTGACGTCTTTGGTGTCACTGATGTTCATGGCAACGATAACCAATTAGGTATTTTCAGGTGGATTTATATAAAAAAAAACCAATGGAGTAGCGACTATCCGCGTGACGTGGCATGTGGCATGACGCGACTTGTTTCAGCGTTGGTAACACAAAATAATCACGCTTTTGCCACGTTATTTAGATGGCTTTAGAATTAAGACGCGAAACGTACCCTTCAAGCATCGTTTCAATTTTTTGATAAAGTTCAACGCGATTGTCTCTGTGGAACTCAATAGCGTTATTCTCCATATCTTCTCCATTCAGATAGCGACGTGTATGAGAAGCGTGCATTTCTTCTCTATTTATAGCGGGTTTCTTTGTGTTTGTTTGAGCATAGTCCACGTTGCGCTTCACCATCGCTGGATTGGTCAAGGGTTTCCTGTGAAATAAGTATGGTATCAAGTTTTAGTGCATCCGATTTACTAAATGGTTATAGCGATTAGAATTAAATCTATGTACTCAAAATCATGTCTGAATAATATTAAAAAGAAAATTTTTATTTATTTATTTAAAATTTTATGTACACGAATAAACTTAAATTAAAACGTCATATTAATCTATAGTACATAGGCACTGCTTATTTCAAAATGAAATTTCTTCCAGCAGACCTGGTAGTTGAAATTAAAAAGAAAATAATAAACAACAAAGAAATACAAGAATTCCTTATCACTTATTTTGAATTTTTACAATTCCTAAATTGACATATTAGTAACAATAACCCTCAAGATATTAAAATAATTCGAATTAATTAACCGTAACCAAAACCGGTAAAGTTAAATTTTAACAAAATTTTAAAATGCCACTTGAAATATTTTTGAGAGCTTTCTTTAATTTTAACGTAGATTTAGTATATTTTTAACTTTTATTTAATATAATAATTACACAACATTATTTAAACGTAAACGGATGTTTTTATTGATTTACTTATGAGTAAATGCCTTTCAACAATCCCACATGATAAATATTACCTATAATTTATCCATAATAATTTTTATTTACTCCAAAATGATTATTACTTTAAGAATAACTATAGCAATTGTAAATTGGCAAATTAAGTAAAACTTGAAATTATATTCTTATGAATAATAATAATTTATAAACATGTATACTCAAACAACATAAGAAGAAACAAGAAACAAGAATAAAAAAGCATTTTTAACGCTTACCTCTTATAAGGTTGTTTATGCACTATCCTCCCTTCTTCATCAGTGTAGTATATAATCTTCGTGTCAACCCGTCTGTGCAGGGGATCAGCTCGGTGATGGAACGGAGAGTAGGGATCTTGAGGTAATTCGAAGGCTAAGGCAGCAGTATTACCCCATAAAAATATGTCGCCAATACCAATGATCGCTGGATATGTTAGGCAAAACACTGAAATCAGATCTTGAGTTAGGGCTACTGTCCATGTAGACGCACATCATACCACGCTACTATTTGACGCTTGCTTATCTTTTGGGTAGTAAAAAAACTTAGAAATATCTATAAGCTTTCAAATACTAGATCGCTTAGAGCATAAGCCTTAGACAGTTAGACCTCTACCAACTCTGTTAATACGTTCATCCATCCATCCATCAGCCCTTGGAGGTCCACTGCTGGACATAGGCCTCCCCTAACTTGCGCTTCTCTGACCGGTTAAGTTAATACGTTGATACGTAGTTACGTACGTAGTTAATACGTTGATATAACATAAAGTTTACCATACTAAAAAAGTACACAAAGTGACATAAAATTCATTTAGGATTTCCTTATAAACCTAATCGAAACTCAGAACGCTTAATACGTATCAAAGTATGCAACACAAACTCGTATTAACAACGATGGCAAGAGAAAAACAATTTCACCCGCAAATATAACCATTCACGGGAATTCAAAACCCTTACCCAATTGGAAGGAACTGCCTTCAGGGAAAACAATGAACCTTTTCCGCCTAGACAGAATTACGTTTTTATCGCTCTCACGCTCCCTCGTGGTGGAATTTTCACTAATTGCTCGAGTATGACCAAACAAAACCAAGAAACACAAAATTTTAACGAACCCCACTATTACACTCATTTTTATGCCCAACCAAAGCCCGAAAATTAATTAAATATTTCCTCCTCGTCAATACCCAATGACGTCATAAAATTTTAAATTAACTGTACACTCGATCACAAATTTAAATTGGATTTTGCAATTTTTTCGACAGTACATATCGTTAGTACAGTAAATATAATACATTTGAGATAATCCAAAAACGATGTCAGCTTTGACCGCTGATATTTAAAACGTTAATCACGATGTCTAAACAATATTTTAGGGGCCGTTATATGCTTTATACAGGTTGTTCAATATCAATAATCCGCTGTCCTAATTCTCCTGTATTCATATTTGCACCATCAAAATGCCGTAAAACTAACGCCCGACCCGGAACCAACATTAATGCTTTTAATCGCAAAGGAGATTTGGGCTCGTTGTAATGTTAAGTACTCATTAGAAAACTTTATTTTATGCTTGCGTGGATCATATAAAGGAATTTTGATGATAACAGTAAATAAACGAGCACTTTGAATGGAATTATGTGCTCAAATATGTAATGTAATATAAATATAATTACTGCCAAAATGAAGCTTTTTCATTTCTTAATACTGATTTAGTACACAAAACAAAGAGGCCAGACATGTAATAAAATAATATTTTTAAATTAAATAGATACCAATTGTTAGAGATACCTGATCAATAATTTAGGTGTTAATACTAAAACTTATGTTTATATTATATTTTAATGTAGTGCTTTAATGTATTTTTTTCCATGACATTACGTGCCTGATGATAAAATAATAAATAAACATTACAATATTATTAGGTATGTATTTTGGTAAGAAATGTATATTTTTAACATTTGGCTTCTACCCATTATTGGCCCACTGCTGGGCACAGGTCTCTCCTGTTTAGGCATTAACATTAACATTTTACATTTACTTTGACATTATTTATTTGAGTTTAATTAATATTATTCTTAGGAGTCTTATGACAAATATTGTAAAAATATTATTTAAAAAAGAAATCACCCTGTAAATTTTTCGCCCTGATGTACTTTAAACCATGTCTGAGCACCTGTGAAGCTCTGCCGATAATTCTCCTGCAAACATGACCTACTTAATACTACAGTTATTCATATCGCTTTTAATATTTTAAACATTATTACTCTTGACGAGCTGTAAATACCACATGGCTCGATAGTTAATTGATTACAATATATTAAATTCATTCCTCCAATTTTAATTTTAATTGACGATTAATAACAAAGAACATTCAGGAAAGTGTAAGTATATTTGTTTTTTAATATAGTTGCATTATTATTTGTATAACTTGAATGTATTTAAAATACTGCCTATAAAACTGATCAACTGCAAATAGTTTTATACCTCTATTTAAGAGGATTAGTTAAAACTAATCCGCCAGTGGCAAAAAATTCTTGAACGTTTCCGTGCTTCGGAGGGCACGTAAATCCGTCGGTCCCAGTTGTTATCGTAAGATAACAGTCGTTAAGCCATGTCGGAGGCCCTCAGGCGGTTTGAAAACTTTTGACACTCGGGTTGGCCACTAACCCCTCCACCAATTCGCACTCGAGCAGAGTGGTGGAGTATGCTCTAGGTCTCCTCAAAAGGAGAGACCCGTGCCCAGTAGTGGGCCATTAATGTGTTGAAGCCAGTTAAAACTAACAATGTCAATGATTTTATATACATAACACTTGCTTACAATGCCTCCATGCATGTATGTCCTAGATTCGATTCCCAGCAAGGAGTAAATTTGAATGATGAGTTTGAAATTCAGTTCTCTGTGTGAGTCTGTTTTCCTGTTTTTGTGTGTTGCCCATGGCACCCACGACAAAGAGAATCCTAGTGTGGGGCTATGAGTGAGTAGCGATATTTATTTATTGATCAACACGAAATGTTATTAATGTAGCAATAGGTACGTATTGTTATTGCCTTTAATGATACAACAATGTAATTATATTCTCCCAACGACATAAAAATAACCGTTGTAACAACCACTTATCATACATAACAAGAAAGAATCCGGTTGTCTTTAAGTCATGTGATGGGGCTGACGCAAAAGGACGCGTCAAAATTAGCACCTATTATCACAAACAATATTCTAAAACATAATAATGGTAAACAATTATCAAACTCGTGGTTTTCATACATCTCTTCTGTCTATAAAATTACAAAATAAATATTGCAATATTATATGAGTAGATAAAGGTTTTGCTAAGTAAAGTAAAGTATAAGGCTTTGCTTTTATATAAAGGTATAGTAGACATATTATATTATAAAGGTATAATGAATAAATTAATATCAGTTGCTGATCGGACATTAAATTTTGAAGAAAAATAACAAAATCTACTTGAAAAAAAAATACTGTGTACTATACAATTAATATAAAAGATGTCATTGAAGGGTGGTTTGGGAATATTATTTATTTATAGAACCACCAACAGAATTACATGTAATACATGATCCAACAATACAAAGGCTTTAGGTTGCTATACACACATAATTCCACTTATAGGCAGTCACAGCATGCGTGTTGAAACTATAAAGAGTACGATAACATAATGTTAGTTAATGAAGTTAGTTAAAAGAGTGATACAGATAAGATGACTAATCTAATGTCTTCGAAATATTCATTATTTTAATGATTTTATTTCTGAATTTTACAATATTATCACCAAAAAGATCAATAGTTTTGTCTTTAGACAATAGTTCTTGGTACTGTTTACTTATTCTAGGTATTATGGAATTTTTCCCAAGATTGGTCCTGTAGGTGTTATGAGTGAGCAGTGTTATAGGACTCCGCGGTAACCGAGGCGGAACTTTAAGAGATAGTTGGCTAAGCAGTTCAGAATTATCCATGGTCCCGTTAATGAGCTTACAGGAATACCATGTCATGCAATTTACGCCTGTCTGAAAGTGTGTTTAGGTTTAATTTTTTATTATAATATTATGTATGTTCAATAAAAAAAATACTAGTGTGAGGGTTGTCATCACAGTGTAAAAGTTTATTCTAAAAGTGAAATAAATCCGCTTAACTTGATGATTAATGATAATTCTTGCATTGCATAACTTTTAACTGATTTCATACCCTCAGTGCAAAAACGGCGTAAGATGAAAATTGCAATTTTACAGGAGAGCAAAAAAACTGTTAAAACATCAGTAAGTTGTCAAAGGAATTTACATTACGATTTCTTGCACAAAACCGTCAAGATTAATGATAAAAATTAAAAAAAAAATTGATCTTATGCAGTTTGGTCTCTCTTTCTAATCATATTAACAATGAATGAACGTTAGTATATTAGTTCATTGCATATTAATAACTTAAATTCTAAGTAACGTGTCTTATGCTTTTTTCCACTGAGGGTGCGATGTTTATGATAATTTAACAATACGACTGTTATAACCAGTTTTAATTCATGCATTTAACATTTTGTGTCTTACAGTCAACGGGACTGTTTGGCCGTTATGACCAACGCATACACCGCTCAGTATGGCGACTCAATTTACACCGACGAAACCGAAGGCGATGGAAGCGAATGAATTGGATTAAAATTGTACAAAGTTGGACGAAATATTAACGAGATGAATAGATTATACCAAATTATCATCCTAACCTACACAGGTCTCGTACTCTTCGTGACTATTCAAACGGGTGAAGCGAATGACTCCAGAGTGCATCGTGAAAGAAGATACTTGGTTTTCGAAAACATTTCCCGTTTTTTTGTAAGTATCTTTTTGGATTTTATTCAGTGATATGAATAGATTTTGTTCAATAATAATTTCAATTATTTTGAACTTTTTCGAGCTATAGCGAATGGTTAAAGTGCTTTGTGATAGACAGACATTTACTTTTCCAGAATACTTCCCATCTCAGTATCTTCTTAACTTAATATTATAATCATTCTTTTGAAATAAACGTGACTTACAACAATTCTAATTACACAATACTTTTCGTAATTTGGATTTTGTAAAATATTTTTGATTTCTTTTTCGTACCGTTTTTTTGTACAAAGGATTGTAACAAAACAATTCTCACCTACACATATGTTGTACTCTTTATGACTATTCAAACGGGTGAAGTGAACGAGTCCAAAGTGCATCGTGAAAGACGATACTTGGATTTCGAGAACATTCCCATTTCTCTGTAAGTGCCTACTTCAGATCCCCGTGTGGAGGGCCATAGCTTTGATGTTAGTTTTATTGTCTTTCTATATGATTTTATTTATTGTTTGATTCTTTTCAAACTTTCACTTGATTGTTATTTAATAGATTTTCATGTTCATTGGATTGTTGGGTTATATTATGATACTTGATCCACGTAAGGGTTGAATTTTATAATTTTCGTATTGAAATTAAAGTAGCCAATATATAGACGAGTCAGTTAGACATTTTACACATTAACAAAATTGTGCAGATGTCCTCTATAGACCAATCTGTTTTCAATTGAAAGACAGTGCGAAGATGGTTTGAGACCACTAAAACAATAGATTAGGCACATTTTCGATGTTTCCGTTCAAAACTTAGGGTAGTGGAACACGCCGGTTAGTCACTAGTATTAATTAATGGTCATTAGTGGTAATGCATGATAATGATACCTATATGAATAACAGATTTTGATTTCAATTTTTTATTTTTTGATTAAACACCATAATTATTTCATAACACAACCATACCCGAGTTACAGTTTTGCATAGATAATCAGAACTAATAAATTACTTTTACTTCCAGATGCGAGTCAACTACAAAGCAAACATGGTTCCATGGAATCAGATCTTCGCCCAAGCTCTCGGTTTCCGTTTGAACTATGATGAACCACCAGATTCATTTCATCCGTACCATCACCTAAACAGACGAACTGTGTATACGCATCTGGAGACAATTTTGGACAGGTATAATCTAAAATTTTAACAAATAAGAACCGACTTCAAATGAAGTACATCCAATAAAAAAAGAATCATCGAAATCGGTTGGCGTGATATTGAGTTATTCGTCCATTTATCGCGCACATACTTAATGCAAATTTGAGACTTATATGTTTTTGACATAGATGCCATTGTCAGATATCGCTCAAATTTATGTGGGACTATACGACAAGTACCAGCTTTTGATTAAGAAAAGAATCATCAAAATCGGTTTACCCAGTCCAAAGTTCTGAGGTAACAAAAATAAAAAAATACATTCGAATAGAGAACCTCCTTCTTTTTTTGAAAAACATAACAACAACAGCTACTGTGCAGCTATTGTGTGTGATATTTTGGATAGATAAAACACATTTTTATTTCCAAATGATTATAATGATAATTAATTGATTATTCACTGCGTCCCATTAATTGACGTCATTATACAACATTGTGCTTAACATCCTGTAATTTTGATTGACACACATTGTAGATTCTCTACCGTAGTAAAATATTTGCCCATCACATTATATTTACAACAATCGATGATCGAAAATGATAATTCTGGCTTTTATGTCTATAGCTGTTGTCTAGTTAATTAACTTATACATTTACATTTTCCTACTCAAAAACGAATTCGGACTGTTTCAGTCAACGTCAAAAGATCATTATCGTTACATTTATAACTTTGACATGAGATTCACTTCACTACCAGAGTCCACCAATGCATGGGCATTTTCGCCAAAAAATGTATCCTTCTTTTTTACCCTGTCCCGTGAATCCCGTGATATAATCTTATTTTTTTTGAAGTTATACTTCATTTGGCGCAATGGAGAAAAATGATGAGAGTGAATTTTTACGATGCGCGCGCACACCGACAACTAAATTCTACATCATGAAGTTAGCTAAATTCTACATCGTGAAGTTAGTTCTAGGTGGCATGAAAATCGATAACTATGTTCAAGTTGTATATTCTAGTATTTTTATATTTAGAACACGTGTTTCGTAACAGTAGGTACAATTAAACAGTGTGAATAGATAAATATTATTTTGGTCTTTTTATTTCATATACGACCGTGATACTATTTACTAATAATTTATTATTTATTATTATATCTATCTATATATATTGAATATTAGAGATAAAACTGATTTGAATAAACTGTTTTGAGTGCATTTATAGATTTGAGGTTAATGTATTTAAATAAAATCTTTTTGATTAATTTTAATATTTATCGTTAATCACTACTGCATTTTAGTTTTTTTTCCATACGCCAAAGAAGTAGGTATAACTTCTAACGAGTGTACATAAGTACACACACTCTTTTTCTTTGTTTAATAAATTTTATGTGAACACCAATAAAAGTTGCTATTATTGCCTAATACCATTTTTATTAATAATTTGATAAACTAATTCTAACAACTTCTTCAAATTCTTCTAACAACGTAGAATACAGTCCACTAATAGCTATAGATAAACGGGCAAAGGTGATCTTAACTAGCATACAGACTGAACACAAGTCGAGAAAATGGATTGTCATTGAAACGTCGAGAATAGAGACGCGTCGAGGAGATATGCAATTAGAGGTGTACCTATGCCAGGATTTGAACTTGGGCACCTAGGTTTCGGAGACAAGCAAAAATGCAAACTTTTTTGTAATTTATATAGCAATTTATGACGTATTAGTCTGATGGAAGCTTAGCCGGCTGGGATCTTGAAAGCCAGATTTATCTTTCCTTCTTCTCTTTCTTTTTTGGGCGATCGCGTTGATAATGGCTATGGTGTTACTGTTGTCGATGAACGTTGTCTAACGTGTATAATATTGTTATTTTGTTTTTATATGGCTTTTTATATAAAAAATCTTACATTTATAAATATTATTATATTTTCAGAAGCGGAATCAACGGTTTTCATTGTGTTCGGCGAGCTATATGTGAAATAGCGATGATGTCAAAGCCACAGAGCTTGTACTACAGAGTCCTTAGCATGGTCTTCAGGTATCAATTTATTCGTAAGAACATAATTAGTGCTTGGCGTTTAAAGGTGTATTACAAGCAGGGGAATTTAACTTGGACTTGTAGACTTCCGTCGCCCATATTATGTACTAAAATATCACCGATTTATTTTAAGGTCATCTTTTTAACTAAATGATATATTTCAGGCAGAAAACATCAGCTACGGACAGATGGCACAACGCAACCCTAGAAGACTGTCAAAACTCCATATTATCTTGCCCTTTCTCTATGCTCGAAGTTTCCACCTATACAGATCTCTAACTAAACTAAAATTAGATAAACTAATTAGGGTTATCCTTTTAAGCAAAGACGATTCATCGCACAGAAATTATTATTTCGTTCTCAAGGAATCCAGTTGAAATACCTTATTAATATAGAATGAAATACTACTACTCTTATAATTGTTTTAATAAGGATTAGCGACAGAATTTTCAGTAGATTCAAATAGACTTTTTTTTTGTTTTCACAGACATTATTATATAATTATCCATCCTTTAAGAAATGGGTAGCAGTAAAAGACTGTTAAGTTCTGTATATTTGACTAAAATCTATGTGATCCTTATTTGTATAGTGAAACAAATCTGAATAAAAATAGTACCTAAAATAGTAGGTGATAAGAAAACATAAAAGACAATTGTGATACGACAAACTTAATTCATTAATTATTTATTGTCAGATATGAAAATTAAAATTGTTCCTAATATCTAATATTAGTTTTTATTTTTTTAACAACATTGTCCTGATCAATATCTATTTGTGTAAGATGGTTGAGAAAAACTTCTATTAGGGTGCTTTTCCACCAGAGATGTGCTATGTTACGTTGCTATGGATGCGTTTGATATCC